>JAUPFT010000014.1:44214925-44814925 GCA_036936625.1 Parnassius smintheus behrii
TGAATAAAACTATTATTTACGGATTTTATCGCGTTTAAACGCGATAAAATCCGTAAATAATAGTTTTATTCAATGTGTAGTGTTCGCGTAAATTTAAGAAATCATTAGTTTTTTTTTGTTAATGTATTCTTATATTTCCGCAAACACATTTAAAGAAATTAGCTTTTACGAATTTTATCGCGTATATTAACTTATTTTATATTCCCTTTACATTCCTTTACAGCACAAAAAGCTCGAAATGTCGGGAATAAAAACTAAGTTAATCTTAGTCATAGTTTACCATGGCTACCCGTGGTTAACTGACATCGGGAGCGGAACGTTGCACACCTCAGTTCCCCCCGCCCAGTGACCTTGTGTACTGTAAAGTGCTCGAGACGTCGGTAATATTAAATAAGTAAATATACGCGATAAATTCCGTAAAAAATACTTATTGTGATGATGATCATACAAATTTAAAAACAGACTGGCACGTGAAAATAACAACTAATAATAAAATATTTTTTTTCTTTTTTTTTTTAATTTATTAAGGTTTACCAATGTTTGATTACACTGTATTTAACAAAATGGCTTAAAAACTAATTTACGTAGCTAAGTGTAACAATCGTTTAAGGTAAACACCACATGCATCGAGAAAGATTATAAATACGAATAAAAAAAAGTATAAATTACCTAATAATGAAAAAAGTACGTGGTAAGAACTATTATTATTTATTTGTTGGTTTCAGACCAGGCTAAAGCTAGAACTTCCTTAATTTTGGCAAGTGAGTCGGCATGAATGTCAACTTTGTCACTATGTCCATTGACCAATTTGCACAACCTTGGAATTGGGGAGTTTGCACCTAAGACAGATTTTCTAAAAGGAGGGCAAAGTGGAGTAATAGGGGCGCGAGGAATCCTCAATGGAACACGAAATTTAAATTTTTGGAGCAAGAGGGGACAGTTAATTTTTTGATTAAAAATTTTTACAAGAAATGACAGGTCAAGCAAGTTTCTCCGATTTTCCAGGGATAAAATTTTAAAGAATCTTAATCGTTTTTCGTAAGACCGAATTTTTTTGTGAATCCCATTCCAATAGGCCAAATTTGCCACGAACTTTTTTTGCAGACTTTCCAATCGTAAGGAGTGTGTCGCGTAATGTGGCCTCCATACTACACTGCAATACTCAAGTATGCTTCGTACGAGGCTGTTATACAGTAGGATCTTAATGTGATTATTTTTAAACACTTTTGCGTTACGCAAAACAAAGCCTAGCATTCTATACGCCTTTTTTGTAATATTCTCGATGTGGGGAACGAAGGTTAATTTTTTATCGAACACTATTCCCAGGTCTCTGACTTCCTCCGTTTTCTTAATGATGTGGCCGTTAATTTTGTATGATGTGTTCAGTGACTTGATCTTTCTACTGAATTTCATATGGTAGCACTTGTTTATGTTCAGGTGCATACCATTGTCTCGACACCAATTTACCATACGGTCAACATCACTTTGAAACTGTTCAATGTCCTCTAGAGTTTCGCAGATGCCAACCAATTTCAAATCATCGGCATACATAAATGGTGTGGAAAACTGGAAGCAACTAGGGATGTCATTGATGAAGATGTTGAAAAGCAGAGGACCCAAATGTGATCCCTGAGGAACCCCCGACGTAATTTTGTATGGTACAGACTGAAAACCATTAACGACCACACTAAAACTACGATTATCCAGATACGACTGCAGCCATCCCATTAATGAGCCAGTAATACCATATGCACGCAATTTAGATATAAGAATATTATGAGGTACTTTGTCGAATGCCTTACTAAGGTCTGTATATATTACATCAACATCCCTACCGTTATCTACTGCTTCTACCAAAGTTTCAGTAAACAAGGTCAGATTGGAACAGGTTGACCTAAATCTAACAAAACCGTGCTGCCACTCAGTAAGATAATGATTCAAGTGGTTCTGCAGCACAGGATAAACAAGAGATTCAAATATTTTACTTAAAGTTGACAGTATAGAAATAGGCCTATAATTACCTACCACCTCGACGTTATCGGCCTTGTGAATGGGAACAATTTTTGGCGAACTTCCAAACATCAGGAAATAGGCCAGATTGAAGAGACTTATTAAAAATTAGATATATAGGCGTCACTAGCTCATCCGCACATGCCTTAATAAATAAAGGAGGGACACAATCTGGTCCTGGGCCCTTATTAAGATCTAGGGACTTCATGTTCTTCAGTATCTGATCCTTGCTAAGGTAGGGAGCAGTTAGTTCAAGGCTGTAATTGCAAATCAAATTCCATTGGCTGACATTCAAGTCTGAGTTTATGTTATCTTGAGAATTATACACAGCTCCAAAGTAGGACGCAAATAAGTCGCAGATTTCCCTAGGACTAGATGACTTCTTAATACCATCAGTCATTGTACAAGGATAATTACTTTTCCCGTACTTCTTTGCCTTAATAAATGACCAAAAAAGTTTAGGGTTCGACTTAATACTATCTTCTGTCTTCTTTATATAATTTTTATAAGATTGATTTGCTAGTGTGCAGCAACGCTTATTAAGTAGCCGCAGCTCAACTTCGTCCATGTGATTCCTATATTTTTTATACCGCTTTCTTATGTTCTCCTTTTCACGTAACATTCTCTTTAATGAAACATTAAACCAAGGAGGAGAAGAATTATTTCTTATTTTTTTGTAGGGCACATATTTATTTATTAAATTATTAATTATATCATAAAATAAGTTTGTCATTTCATTAACATTCAGGTTATGAAACATTTCATTCCAGTCATATTCGGTTAAACAGAGGCGGATTTGAGTATAATCGGCTTTCCTAAAATTGTGTATTTTAGTATCAATGTTATACGGTAGTGCAGTGTCAGTATTTCTTTTTATTAATATTTCGAGAGGGGGATGTAGAGGATCTACGATACTAAGGATATTAACTGATCCTGCTACTGTACACATGGACGATGATAGGTTGGTCAGTACAAGGTCTAACAAGCGGTCCGATTTGTTAAGAATGTTATTCATTTGATTAAGCTTGTAAAGATGAACTAAATCTATCAATGCTTGGCTTGGACTAGGAGCAACATAGTTATTCGACAAATCATGTACCAAACTCCAATTTATATTACCTAAGTTAAAATCACCAATAAAGCACAGGTGTGTATCAAATTTACTTGTTATGATTGAGGTACAATTTTCTACAAAATACTCCAACATTAGCCTGTTCACCGGAGGTGGTAAGTAAATACCGCAAAGAGCTATTTGATGGACAGAGTTTTCAATTTTCAAATCCAAAACCACCCAAATGTCTTCACATTTACTTTCCCATTCAAACTTCCGAACCGATTTGATAGTTTTTAGTACCGCAACTAAGACTCCTCCCCCATCCTTATTCTCATGAAACCCCGTACTTTCCCGGTCTCTTCTGTATATCTCGTATCTGTCATCAAATAACTCATTGCTCTTAACGCTACTATTAAGCCAGGTTTCAGTTAAAACTATTACATCATAATTATTACAATTGACTTCCCTTAAAAAGTTGTGAGTTTTCGTACGCAACCCACGAACGTTTTGGTAATATATTCTTATCTCTTTTAAAATGGGTAAAATAGGGTACATTCAAAATGTTATAAAAGAAAGGTTGTAGGTTTGGAACTATGGCAACTTGTCAAGTGTCTCTATGTTTCTGATGATTTTAAATTCAGAGTCTTCTGTCTTCCTCATGAAAATGCGACCGCCTCTCACCCAGACATATTTATAACCTTTGTCCTTTGCCGCCTGTCTAGCTGCGGCATGGAGGGCCTTGTTATGGGTGGAGAGATGTTCACATATAAAAATTGGAGTTTTAGCACCGGAAACACCAGCGTGAGAACTGTTTAACCTTTCTTGAGGCTTCAGTTTATTATATTTGATCGCTGCTGCCAAGAAATTGTCCCTCATACTCGGCGAGTTAAATTGCACTACAATAGACCTAGGGCGGCTGGAGTCTTTATTTAGTTTAGCAATACGGGTGTAGTGGGCTAAGTGTTCCGTGGATACTTGACAATTTATTGTTTTGCCTAGTTCTGTTACGATGTGCAACAGGTTCTCATCTTTCCTCTCGGGCACACATTGGATCTCAATGTTATTCATTCTAGCATTTTGTTCCATTTGATTAAATCGATTAGACAAGTCCTCAACCTTTGACTGCAGTGCACCGTTCACTGTCCCTAGGTGTTTTATTTTTTCATTGGCCTCTGCATGCTCCTTTGTGATAGATTCATATTTTGTATTCATAAAATTCATAGACTCCTTCATATCCACTATTTCCTCCTTCAAAGATTTTAGTTCACTGCCTAGGATGTCCGATATGGTGATGCGCATTGTCTTTTGGAATTGAGTCACTACGTCCTTGACAATTTCTTGCATCTCGTCCCTTGTTATTGGCCTTTCATCTGAAGCTTTTGGTGGGGAGTTCAGAGCTTGCCTCTTTCCCGGCCTCACAGTTATATTTGGGTTGTAGCGAACCGGGGTGTTATCATTATTACCCAATTTTTGCGTTCCATGACATTGAGAGCACAGCCACGTAGACGTCGTAGGATCGTCTTCATTGCTTGTTATTGACAGACATTCAAGATGATAAAGTTTGGTGCATTCTGTACATTGCATATAGTTCTGGTCCTGTAGACCAATCGAGCAACACCCCCAGACATGGTTTTTGTGTCCTTTTGCTGCCATGTTAACTTTCAATATAAGATATTTCCGATTTTTATTGAAACCTATTTTTTTTAAGATAATAGAAAAGAGACGAAAAAAAAAGAAAAATAGAGAAAAAAAAAAAACTTCCTTGTGATTCGATATTGGGTCTTCCCGAATCGAAGCGTAACAAGCTCTATCCACTACGCTGACAGTACATTAGTAGTAACGGGCGAAAATAGCATATAGTTTGGTACACAGTCGGAACACGCGATAACACTATGAGATCAAAGTCTAGTCTTTTGTGTTCCACTATCAAAGTTATAAATTAAATGTCACAGTACCCTACACAAGATTCACTGAATCAATGTTTTCACCCCTTTTCATTCCAAATTTTATTGTTTAAATTACACTACACAAAAGCACTCAGTCTGCTGAACGATTTAGTATATGTTTCTAATAAAAAAGGTAACTTTTTTCACCACTTTGGAATAAAAATCTAAGAGCGCCAAGTAACACGTCTTTCTCATGTAAACTTCGCTATAATATCTTTTTATAGCGAAATTAGTTTATGATAATTGTGTCTCTTCACAGTCACACTATATCAACGTTGTAGAGCCAATCATTTAATAATCGATATTTTCAGGTTTTTCGATAATTTCAGGTTACATCAGGTACACCGTGCAAGTACTTCACGGCATCTGCACCGATTAGTGAGAGTAATTCGGCCGATGTTAATGGCGTGTTAATCGCAACCTAACTTCTGTTATCGCAGCACTGACGTGCTGCACGCGATGCTGAATATAATTGTTGGAAATAATATACACATTGGATATATGGTGATATGGTATGGGTCTCTCTAAGTCGCTATCCTAAATTATATATACCTTGGCACATACGTGGTCCTGAGCCACGTTCACAGACTGACTCTCTACCACCACACGGCATTAAATTAACATAATATTGTACAATTCAGAATACTTCGGCGCGTACGTGGTTGTGAACCATATGTGGCTGCATAAGGTCGTACATCAAGTTAACGTGTTAGAGTTATGCTATAGCTATATTATGGCTGTAGCACGAATGGCGTAATGCTTTACTCCAAATGAATGATAAGAACCGGAGAATCTTTTTCCAGGAAACGAGGCTTACTATTTAAGCTCTCAAGTGTTTATAACGCGTTAGTTGGTGTGTCTATCAGACACAGCATCCACTTCCATTAAATAGGCTGTGATGACGAGAACCGTAGACCTTATTTAGCGATAAAAAGACATTAATTTTAGTCCTAGTATTAGTATTTGAACGTGGTAGAGCCATGTTGCAGCTATATTAGTATAGTGATAGCACGAACGGGTCGGATCGACTGGGGACGGAACTCGCTCTCACAGAATACCAGCGTAAAATAGCAGCTTAACGCTGCTGTGCTTCATATGGTGAGTGTAGAGAATCGGAGACCCTTTTTACTGGAAAACAGGCATTCCATCTTAGTCCTCACGGGTGACAGCGTATTTTGATTCGTGATCGTGGATTGATGTAGATATCTATGGGCCGCAGCAATCACTTTCCATTAGGTGGACCGTGTGCTCGTTTGTCACCATTATCCTATAAAAAAAAGTTCGATCTTAGTCCTCACGGGTGACAAACGCATTAGACGATGTGTCTATGGTCTACATAAAGGGTGCTGTTTGGACGAAATGAGGTACCGTGGGTGTTGAAAAACACCACAAAAACACACAGAGTGGTATGTAAAAGGATTGGGGCCAACCCGCTTGCCAGCGAAGCAACTACGGCAAAAATGAGGCATTGTAAGAGAGCTATGTTCACTTGTGGATTTTGATAAGCTGTAAATGTGTGGTAGATTAATCGTGACTCCTTTCTATGAAAAACGAAATATTCCGAGATTCAGTGTTGGCGATAAAAACTGCAATTTTCAATCTTCTTAAGCTGCAATTTTAATCAATGCCATTATTCGTGCAAAGCTGAAGCTTATAAAGCCTGGATTATCCGCTAAGCTCTAATTCGAAGCTGGCTTACAATGTGGTTTTTCTTAGTGATTCATTTTCAACGCGAACTCAAGCTGAATGACATTAGAGAATTTGTTAACCTTATTTATTTTGGGAACGTTTTTTACGTCATAAAAAACTGTACGTAGCCTACGCAATCTGTGAGCTTTTATATCGCTAATGATGTTCCACTCGGCTATCAGTTCTTCAATTTCCTTATTGTTTTTCTGAGCAAATATCTTAAAAGCTTTATTTTTTGTATAATTATTCTGTACATTTTCACTGTCTTCGGAATTCAAAAATCACCCTTCGAAGTTGGGGAGAATCGCGAAAAAATTTATAAAATTTAAAGTTATAACTTGTAATGTGGGGTATCAAAAGAATGACGTGCGAATGATTATGTAGTAAATTTCACGCACACGCGCGCGCACACGCGCGCGCACACGCACACGCGCACACGCACACGCGCACACACGCACACGCGCACTCACGCACACGCGCACACGCACACGCACACACGCACACGCGCACACACACACGCGCACGCGCACACGCACACGCACACACGCACACGCACACGCACACGCGCACACGCACACACGCACACGCACACACGCACACGCACACACGCACACGCACACGCACACGCACACACGCACACGCACACACGCACACGCACACACGCACACGCACACGCACACGCACACGCACACACGCACACGCACACGCGCACACGCACACACGCACACACACACACACACACACACACACGAACACGCGCACGCACGCACGCACGCACTCGCGCACTCGCGCACTCGCGCACACGCGCACACGCGCACACGCACACACGCACACGCACACGCACACGCGCACACGCTTACACGCACACGCACACACGCACACGCACGCACGCACACGCACACGCGCACGCACACGCACACACGCACACGCACACACGCACACGCACACACGCACACGCACACACGCACGCACACACGCACACGCACACGCGCACACGCACACACGCACACACACACACACACACACACGCACACGCGCACGCACCCACGCACATGCGCACGCACGCACGCACGCACGCACGCACGCACGCACGCACGCACGCTCGCTCGCTCGCTCGCTCGCTCGCACGCACGCACGCACGCACGCACGCACGCACGTACGCACGCACGCACGCACGCACGAACGCACGCACGCTCGCGAAATGTATCCTGTAGAATACCCGAAGACTGGCCACTTTGTGCCTGTGTTCGAGATGGATAAGATTAGCTTTAACCACATTGAGTTTGCGTTTGAGTTTCCATTGATGATAAGACATTGTGTGTAACGCTGCTCCTTGTAAACGACCTGTTTATCTGTGCTATGTGTATAAATCTTGCATATAGTTCCTCTTCATACATAGTTTATTTCTTAACTAGATTTTCAAACAGCCTTTGTATAAAGGAGCGCCAGTATTTAACAAAATTAGGTCGTAACGTTCTAGATATATTTCCTGAGTCTCATTGTTGAGATTTTCATCTAGGCGCCATTTATATACATAATTTTTAGTACTCGCATGCATTAACGCATACACACACAGGAATCTTTTTGTCTTTAGTTATGTATATATATATCAACTATAAATTCTTATGCTAGTGTTAAAGTAAGAGATTTATATATGATAGCTATAATTTTAAAACCTTCGTGACCGATAATATGTTAATATATTTAAAGGATTCAAGCAATAAAGAAAGTTAAATTATAAAAGCTGCGCGCTGGCTGCACACTAAAATGCTTCTTAACAAAGCAAGCGATAAGCAGCTATAAGGAAACGATGAGTTCCATGCTTGTTAAAACTATCAACAAACAAAATCGTTTAAAACTGTGAAATATTTATGTAAGATAAAATATTCTCATTTTATATTCGATGGTTGTTTATTTTAATACAATAAACGATCTAAATTATATGCAATATAATTTTACAAAAGGAAGATCCACAACGGATGCGGGGAATTGTATCAAAAAAAAAGTTATAGTAGATACAAAAAATATCTGACATAGTTTTCAATGATATTTAAAGTTGAAAGTAACTATTTTACACTGGAATGGTTCAATCAACCACTGAATATTGTTTTCAAATGTCTAATGGCTAATTGTACATTGTTAAAATTGAGGTTCAAAAATATAAATACACCTTTGGCATTCAAAACAAGATTAAAAAATGAAATTAAAAAAAACAGTAAGACAGAAAATGAAAATAGTTATAGCCTGTAAGTTTATATGTAATTTCCGGTTTGTTATGGAAATTGTAGTAAAAATAAACAATTATCAAAGTTCTTTTTTTTAGAAACATTCTATACCAGTTACTAAATATGCCCTTAATTATTTTCTGGTAATAATAATAATGGTGTATATCTAATCATGATTCATTAATTCTCTACAGTATATCAAGAATACAATGCTGAATATAGGAATCCTCTCAGCTTGCATCGTAGGGATTTTGCCACAGTTGCCACGAAAACATTACGGCGAGCTGTTAGTCCCTGAGATGTCACGGTTTTTGTAGTTAGTAGTGTGGTTGCAAATGATGAATTGTCCTCTAAGCTACTATAAGTATCTGAACAGCTTATAACTGGCCGACTTTCAATCGTTCATTTACTACAGCTTTCCAAAAAAACCATTGCTGAGCACGGGGCTCTCACATAGATTACCTTATAGGGGGGATATTTACTTTCGTTTTTACGCTTGTTGGTAGGTCGGAAATCACAGTTTTTTTTTTGAATAAAACTATTATTTACGGATTTTATCGCGTTTAAACGCGATAAAATCCGTAAATAATAGTTTTATTCAATGTGTAGTGTTCGCGTAAATTTAAGAAATCATTAGTTTTTTTTTGTTAATGTATTCTTATATTTCCGCAAACACATTTAAAGAAATTAGCTTTTACGAATTTTATCGCGTATATTAACTTATTTTATATTCCCTTTACATTCCTTTACAGCACAAAAAGCTCGAAATGTCGGGAATAAAAACTAAGTTAATCTTAGTCATAGTTTACCATGGCTACCCGTGGTTAACTGACATCGGGAGCGGAACGTTGCACACCTCAGTTCCCCCCGCCCAGTGACCTTGTGTACTGTAAAGTGCTCGAGACGTCGGTAATATTAAATAAGTAAATATACGCGATAAATTCCGTAAAAAATACTTATTGTGATGATGATCATACAAATTTAAAAACAGACTGGCACGTGAAAATAACAACTAATAATAAAATATTTTTTTTCTTTTTTTTTTTAATTTATTAAGGTTTACCAATGTTTGATTACACTGTATTTAACAAAATGGCTTAAAAACTAATTTACGTAGCTAAGTGTAACAATCGTTTAAGGTAAACACCACATGCATCGAGAAAGATTATAAATACGAATAAAAAAAAGTATAAATTACCTAATAATGAAAAAAGTACGTGGTAAGAACTATTATTATTTATTTGTTGGTTTCAGACCAGGCTAAAGCTAGAACTTCCTTAATTTTGGCAAGTGAGTCGGCATGAATGTCAACTTTGTCACTATGTCCATTGACCAATTTGCACAACCTTGGAATTGGGGAGTTTGCACCTAAGACAGATTTTCTAAAAGGAGGGCAAAGTGGAGTAATAGGGGCGCGAGGAATCCTCAATGGAACACGAAATTTAAATTTTTGGAGCAAGAGGGGACAGTTAATTTTTTGATTAAAAATTTTTACAAGAAATGACAGGTCAAGCAAGTTTCTCCGATTTTCCAGGGATAAAATTTTAAAGAATCTTAATCGTTTTTCGTAAGACCGAATTTTTTTGTGAATCCCATTCCAATAGGCCAAATTTGCCACGAACTTTTTTTGCAGACGTTCCAATCGTAAGGAGTGTGTCGCGTAATGTGGCCTCCATACTACACTGCAATACTCAAGTATGCTTCGTACGAGGCTGTTATACAGTAGGATCTTAATGTGATTATTTTTAAACACTTTTGCGTTACGCAAAACAAAGCCTAGCATTCTATACGCCTTTTTTGTAATATTCTCGATGTGGGGAACGAAGGTTAATTTTTTATCGAACACTATTCCCAGGTCTCTGACTTCCTCCGTTTTCTTAATGATGTGGCCGTTAATTTTGTATGATGTGTTCAGTGACTTGATCTTTCTACTGAATTTCATATGGTAGCACTTGTTTATGTTCAGGTGCATACCATTGTCTCGACACCAATTTACCATACGGTCAACATCACTTTGAAACTGTTCAATGTCCTCTAGAGTTTCGCAGATGCCAACCAATTTCAAATCATCGGCATACATAAATGGTGTGGAAAACTGGAAGCAACTAGGGATGTCATTGATGAAGATGTTGAAAAGCAGAGGACCCAAATGTGATCCCTGAGGAACCCCCGACGTAATTTTGTATGGTACAGACTGAAAACCATTAACGACCACACTAAAACTACGATTATCCAGATACGACTGCAGCCATCCCATTAATGAGCCAGTAATACCATATGCACGCAATTTAGATATAAGAATATTATGAGGTACTTTGTCGAATGCCTTACTAAGGTCTGTATATATTACATCAACATCCCTACCGTTATCTACTGCTTCTACCAAAGTTTCAGTAAACAAGGTCAGATTGGAACAGGTTGACCTAAATCTAACAAAACCGTGCTGCCACTCAGTAAGATAATGATTCAAGTGGTTCTGCAGCACAGGATAAACAAGAGATTCTAATATTTTACTTAAAGTTGACAGTATAGAAATAGGCCTATAATTACCTACCACCTCGACGTTATCGGCCTTGTGAATGGGAACAATTTTTGGCGAACTTCCAAACATCAGGAAATAGGCCAGATTGAAGAGACTTATTAAAAATTAGATATATAGGCGTCACTAGCTCATCCGCACATGCCTTAATAAATAAAGGAGGGACACAATCTGGTCCTGGGCCCTTATTAAGATCTAGGGACTTCATGTTCTTCAGTATCTGATCCTTGCTAAGGTAGGGAGCAGTTAGTTCAAGGCTGTAATTGCAAATCAAATTCCATTGGCTGACATTCAAGTCTGAGTTTATGTTATCTTGAGAATTATACACAGCTCCAAAGTAGGACGCAAATAAGTCGCAGATTTCCCTAGGACTAGATGACTTCTTAATACCATCAGTCATTGTACAAGGATAATTACTTTTCCCGTACTTCTTTGCCTTAATAAATGACCAAAAAAGTTTAGGGTTCGACTTAATACTATCTTCTGTCTTCTTTATATAATTTTTATAAGATTGATTTGCTAGTGTGCAGCAACGCTTATTAAGTAGCCGCAGCTCAACTTCGTCCATGTGATTCCTATATTTTTTATACCGCTTTCTTATGTTCTCCTTTTCACGTAACATTCTCTTTAATGAAACATTAAACCAAGGAGGAGAAGAATTATTTCTTATTTTTTTGTAGGGCACATATTTATTTATTAAATTATTAATTATATCATAAAATAAGTTTGTCATTTCATTAACATTCAGGTTATGAAACATTTCATTCCAGTCATATTCGGTTAAACAGAGGCGGATTTGAGTATAATCGGCTTTCCTAAAATTGTGTATTTTAGTATCAATGTTATACGGTAGTGCAGTGTCAGTATTTCTTTTTATTAATATTTCGAGAGGGGGATGTAGAGGATCTACGATACTAAGGATATTAACTGATCCTGCTACTGTACACATGGACGATGATAGGTTGGTCAGTACAAGGTCTAACAAGCGGTCCGATTTGTTAAGAATGTTATTCATTTGATTAAGCTTGTAAAGATGAACTAAATCTATCAATGCTTGGCTTGGACTAGGAGCAACATAGTTATTCGACAAATCATGTACCAAACTCCAATTTATATTACCTAAGTTAAAATCACCAATAAAGCACAGGTGTGTATCAAATTTACTTGTTATGATTGAGGTACAATTTTCTACAAAATACTCCAACATTAGCCTGTTCACCGGAGGTGGTAAGTAAATACCGCAAAGAGCTATTTGATGGACAGAGTTTTCAATTTTCAAATCCAAAACCACCCAAATGTCTTCACATTTACTTTCCCATTCAAACTTCCGAACCGATTTGATAGTTTTTAGTACCGCAACTAAGACTCCTCCCCCATCCTTATTCTCATGAAACCCCGTACTTTCCCGGTCTCTTCTGTATATCTCGTATCTGTCATCAAATAACTCATTGCTCTTAACGCTACTATTAAGCCAGGTTTCAGTTAAAACTATTACATCATAATTATTACAATTGACTTCCCTTAAAAAGTTGTGAGTTTTCGTACGCAACCCACGAACGTTTTGGTAATATATTCTTATCTCTTTTAAAATGGGTAAAATAGGGTACATTCAAAATGTTATAAAAGAAAGGTTGTAGGTTTGGAACTATGGCAACTTGTCAAGTGTCTCTATGTTTCTGATGATTTTAAATTCAGAGTCTTCTGTCTTCCTCATGAAAATGCGACCGCCTCTCACCCAGACATATTTATAACCTTTGTCCTTTGCCGCCTGTCTAGCTGCGGCATGGAGGGCCTTGTTATGGGTGGAGAGATGTTCACATATAAAAATTGGAGTTTTAGCACCGGAAACACCAGCGTGAGAACTGTTTAACCTTTCTTGAGGCTTCAGTTTATTATATTTGATCGCTGCTGCCAAGAAATTGTCCCTCATACTCGGCGAGTTAAATTGCACTACAATAGACCTAGGGCGGCTGGAGTCTTTATTTAGTTTAGCAATACGGGTGTAGTGGGCTAAGTGTTCCGTGGATACTTGACAATTTATTGTTTTGCCTAGTTCTGTTACGATGTGCAACAGGTTCTCATCTTTCCTCTCGGGCACACATTGGATCTCAATGTTATTCATTCTAGCATTTTGTTCCATTTGATTAAATCGATTAGACAAGTCCTCAACCTTTGACTGCAGTGCACCGTTCACTGTCCCTAGGTGTTTTATTTTTTCATTGGCCTCTGCATGCTCCTTTGTGATAGATTCATATTTTGTATTCATAAAATTCATAGACTCCTTCATATCCACTATTTCCTCCTTCAAAGATTTTAGTTCACTGCCTAGGATGTCCGATATGGTGATGCGCATTGTCTTTTGGAATTGAGTCACTACGTCCTTGACAATTTCTTGCATCTCGTCCCTTGTTATTGGCCTTTCATCTGAAGCTTTTGGTGGGGAGTTCAGAGCTTGCCTCTTTCCCGGCCTCACAGTTATATTTGGGTTGTAGCGAACCGGGGTGTTATCATTATTACCCAATTTTTGCGTTCCATGACATTGAGAGCACAGCCACGTAGACGTCGTAGGATCGTCTTCATTGCTTGTTATTGACAGACATTCAAGATGATAAAGTTTGGTGCATTCTGTACATTGCATATAGTTCTGGTCCTGTAGACCAATCGAGCAACACCCCCAGACATGGTTTTTGTGTCCTTTTGCTGCCATGTTAACTTTCAATATAAGATATTTCCGATTTTTATTGAAACCTATTTTTTTTAAGATAATAGAAAAGAGACGAAAAAAAAAGAAAAATAGAGAAAAAAAAAAAACTTCCTTGTGATTCGATATTGGGTCTTCCCGAATCGAAGCGTAACAAGCTCTATCCACTACGCTGACAGTACATTAGTAGTAACGGGCGAAAATAGCATATAGTTTGGTACACAGTCGGAACACGCGATAACACTATGAGATCAAAGTCTAGTCTTTTGTGTTCCACTATCAAAGTTATAAATTAAATGTCACAGTACCCTACACAAGATTCACTGAATCAATGTTTTCACCCCTTTTCATTCCAAATTTTATTGTTTAAATTACACTACACAAAAGCACTCAGTCTGCTGAACGATTTAGTATATGTTTCTAATAAAAAAGGTAACTTTTTTCACCACTTTGGAATAAAAATCTAAGAGCGCCAAGTAACACGTCTTTCTCATGTAAACTTCGCTATAATATCTTTTTATAGCGAAATTAGTTTATGATAATTGTGTCTCTTCACAGTCACACTATATCAACGTTGTAGAGCCAATCATTTAATAATCGATATTTTCAGGTTTTTCGATAATTTCAGGTTACATCAGGTACACCGTGCAAGTACTTCACGGCATCTGCACCGATTAGTGAGAGTAATTCGGCCGATGTTAATGGCGTGTTAATCGCAACCTAACTTCTGTTATCGCAGCACTGACGTGCTGCACGCGATGCTGAATATAATTGTTGGAAATAATATACACATTGGATATATGGTGATATGGTATGGGTCTCTCTAAGTCGCTATCCTAAATTATATATACCTTGGCACATACGTGGTCCTGAGCCACGTTCACAGACTGACTCTCTACCACCACACGGCATTAAATTAACATAATATTGTACAATTCAGAATACTTCGGCGCGTACGTGGTTGTGAACCATATGTGGCTGCATAAGGTCGTACATCAAGTTAACGTGTTAGAGTTATGCTATAGCTATATTATGGCTGTAGCACGAATGGCGTAATGCTTTACTCCAAATGAATGATAAGAACCGGAGAATCTTTTTCCAGGAAACGAGGCTTACTATTTAAGCTCTCAAGTGTTTAAAACGCGTTAGTTGGTGTGTCTATCAGACACAGCATCCACTTCCATTAAATAGGCTGTGATGACGAGAACCGTAGACCTTATTTAGCGATAAAAAGACATTAATTTTAGTCCTAGTATTAGTATTTGAACGTGGTAGAGCCATGTTGCAGCTATATTAGTATAGTGATAGCACGAACGGGTCGGATCGACCGGGGACGGAACTCGCTCTCACAGAATACCAGCGTAAAATAGCAGCTTAACGCTGCTGTGCTTCATATGGTGAGTGTAGAGAATCGGAGACCCTTTTTACTGGAAAACAGGCATTCCATCTTAGTCCTCACGGGTGACAGCGTATTTTGATTCGTGATCGTGGATTGATGTAGATATCTATGGGCCGCAGCAATCACTTTCCATTAGGTGGACCGTGTGCTCGTTTGTCACCATTATCCTATAAAAAAAAGTTCGATCTTAGTCCTCACGGGTGACAAACGCATTAGACGATGTGTCTATGGTCTACATAAAGGGTGCTGTTTGGACGAAATGAGGTACCGTGGGTGTTGAAAAACACCACAAAAACACACAGAGTGGTATGTAAAAGGATTGGGGCCAACCCGCTTGCCAGCGAAGCAACTACGGCAAAAATGAGGCATTGTAAGAGAGCTATGTTCACTCGTGGATTTTGATAAGCTGTAAATGTGTGGTAGATTAATCGTGACTCCTTTCTATGAAAAACGAAATATTCCGAGATTCAGTGTTGGCGATAAAAACTGCAATTTTCAATCTTCTTAAGCTGCAATTTTAATCAATGCCATTATTCGTGCAAAGCTGAAGCTTATAAAGCCTGGATTATCCGCTAAGCTCTAATTCGAAGCTGGCTTACAATGTGGTTTTTCTTAGTGATTCATTTTCAACGCGAACTCAAGCTGAATGACATTAGAGAATTTGTTAACCTTATTTATTTTGGGAACGTTTTTTACGTCATAAAAAACTGTACGTAGCCTACGCAATCTGTGAGCTTTTATATCGCTAATGATGTTCCACTCGGCTATCAGTTCTTCAATTTCCTTATTGTTTTTCTGAGCAAATATCTTAAAAGCTTTATTTTTTGTATAATTATTCTGTACATTTTCACTGTCTTCGGAATTCAAAAATCACCCTTCGAAGTTGGGGAGAATCGCGAAAAAATTTATAAAATTTAAAGTTATAACTTGTAATGTGGGGTATCAAAAGAATGACGTGCGAATGATTATGTAGTAAATTTCACGCACACGCGCGCGCACACGCGCGCGCACACGCACACGCGCACACGCACACGCGCACACACGCACACGCGCACTCACGCACACGCGCACACGCACACGCACACACGCACACGCGCACACACACACGCGCACGCGCACACGCACACGCACACACGCACACGCACACGCACACGCGCACACGCACACACGCACACGCACACACGCACACGCACACACGCACACGCACACGCACACGCACACACGCACACGCACACACGCACACGCACACACGCACACGCACACGCACACGCACACGCACACACGCACACGCACACGCGCACACGCACACACGCACACACACACACACACACACACACGAACACGCGCACGCACGCACGCACGCACTCGCGCACTCGCGCACTCGCGCACACGCGCACACGCGCACACGCACACACGCACACGCACACGCACACGCGCACACGCTTACACGCACACGCACACACGCACACGCACGCACGCACACGCACACGCGCACGCACACGCACACACGCACACGCACACACGCACACGCACACACGCACACGCACACACGCACGCACACACGCACACGCACACGCGCACACGCACACACGCACACACACACACACACACACGCGCACACGCGCACGCACCCACGCACATGCGCACGCACGCACGCACGCACGCACGCACGCACGCACGCACGCACGCTCGCTCGCTCGCTCGCTCGCACGCACGCACGCACGCACGCACGCACGCACGCACGCACGCACGCACGAACGCACGCACGCTCGCTCGCTCGCATGCACGCACGCACGCACGCACGCACGCACGCTCGCTCGCTCGCACGCACGCACGCACGCACGCACGCACGCACGCACGCACGCACGCACGCACGCACACACGCACGCACGCACGCGCGCACGCACGCACGCACGCACGCACGCACGCACGCAGGCACGCACGCACGCACGCACGCACGCACGCACACAATAGTAATGTTACTATGGTAATACTTAATAGTGCTAACATACTACTTATACTTTTAGTGCTAACATACTACTAATACTTTTAGTGCTAACATACTACTAATACTTTTAGTGCTAACATACTACTAATACTTTACTTCTGCTTGAACATCTGGATATCCTATTCAACAGGCTTCATAGTACGCTTCTCTACTAATTTAATTATATATTTATGTAAAATCAGCAGTACGTATGTTGCTGCAGTGCAAGTCGCGGATTCCATTCTCGGTCGCGAAAAGTAGTTTACAGCCTACGCACATGTACTGCAAAATTTCAAGATACTGTTAGATCATTCTGCGTATGACATCGGGATATAAAACACCTCAGCTCGTAAATTAGTCCTATTCAATATGAAGTAAAATGTAGGTGCGTCGTCTTTTTCATCTGAACTTCTCTGATAAAATCATATACACACACACGACATTTATCCATAGAAATTTACATAGTAGACAGTTTAAAAAAAATCGCTTTAGTCGTCTCTATGCCTGCCTGTCTTTTAGACGGCAATATTCTGTATTTTTTTTTTAATTCATATTTGTTTTTCGAATTCGAATTAATTTGAAAGAATCGACTTTTTCACATGTTTGTAAGATACAGTAATCCTCCGGGTTTGAATCCAGAGTCGGGCTGGAAATAATTTTATTTGGGTAAGTATAAACTATCTCGGTCACCTCGTTTTTTGGCTCTAGAAAATCGAAAAATCATCCGATTTCGATGAAATATTTTTTAAAATCTTCATTATTACGGCGGATTTATGGAAAAAATTACAAAAATACAAAAAAGTGAAAATTTATATGCTTTAAATGTTCATGAAAATGCACTCATTCACGTATAACTTTTTTTTTAAATAAATATTTAAATAAATAAATATTCGAAGAAGTCCGTTTATGATCACATTTAAAGTCATAAAACTGTATGAAATCTTGAAATGAGACATTTTCCATATTTTTTCCCTAAATCCGCTGTAAAGACGAAGATTTTTTTAAAAAAATCATCGAAATTAGATGATTTTTCGATTTTCTAGAGCCAAAAACCAGGTGACCGCGATAGTATAAAATTACATTTATTTGTTTTTCTGTCAATACATTTTAAGTAGCACACCGAAGTTAGGAAGCTGGGAGTGGTTCACCCCCGTGGCTTGGAAAACACGTTACGTTGGTCCTGCACTTGATTCTTTCTCCATTCCTGTAGAAATACCGTCCCATCGGACTATGACAGTGAGGTAATAGAGAGTGAACCTACGCTTGCGCACGCACTTGTGCACTATAATCCTGTCCTGTGCAAGTGACTGGACTCCGTAGAAACTGCCCGCCGTCACCGAAACTCAGTCAGAAGGACGTTATTAGTAGTATTAACAACACTTATAGCTAGTATTGTTCTTGAAAGAAATAAATACGAAGTTTATACAAAAATATATACCGTGTATTTACCCGATACTTCACTCTCACGTTAAAATCCCAAGAGCTTTTTCAAGTTCCGCAAAGTTTTTAAACTCAACCCCTTATAGTAAAAGAAGCATTAAAATGTCTAAATTTGATTAGTGATATTAGTTGGAGTAAGTTGTAAACTTTGAAGATATTATTTTTTTAAGTACAAAAATATTAATTTATCATCTCAAAATCCTTAAGCAGTTCCGCAATGACATTGAAAAATATCTGTTGCATAATTGTAACAGAAAATTTTAATATTCTTTCCATAAATAGTGGAAATCAGCTGTCATAAAAAACATATTTATAATTTGTATCTCTTGTGGTTTTTATAGTATAAGGTTGACAACCGAGCATACAGTCCACCTGATGGTAAATAGATGCTGTGGGCCGTAGATATCAACATCTATCCTCGATTAAGAATCAAAATGCAGATGCGTTGTCTTCCGTGAGGACTGTGATGGAATCTTTCGTTTACAGTAAAAAGGGTCTTCGGTTCTCTACACCAACCATACAAAACATAGCACCATATAGATACTACTTCACGCTGGTACTCTATGAGAATGTATTTCTTCCCCGATCGTGCCGATAAATTCGTGCTGCAACCATGATATAGCTGCAGCGTGACTCTACCACGTGTTTAATGTAGCTCTTTTACTCCCTTGTACCTTTTTTATTTTTGTCTTTATGCATCTGAGTAACATGTACAGCTTAGTACGTATTTGGTTGACTCATTTAATTCATGTCTTATTAATAAGAGCTATTTCGCTTTCTATAATAAAAAAAAAAACAAAAATTAATAAAGTCACATGACCCCCTCTCAAATTATCTTCTATTCAATGCTTCGTTTCAATATTACAAAAAAGTGATATAAAATGAAAACTATATACATACTACTTATTTTAAGGCCAGACCACCTTAACGGGAGTCAAATAACCAAGATGGCTGAAATATGTTGATTCTTCTCAGAATTTTATATTTATGCTGTGAACTGTGATTGCTCTTATGATATATCAAACTGTGCCGGTAAGCGAAGTTTAGCGATTCCCAATATACGAGTATGGATGACGACTCGATAAAACATGCAGGGATTCAATAGACGCGGGTAGCTCAGAAATTGCCTCTGTGGCAATGCATTAGAGGCCTATGTTCGACAGGGGTCTAGCGTTGTGGTATAATAAATTAATTAAAATATTTTTTTTATATTTTGATATCGTACGGGTATAAAATGTTTTGTACCTAGGTAGTTAGTTAGTTGTACGGTAATAAACCTAACAATGGTAAAAGTTTTTTATAGAAATTCAGTAACTTAGTCGATTTCAACACAACTAACATTCTTCCCCACGGACATTACACAATACCACAGCTTGTAATATTTAAGGACGTGTTTAAGTCAAAAGTATCAGCGGTTGAGATAAATATATATACATATATATATATATATATATATATATATATATATATATATATATATATATATATATATATATATATATATATATATATAGTTAAAATATAAGTTGAGATAAAATTACCGTAACAGCCAATTAAAATCCACTGCTGAACGTAGGTCTCCTCCATAGATAGCCTCATAGGAGGGATATTTGCTATAGTTGCCACGCTTGGCAAGCAGCTTGTTTCCCTCTGTCGCCTCTTGTGACACCCACGGAATGATATTGGGTAGTGGATATCCTTATACCGCCACTACACGAGAAATTAAATAAAATTGTTATCATTTAAATATATGGTTGACTCGCTATAAGGCTTCCCGCCTTGTCGTGGTGGAGGGAGAGGGTTAAGTAGCCAAGGTTTGGTCACCAGCATCTATCAGAAAATTGCTACTAGTTTTCATATGGTGAGAGCTGGACATGCTGAGAGGGTCGAAGATAGATGTACTCGTAGATGACTATGGGCTACAGCATCCACTTACCATCAGGTGGACTGTGTGTTCATTTGTCACACTTATTCCATAAAAATTGCCATCATCCGGTTTAGTGTGGATTTGTCATAATCCCAACGCTTGGTTATCGGATCGGTGATTGCAATACCATGAAGACGTGAGGTATTGCGAATTAGTTATTGTCATATATTATAATGAAATGATAAAAAATTATTTTTATTCGCCTCCACCTTTGCTTTATAACCATGCTCGTTTACAGCATAACCTGATTTTTAGGTCGCGGACTTAAATATATTATTAAAATATATTCGGTTACTTAAGCAAATGACTTCCTCGGATTCACCGCAAGCCTTTCTATTGAAATGATGTTCAATTTTTTGAAGCGTTTCTCATTGTTATTTTTAAAGAGATACTTAAAGAATATTCTACATTTACAATAACCTTTTGCGTAAAACAGTTCATTATTTCATAATTGTTACACCATCAAAAATCCACTGTTGGAAATACGAGTAAGTCTTCTCTCTAACCACAAAGTAGTCTTGGACCAATTACTTACTAGCGCATTAAATTTTTGTATGCCTCATCAAGAAAATATAAGTAATTTAATAATGATTGGCAATTGAGAATACAAAACTGGAATTAGGTCCTGGAAATAACTACCCAAAGAGTAGCCATGATGAAACTTATTTCATAGAAATTAAATATGTCTTCTATGGAGGAAAATAAAATTTCGTTTTTCAGTTTATTTACAAAGAAACTCATAGAATATACAGCTCCCTACTCTCTTACAGGTTAGTTTAACAACGAAAACCTCAAATAGACAATCCGGTCTTTTGCTGATTATAGATGTCTCAGTTGTAATTGTAATATTATTATCTTTTTCGATTATTATGGTTTTGGCTACACTGCGTTTAGCCTTGTTACCTCTTCACTCTATGCGTTACACTAAGATGTTTTGGAAGATTTCAACGACAACTTAAGCCAGCCGAGAGTAGATGGCGATAGTACTTCCAAGGAGCCTTAGTGAAAAGTAACTCAATAAAAGTGGGCTGGCTTAGGTTTAGTGAAAATCTTTCATCACGCACTCCTGTTTCTTTATTATGTAAGAATATAAAGAAATTCCGCGAGTCATGTAAGGATAATTTGATACTGATAAGGCTGTACATTGTCCGTTAGATATACATAGGTATAGCCTCTCATAACCCAAGTACCACATTATTGTCATTATATGGGCGCAAAAGCCAACTGTCCTGTAATACGAGAGAAAACTCTAGTGTCAAGTTAAATAAATCCACAAAGGTAAAAACACGAAATCTATCCACAAACACAGCAACAATGCCAAATGCGCGTGGAAAGTTGAAACTGGAAATAACCAAGTTAAGTCTCCTTGACTTGGTTACTTCGAGCCGTGTCAGATGTTTCAATATTATGATTTTTTCTTGATAATGAAGGCTATTTTTTTTAATTAAAATAGCATTCATTATCTATTGCGATAGACAAAATACGAAAAAATATTTAAAAACGTTTCGTTTTTGCTTTTGGTTTTGCCTTTTGTACAAACTTTATTAGACTTTATATCCATTATTAAAGCTATAGAACTTTTTCCACTACTAGCAATAATTTTTACTTCTAGCAATAATTTTGCAAAACTATCTATGTTAATTCATTCAAAAATAATTATTTAAGTAACTTCTTAACTAGCCCAATCTACGGAAACGGAAACTAGTCGAATAAACTGTGTGACTTTCATGATATAATTTACGCTAGCGGAATCCTTTGGCAGTTGCCAAACTAGGAAATAAGTTTATATCACCATCTGATTCGGATCACTTGTTTCATCGTTCCCACTTGCAATTCACACGCGCAGATATTTTTAAAATCACGCAACATTTACGTATCAAAATCCGTTTAAGTAACAATTATTTTTACCATATTTTAACCATAATATAGTACCAACAATCCGCTATCAATTTCCCATTAGTGATTCATATACTCTCTCTCTCTTTGGTTCCCGCCAAATTTGTCATATTTTAGCATGTAAGATAGAGCACATTAAGCCACGTTTGTATAAATTAATTTGGCGCAAAAGAACTGTTAATAGTTACCATAATATAGCTTCAATGTGTCTTTACCACGTATAAAAGTACCAGTGCACATACATAATATGTCGAAGCACACACACGTGCACTAGTTATACACTAGTCTAGTAGTTTTTGCACTTGTTTTATTAAAATATTTTTACATTTATAAAATTTATTTTTCTATATAGTTGTTTTCTATATAACTTGTCTTCTATCTTGTAATCTATCAAGAAATTCACATCATTTAGTATAATTGAAGAGAAGAGACGTGAGGAAAAAACTTCGCCTTCAGTAGGTATCAATTGTCGTTTATGCAGGAACTTGGCTCACAAATTAAATAATACTGTTACACAATTTGGTAAGCTTGGAAACAAATTTGTAATGATAAGAAAATATAATATATATGTGTGTACGTGCTCATAGGAGAGCGTGACGATGTCACAGAGCGCGTTGGTTGACCAGGGTTCGATACCCGCCAGGAAATTGTTAATTGTAACTGCAATTCTTAATTGTAACTCATCATACGAAACACAGCAGCATGAAGCAGCTAGTTTACGCTGCTATTCCACGAGAGCGTGGTCCTTCCTCGGTCAAGCCGACCCATTCGTGCTACAACGATAAGCTGCAGCGTGGCAAGAGACTACGTAGAAATCTTCAATTCGATTTTTGTCACTCACCATATGAAAAACAGTAGCATTAAGCTCCTATTTTACCTTATTAATCTGTGAGAGTGTGGTCGTGTGGCCGGTTAAGCCGACACAACGTCATTACTGATAAACGAAAATATCGTATAGTTGTAGATCCTACAACCTTTCATATTTCGGTCCACCCGTTCACCATTAAGCTATAAACACTTCGTGGTTTAATATTACAGGTTGTTGATGTTGAGTACTGCATGATTATCGTAAATGAACAATGTTCAAGGCGAGCCTACAATTAGTACATATTTAACAACTCCAAAGTTAAATCAGAAATGAAATGTCTCTATGATAGTAGACAGTTAATACTATTATTTAGGTATAATGTTTAAATTAAAGTTTTCAAACTTAGTAAATTACTATTCAAAAATTTAAATTAAGAAATATGTTAATTTTTTAGCAAAGGTTGTTAAATTTCCAAAACGCTTATGTACTTAATATTAGAAATACAAAAAAAAAAAAAACACAAAACTCATGATCATAGAATTATTTATTCTTTGTTTTATTTGATATTGTTAAATTTTAATTTGTCATGCTCCTTCATGTTCAATTAGGATTTAAATATTTTTGAAATCTGAAAAGAAAATAAGCAGGCATTAATTGACACCTATATTATAATACAGCATTAATAGAAACAAATATGTTACAGGGGACTCAGGCTTATCATTAGAGCCTTGGCTGATGACACCAGATTTGGGAACTCCACCAAGTAGTTCTGCACCTACTAAATGGCATTTATAAGTGAAAAACTGTGTGAAAAGAACAAAGCGTACCTCAAAGGCACATTCCGAAGCTTGGGCATTGACAGGGTACTCCACTACAGTCCAGAGAAAGCTTAACAACTAATATATTATGCTTGTGCAACACTTTACAATATCATGTTACATGAAAGGTGTGTTTTGTATACATATATGTACATTATATTCAATTATATCCTCAAACACATAATTACTATTGGAATGTTTGTTTACTAAACATTAATTTAATTTTTATATCGCAGAACTCTAATAGAACAACCAATGGCAATGGACAACTCAGATCTAATAAGTGAAGAAAGCCATCCTCTCATCACATCTGTGAATCAAACCAGGCTGTTGACTTGCCCAATAAAAAAGAGAAGATTAACAAAAACACACTTCAATTAAAATTTATTTCTATGAAACCTTTTCATCCTTTTGAGTTCATATCTGCGACCTAGGTGGGCATTCTGTGTACAAAGCAATTGATTTTGCTGACACAAAAGATTAGTACACTCTTTGAGCCTTTCGTCTATATTCTGAAAGATAAGTTTAAATTTGTATTGAATGTAGCAGAACACAGACTAATTGGTGCTACATATGGAGGATCAGGTTATAAAATAGTATGAATTATTATTATTCGAAAATATTTGTAAGCAAACATTTTTACAGAAAATTAGTCAAATTTACATTTCGCTTTCATAATACAACAGTTACTTTACAACATTTTATGCGATAATTCTTACTTTTCGGTACACATTTTAATATATATTTTATGCGTGGTAGAGCCACACTACAGCTAAGCACGAAAGGGTCTGCTCGAATGGGGAAGGACCGCGCTCTCTCAGAATACCAGCGTAAAATATCAGCTTGATGCTGCTGTGTTTCGTATGATGAGTGCAGGGAACCGGAGACCCGTTTTGTTGGAATCCAGGCATTCCATCATAGTCCTCAGGGGTGACAACGCATCTACATTTTGGTTCTTAATCGAGGTTAAATGTAGATGTCCATGGACCACAACATCCACTTACCATCAGGTGAACTGATTGCTCGTTCGCCACCCTAATTCTATAAAAAAAAAAAATTAAAAATATATTAACAATTAACGGTAAGAACATAAAACGTTAATTTTATTTGTTTATCGATTAACGAAAACTTTAAACGGTCAAATCATGAACACATAAAAAAATAATGACTTTGTGACTTAGAGTAGACATCAATGTTGAAGTAATAATAGCGGGAATAAGTTTATCCCCCATTTCGTGAAATGTGAATATTATTTCTTTCAGTGTGTCCGTGCTCGAAGGTTGGATAAGACTGAGCAAGAGGATAAACATTTTATCCTTTCCCCGTGGATAAAATGTCTCCTGCCCACGCTAGCCCTGCAAAGGAATTGCATTGACCGCGGAAAATAAAACTAAAATATACATTATTTTCTATATCCATGCGTAAGAATAATATGTGCCATTTATGACTTTTATTCGTATACATTATAATTTTACGAGATGTTTGGCATTAGATGTGTCTCACAACTTGCCATTTCTGGGTCAGGCGTCAGCTCGTCACATTATTCTGTCTCTGCGACTCCAATGGATTATGACTCTGCCATAAACACGGAGCAATAATTTTTATTTCCTTCATTACAATATCGTCACTTCTAGATAGATATATTAATAGGTATATAAAACGATGTTATTGTCTTTACATTATCCTTCTTTTATGTTGTAGAGTGTTTTCGGAATCCGCTATCTACACACACTGCTCTGCTCACACACTGCTCGAAATAACTGCCTTTTATTGAGTTCAGAGGCCTTTTAATTTCATATTAAGGCACATCTAATAATCATGTGTCAAATTATTGTATGTCTGTCCGGACTTATCTTTGGAATGGATGAACCGATTGTGATGAAACTTCAAGAACAGGTAAACAAGAATGCCCGAAGTGATCTTGGCTATATGCTATACGAAAAACGAGTGGAAAATTAACAAAATGATTGTTGGCTACGTACTTTAAAAAATAACCCTACAGTAAGGGAACCCAGGCGAAGGGGTCAGTGTTGCTAGGTTAAAATATAACAGTATAGGTATTTTAAAATGACTAATTTTTCTCAAAGTCAGTTTCAGCAAGATGTAAAGTCGAAATTAAAATATAAACTGTAAATACAAATCGTGCATGAGCTTGTTTCAGTAAACCAAGAACTAAACATTTTTAGACAAGTTAAAATAATAGGTTGCAATAGATTTAGAAAGGGAATGGGGTGTACAGATCAAGTCTTTTCCATGCGCATGATCGCGGAGAAGTTTTTGGCGAAAAACCAGAGAGTTTTTTGTGCATTCATGGACTTGGAAAAGGCTTATGACAGAGTGGACAGGGATGTGTTATGGCAAACGCTGAACGCATTTAGGTTGAGCGCTGGTTTGATACAGGCATTAAAGTCTCTGTATAGGGACTCGAGTGCTTGTGTTAGAATCAACGGGGTCTACTCGGACTGGTTTGGCATCCATAAAGGTGTCAGACAGGGCTGTGTAGCTTCCCCGTGGCTGTTCAACCTATTTATGGACAGCTGTTTGGAAAATTTGAAAGTTGAAGAATGCGGGGTAAGAATGGGTGAGTTAACCATCAAATGCCTTTTGTACGCCGATGATCAAGTCATACTTGCGTCGTCGGCGGCCGAGTTGCAAATGATGGTTACATTAATGAATAGGTCATTAAAAGAAAGGGGAATGAAAGTGAACGCAAGTAAGACGAAAGTGATGGTTTTTGAAAGAGATGAAAGCAAAACGGTATGTGAAATAAGAATAGAAGGAGAGTTAATTGAGCAAGTGGATGAGTTCGTATATTTGGGATGTGTATTCAGCAGGGATGGGAGATATGATAAGGACATTGAACGACGAGTGAATGCAGGAAATAAAGTAAATGGGGCTCTACCCTCTATTGTGAAAAGTCAGAATGTGTCAAAAAAGGCACGTATGGCAATTCACAGTGCTGTATTAGTCCCTACTTTAACGTATGGTAGTGAAAGTTGGGTGTGGCAGAAGAAGCACGAGAATAGAATAAATGCGGTAGAAATGCGGTCCCTAAGGAGTATGTTAGGGCTGAATCTGAGTGACAGGGTGAGAAACTGTGTGATAAAAGAAGAGTGTGGTTTGCAAGATGATGCGGTGACCAGGATTAAGAAAGGAATGCTTCGGTGGTTTGGTCATGTAGAAAGAATGAATGCGGAAAGACTGACAAAGCAAATATATGTTGCAGAAGTGAATGGAAGAGTCGGAAAGGGACGTCCTAGGCGGAAGTTTGTCGACCAAATTGGCGATATACTAAAAATGGGCCAAATTAAGAGTACCCTTAACCGACGAGCATGTATGCGTAGGTTTATGAATGTGGAAGAGGCGAGAAAGGTATGTCAGGATCGTGCTAAATGGATGTCTGTAGTCTCTGCCTACCCCTCTGGGTGACAGGCGTGAGTGTTTATGTATGTATGTATGTTGCAATAGCTCTGCTAACTGCTGCTTTTCAATACTTTAACTTTATTCAAAAGAAGCTAAGTAGCAGCTAATTACGGCACAAGTTAGTAACTAAAAAGTTCCTTGTCGTTACAGTTACGGTCTAACAAAAGTCCACTGTAGAACATAGGCCGCACCCATACCGCACGCATAGGCATAGACTTGGTAGGCGAGGCGGGTTGGCAATCGCAGTTTTTTATATTAGTTGTTACTTCATATTATAAGTTTAATTTATACACATTTAAATGCTCTAAGGAATATCATAATTTGTAGGTAACATGTAATAATTCATATCAGAGAACTCTATTATATAGTAAATGAGTTAATCAAATTTAAAGTTTTTTATACACTAATGGCAGCTCCTCGCTAGATGGAGTACGACCTGGTAAGACATATACGAAGTCGATAGATGTAGGTGGCTCAGGTACTTGTTTAGTTCGGCAGTGGAATTACTATTAGCCTATTAGCCACGCTGCAGTTATTCATAGCTGCAGCAATAATGGGTCAGCTTGACCGGAGTGGAACCACGTTCTCACAGCATACTGGAGTGAGATGGTAGCAAAATATTACTATGTTGTATGGTGAGTGTAGAGAATCGGAACCGCTTTATACTGGTAACGAAGCATTCTATCAAAGTCCTCAGTAGTGACATCGTATTTGCGTTTTGATTCTTAATCGAAAATGGATAGGCCTATGGACCATAGCATCCAGTTATCGCCATGTTATGTGCTCGTTTGCTTATTTTTATAAAGTCCTTAAACTTATCAGCATACTGAATTCATTAAAACTAAGCCAATGTTAGTAAAACATATATTTCAATAAGCAGAAATAAGTCCACATTTGTAAAGTTTGAAGTAACAAGTAATACAGAAGCTAATGGCATGTTAATCTCAGATTAGCGGCGAGAACTAACGCGTTCAGTGCGACAACATTCCAAGATATTACACGTTGCAGCCGTTTCTGTTTTCAATCCTCTACGAATAACTTTTAAATCTATGACACAGTAAGTTATTCAGAAGTTATTCACTTTCGTTTTTTGTATTTCTATTTCTGTACATTTTTAACTATTATAAGCCAGTACTTGACTACTATCCCACCTGATGGCATGGTGTTCCAACCGGATGGTAAGAAGTGAGCAGCCTAAGATGGTAATACGCATTGACTTAGCTTGACAAAAGCCTGTTCACTGTCGCCTTACAGACATTTAAATTGTTATCGCATGGAAAGACAGATGCTAGCAAATTATTCGATTCCATTACGGTATTCATTGTCAATGTCGTAAGTGTCATGTCATCAGCTAGACGGCGATAAAATCATTCGTGTAGAATTAGGTAGGACTGTGTGATAATTTTAGTGTTTATTGTCATAAATATTATATCCCTAGTGGTGCCAGCGTAAGAGGAATCATCACATTAAATGACGCAAATACGAATTTTATTGCTTTTAATTTTTTTAATTTTCCTGACATTTCGGCCGCTTTACAGCACCCATGGCCACGGGGGCGGCTTAGGTGTTTGAAGTCCTGATGCCATAGTTAACGAAAGCTACCTTCAACTAATAAATATTAATTTTTGGTTTAAAAATTAAAAGCGATCAAATCCGTTAACGGTTTTGACTATCACTTTAAGTCAAAGTGACTGTAACAGCACGAGATATAACGATATCTTAAAATTGAGAAGCGTATTCGTATTTGGGCATAAATTAGCTTAATTTATTTATGGGTTTTTGTTTTATTTTATGAGTTTAGAAAGATGGATTCTCATAATGATTTTTATCATTATGAGAATCCATCTTTCTATTAAAGGTTTGTAAATTTAAAGCTTTACAAACGAAAATTTGAAGTTCGCTAGTGAATGCAACGTGGCGTGATCCCTGAAACCCGCCGCGTCTGTTGTCGCGGTTAATCCGCTATTAGCAACGCTTCACTCTATTTTCTATTATAACTTTTACACGTTTGTAGCTAAACGCTATTACTGATTATGTTCTAATATCCTTTCCAAGTATTAGTCTCGTATGTAACTATGAGTGTTTGGAAAATTGAGTCCCATTTTTACTAATGTGTCTTAAAAAGGATACCGTCACCGTTAGAGCTTATCAAAAGTCCAACGCTGAACATCGGCCCTCCCCATAGATTGAGGTGCTTGTTTACTGTACTTGTCACGCTTGACCGGTAGATTTGCAACCCCTTTTTATTTTTTATAAAAGCAGACTATCATATTCTTAGACAAGTAGATAGATTTTAGAGAGCATCAAGCTACTTGGATCACTTTTAGTCAAAGAATATGGGTTTAAATGAAAAATTGTGTAAAAAGATGTAATAAATTATCTAAATCACATACCTTATATCCAATTAACCGCTTTTACAGCATAATACGAACACAATTAGCAATTCTTTTTTATAACTTCTTCATAAATATGGGATCTATACCAGATCAACAATAGAGAAAATGCGTTTATAACGTATCACGTACTCGTATATTTCGCCTCACATCGGGGCAAAAAGATATTTTCTTAATAATTTAAATAGGTATTACACACTATTTGATGTTTTCCCGCTGCTAATTACAATTTTAATAAAACGCGAACCCCGGTAAATCAGTCCCTAAAGTTGCAATTAGAAGGCCTTAGAGGGACACGACCACTGCGTGTAATTTAGTCCGCGTTTCTCTAGGAAATCTACAACGTAGCATGCATGTTAAAGAGTGTTGAATTTTTTTAACCAAAATTATGTAATCCGAAATTATTATATTAATACGTGAACATCAAAAATTTTGGAATTGGAATGAAACTTATATAACTAGATAGGGCAGGACTATGCCACATATATGCAGAAAAAAATGATGTGTGTGAATACAGCGATAAAGGGAAATTTCAAAAGAAAACGAGCAGAAACTCATTACAGTGAAAAATATTAAAAAACTACGTTTATCAACCCGACTGACTGAGCGTGATGCCAAAACGCAAGCCCTCCCTCCCTCCAATGAGGCAATCTATGGAGGAGGACTATTTTCAGCAGTGGCCTTTTGAAAGTCTGTAAAGAGTAATGAATGAATTAAAGGCAGTGAATACAATTATACTTTGTACATTCACCACGATTTTTCCATACAGAACGATTTAACTAATTAAATTCGAATTTTGACCAGACGTGGTAGTAGTTATAAATTATAACAGTAATTACAACAGCGCTATCAATTTATCGCATTATAACCTATAATGCGATAAATTGATAGCACTGTATTTAATATCACGACACTCTAGGGCGAATCATTTTATTTTTGATACCGAATACATAAACGGTGGATCAGAGAAGTAAAACTTACCTACAAGCTAAGTCAATGCATTTTAGCTCTAAGGAGTGATAACGCCTCTTTTTTTTAGAATAAGGATGGCAAACGAGCACACAGTCCACCTGCTGATAGTTGTATACTCATAGACTTCTACATCTATTCTCGATTAAGAATCAAAATAGCAGATGCATTGTTGTGACGTAAATCTATTACGATATGTGACCAAGTGGTCGCCATCAACGTATCGACAAGGAGTCCGAGGATCTCCATTTAGGATGTAACGTAAAATTTTTTAAAATCGTTTCTTTCGTTTTTTTTTCATATGGTTACAAGTTTTTATTTTAAACACAAAAATCAACCGTATGTTATTTTCACGATTACTTAGAAACAACTTGCGTATGTATGTAATTACTCGAAGAAACAACTGATAATTACTTAATAATTTACGGTGGATTTATTGGTGGCAGGTCACTTTTTCAGTCTAGGAGTCTTGGTAAGTAGTAACGTTCGTCGTTATTTAAAGAGTTTTAGAATAATACAAATAAACTTATTTTTAGTAGCAGTCATTTAGATCTAGGTGTGTGGAGTAAGTGGCGGAGTACGAGAATCCTTACCCCATTCCCGTGGGTGTCGTAAGGAGACACTGGGGAAATGGAAATTAAAATAAAAACATCGTGGAACCACGCCGCAGCTATATAGTCGTAGCACGAGTGGGTCGGCTCGACCGGGGCAGGAGCACGCTTTATGGGTTACGCATATTATGGGTTATGCTATATCTTACTCTGCCACCACAAACCTAGATCTAAATGACATCTAAATAATAAAATTACTTACAACCATTTAATGCATTTTAATCTGATTCATATTTAAAGAACATGAATGTTACCAAAAAAAACCGGCCATTATACGTTTCCAAGTTTCTTAAAAGAAAAAAAAATACATACTTGCAAAAGAAATCTCGAACCCGCGATATTTAATAATTCAACAAAAACTACCAGCGGATTTTCTTTGACATAATAATATCGGTTTGAGGAAATTGAAGGATCCCAATATGGTTTTTGTTTTCCTTCACTTTTTACGAAAAATATTTGCTTATCCATGATAGAAATTTGGTAGAAATTAAATTGAATCATATTTTTTCAATTTATAAAATTTGAAGGCTCTGTGCGGAGTGGCTAAGCAGTTGATCATGGTGCTGCAGAGTCAGTGGTTCCAATCCAAAGCCGAACAACAGTTTGTATGGGCTGCAAATAATTGTTCCGATCCGGTGTGGATAAATAGGATTTCCTCCTCTATCGAGGGGGAGTTTACAAACATACATTGCACACACATTTTCTGAAAAAATCCTACTTTGTCAATTTATTTATATAAACTGACTCTAAGACAGAAACCCTAATTTTTATATTGTGTAAACTCAAAAATTACAGGTAGGCTTGTATGGTGAAAGCCCGGTAATAAACTGTAGGGTTAATATTTTTTTGAATAAGATATACCCTTTTGCAACTAAATTTTCGATGGATTTTATTTTATATTTCAGGACTCCAAGGCAATTTAGAAATATAATTACATAAACTCGAGTATCGATTGATTAATCCATTCGGCTCTAAAGCTTCCAATAGAATGAACTTGAATGAACCTACTCCTTGTAGATTTGCCTTTTGCCCCCTCTACAACTAGTGAAGAACAATTACATCACCAACCAGAAGTAAACCTCGTTAACTACATAAATAAGACTTATAATTATTAATAGGTTTAGAATACTACAAATAAACCTATTTTACTACTATTTTAAATTACTCAATTTTGATGTAATTATGTTTACGGCAATCATTTATTTTAAATCATATACATGATTATGTTTTAATAAATTTTCCTCATAAACTTTAAAGTACAATGTTGCTAACTGTAATAAATAATGTTCTTAATTTAAACACGTAAAATCATGACAGGTGTCACCTCCTTACCAATTATTACTTACTAACTTACTAGGTATTACCTATACTACCGGCAAACGACTTTGCGTGCATGTTGTTACAGTTGCAACGTTTGGTAAGTAACCGTTTTGTAATTTACCGCCCACATCCTCTTTTAATTTTCCTCTGTCACCCCTTACGGCACATATTGGTTAGTTTTCCGCCTCTACATGGATATGACCCCAACCACTGACTACAACCTCACCTGGTGGTAAGTAGTATAGAAGCCCTGGACGGGAATACTAATACGCCACGAAGACAAACACATTGTAATTGGACGGAAAGACAGAGGCTGGCAAATCACTCCACTCCTTTGTTTCACAAATTACGAAAGACAAAGCAAACCATTTAGTTTTAATGTGTAGAACGTCGACAACAAAGGGGTCGAGACCTGCTGCTAAAATGTACGATCCAATTGTTATGAATAAATATACTCGTAAGATATCTCACGTTTTTAATTGCGTCTCGCTTTTAGCATTAAAATTATGTGCATCAAAGGAAACATGTTCTTTCTTGTTTAAATTATCAAATGCATTGCTAAATTTAAATTCGTTACGAAGCTATATATTATTTGTTTTATTCCGTCAATTGTACAATCTTTATGATTGCAAAATATACTTTTTTTTTTAAAGTGAACTGGGTTTCGTACTGGTACTTCCAGGAAAAACTTTCAAGACGTATTATTTATAATCTATATCGAAAAGAATGTTTTTATTTTTATTTCTGCTAGCTTTTGATTTTCTGTTTTTTTTTTTATAGTATAAGGGTGACAAACGAGCACACAGTCCACCAGATGTTATACGTATGCTGCGGCTCATAGACATCTCTACATTTATCTTCAATTAAAAATCAAAATTCATACGCGTTGCCAGCCTTGAGGACTGAGATGGAATGCCTCGTTTCTAGTAAAAAGGGTGTCCGGTTCTCTACACTCACCATACGAAACACAGCACCTTTAAGCTGCTATTTTACGCTGGTATTCTGTGAGAGCGTGGTCCTACCCCAGGCGAGCCGACCCATTCGTGTTGCAACCACAACGTGGCTGCAGCACTTAAATACCTCTTTTTGTTACCACTTTCTCGTCATTAAACTTTGAAAACTTTTACTTTTCAGATACCCAAGTTACCTTGCGAATTTAGGGGACATAAATCCCACATAAAAAATAGTTCTATAATACATAAAGCCGCCAGTAAGCAAAGCTATTTATTTCGTTATTTATTATAAGCCCTCCCATAATTCACGCTGCAGAGCAAAAACAAACGGATGGCGTCGTGACGTCGCCCAGCCCGGAAACGGCGGGTAGGGTGTTCGCAAACAATCACTCTGAAGTCAATCGGGCGTGAACTAGGCTGAGAACTTTACTTTATGGCACGCAATCGACACCAAAACATTATATAAAGAAATTTCAGCGAAAGCTAAACTATTGTCACGCGTTCATAATAATATGACTAAAAGTTGCAAAATCTTATTCGTTACGTCACAAGGCTTCCGCAGTTTGAAGAAAGTGCGTGACCTAAATGAGCTCAATGTTCCTATCCCCCAAAATCATAAATGTAAAAAGCGAGCCAAATTCGGTACCACCGCCGGTATTTTTTTATGTAACCTGCCGACACGATACAGGAGTGAATACTAAAATGATCCGTTTTTGAAAAATAAACAATTGTCTATGTTCTCTACACTCACACTCAAGACTACTTTTGACTGCGAATGTTAGACAAAAATGATTTTTACCGATGCCCTTTCTTAAAATTTAGACCATCGGTCTAAACTCGCAATACCGGTGACCAGTGACAGTAGGTTAAAGTGCGGCTGATTAAGGTCACTTTTCTTTGTATTCGACTTTGATGCCCAATTTCAAGTTTCCATGTAAGCTAGAAGTGGCCTAGGTTTTGGATGAGTGGGTCAGTGGGTGATAAAAATGGCAAGAACTATAATAAATTTCAATAGGTAGATTCACTGAAAATTCACGAAATTTGACATTCATAGAATTTAAGGAGTCCGTATTATATAAGCAATTACAAGTGTGTAGGTTTAATATCTTTTAGTTATGGGGGATCAGAAGTGGCTCTAAATGGTTTTCGTAAATAATGGTTTGGTGGTCGACTGGGAGAGAATACCAACATTTTTTAAGTCCGCCTTTGTAATCCTTTTATTAAGGTGTACAATAAAGTGTAAATAAATATGCAAACTGTCGGTGCGTTGATCTTTTCTTTTCCTGACTTGACTACCGTCGTTTGTGTAGATATCGGATCAAATTATTTACATAGATACACTACTTGGCCAGTTATATCTTTTAAAGAATACTCGTAACGCTATTACCATTACTAATACTCCCGTTAACTATTCTAACTAACCTTAAAGTGCTTGTGTTAAAAGCTCACCACAATAGTCGAATGGCGGATTCGTACCCACGACTTCCAAAGTTTGCGGTTCTACCACTAGGCGACTGTCGTTTATATGTGTATATATTGCTCAAAGAACGAACTTTTGATGAGAATAAAAGGTTCTCGAGTGGAAGACTCGTAACGAAAAGCGAAGTAGTAAGCGGACCTAGGAGGGATATAGACCTCCTATCAGATTGAGTGAGTGATTGAGTGACGACCTGGTAAAAGACACGAGAAGTCAATGGGGACAGGTAGTTCAGGGCTTTATGACATTCCTTGGGAAAGGCTGTAGTAATAATAATAGTGTGATTTATAAAATACAGCAAATTATTTATATTACTACTGAATTACCCGGAAGCGGTGAATAGCAATTCGATATTAACATCAAAAGCGTTCATAGCGCTGCTGAATTATCCTATACCTTTAAACGAGCAATTCTTGTATATATATATATATATATATATATATATATATATATATATATATATATATATATATATATGAAAATCACGCTATAGCCTTGCAAGCAGTTATCCGGCGGTTTCCCAGACGTTTACGTACTTCCGAAACTATTTTCTAGCATGCATGATTTACAACATTTCCTTTGTGTTAACTATCCACAGTCGCCACTAGATGGAGCGACGACCTGGTATGCCTTACCATGAAGTCATTTGCATGAAGTCGATGAATGGAGGTGTCTGATGTCGATGTCAATTTATGCGGGCCTGTAATGATAGGTGATGATGATTAAACAATTATTAAGTGGATGGAGTAAGTCAGCTCAAATTCTAATTTCGTCCCCACTTGCCCGCGCGTCGTATGCTATGTACCGACATGTTTGTAATCACTAATACTGTAAGTAGAAAGGTCGTTAGACACTTATTTCATTAGGTTTATCATATTTATGCCTGTTTCTTAACGCCAAGCCAGCCGCTTCTTATTTTTATCACGGTTATTTCCCATTTTAATTTTACGTCGTACTACGTATATTCTGATTGTAAGCGACACAACCTCCCTGTTCAAAGGTCGAGGTGAAGTGACCGTGCTGCAGGAATCACGCTTCAAAAGACCGATAGTTTAGGTAATTTCTTTTTACAGTGAAAATAATAGTATTTTCAAAAAAGTTAATAACATAAGCACTGCTTTATAGTTAGTTCAGTTAGTATGCAAAGTTGCAAGATCTTATTTAAAGTATTTTTTTTATAGAATAGGGTGACAAACGAGCACACAGTCCACCTGATGGTAAGTGGTTGCTGCGGCCTATAGACATCTGCATCTATCTTCCATTGCAAATCAAAATGCAGATGCGTTGTCACCCATGAGGACTGACATGGAATGCCTCATTTCCAGTAAAAAGGGTCTCCGGTTCTCTACACACACCATACGAAATACAGCAGCATTAAGCTACTATTTCACGCTGGTATTCTGTGAGAGCGTGGTCCTTCCCCGGTCGAGCCGACCCATTCGTGCTACAACTATACTACTAATATAACTGCAGCATGGCTCTACCACGTAAAACGTATTTTATGAATAACAGCGGTTTATTGTTTATTTTGGAGGTAACTTTGGATTTTTTTTCTATAGATAAAATTTTACGAAATCGTGTTTTCGTCTAACATAATCCTTAACATTAATCCTCAACTTTACCATATATTTATTTCAAAATTAATGCTGCAATATTTTCGGCATAACGATGGATCTTGCTAAGCCATTTGAGATTATCTTTCCCCTTAATTAAATAACATAACGAAATTAATATAACATAATCAACATTTATTAATTAAAGATGTTAAAAATTAATTGGCTATGATCCTCGTAGCAATACAAAATGACGATGTGTCTTAGGTACCTATTTAAAGAGGACCTCCCGGCCTCCCTCAATTGCTTGCACTACACCCGTCACCACTGATACCAGCATCACTACTCCCAACACAACTATACTAGGAAGGACACACGACCGTCGATTTTTAACATCTTAAATAATAAAATGCATTTCCGAAAAGAAGCATTTAATTTTATTAATAATTATTATACTACACAGAATAGGTTCCATTAACAGTTAAATACAATTGGATGTAAAATTGCGTATCCCTTTCTCCGTAGATCCTATAACAGCAATTGAAAATTATTACCTTGTTATTTAGATCTTAAGATTTGTCAATATAAAGACGCGGTAGCTCAGAGGTTAAGTACCTACTTGGCGTAAATTTCACAAAATATTGGCAGAAATACTGAAAATCTGAGGAGTGAAATATGAATATACTATTATAAATAAATTTTAGATTACCTACTTTGTGATCATTTTACAAGTCGGCCCAGTTTATAGACCCATTAAAGGATCCACGGATCATTGATTTATTCCTACAAACTCACTTGACCAACGTTGGATATGAGATTGTGAGGAAAGTTAGAAGTTAATTAGTTATTTAAGGTATAGGGGGGAACTATACCTTAAATAACTAATTTCTCATTTTTCAATATAAATAAAATTTAAAAAGTAAAGTTAGCCTATATCGTCTTATCGTTGGTTATATGCCTCCTTTTATTTCTGAGCTATTTTATAATCTACTAAGCCTGAGCCCCATTAAAAGTGAAATTTAAAGCTTTACAAATATTTGAATCGTAAATGCATAACTATGAATATGAAGGTAACACAGAAATCGCTTATTGTACGTGTTAGAGCAACGCTGCAGTTATATTATGGTTTCAGTACGAATGTGTCAGCTCGAGCGAGGAAGGACCACGCTCTCACAGAAAACAAGAATACTAGCTTAACTATAGCAGCTTAGTGCTGCTGCATTACGTATGGTGAGTGTAGAGAACCGGAGAACCTTTTAACTGGAAACGAGACAAAATCATCTACAGGACAAAAAGTCCTCGGGGTGACAATGCATCTGCATTTTGATTCTTAATCGTGAATGGATGTAGATCTCTATGGGCCAAAGCATCCACTTACCATTAAACGGACTGTGTGCTTGTTTGTCATCCTTAATTAAAAAAAGAAATGTAATGATATTATACGATTAAAAAGATTGTGTCAGAGTTACGTTTGTAGTTAATAGCACTCCGAAGAGGTTATTTCTGTGTCAATTTGTAGCAGTATATTTGTCTATTGTATCTATTGTACAGCATCAACTTACCGTAAACATCACTCAACGTAGTACAACGTTGCCTCAATGTTGTTTCACGTTAACCAGTATGTAGTGCTGTTGTATTTCGTATGGTGAGTATAGAGAACCGGAAAACCTTTTAACTCAATCACAGCAACTTTTATATCTCAGGGGTTTGCGCTGTGTTTAAGGTGCAATATTAATTTTGGATTTTTTATAAATAATAAATAAAAAAAACTCGCAAATTAATCTACAGGACAAGAAGTCCTCAGGGTGACAACGCATCTGCATTTTTATTCTTAATCGAGAATTACCATTAAATGGACTGGGTGCTCGTTTGTCAGTCTTACTGAAAAAAAAGAAATGTAACAATATTATACGACTAAAAATATTGTGTCAGGGTTACGTTTGTAATTAGCACTTAATATCACTCAGAAGAGGCTATTTTTGTGACAATTTCTAGCTGTATATTTACTTATTGTATCTATTATACGGCATAAACTTGCCGTATACATCACCCAACGCAGTACAATGTTGCATAGACTATAGCCCCAAAGTTGTTTCACGTTATACAGTTAAAGCAAGTATCGCTGGCAACATTACTAAGCTCTTCGTATCCAGCGGTGGTATAAAAGAAATAACTTTACTTTTTACTAGTGCAGGAATAGGCTATGACGTTACATGATTGGACATTGTTAAAGCTAAGTAAAATTTGCTAGTCACGGGCGGAGTATATTTTAGGAGGACTAATGGAGACTGTAGGCAAAAGTTTAATGACTTAATTTCTTAGTTGTGAACATATCATGCATTCGAACCGATCTGTTTATTTTATTAAATTACAATTTGAAGAAGTTTATTTTACCATCTTCTAATTTACTTCACGTCAATAGTAAATTAGAAATAGCATAACTAAGTCAGTTAATTTTACTACCTTCAGTAACATCACTTCTACAATCAAGTGCTATATTATAGTCCGATATTCACTTATACCTTTACCTTACAGTGCAGTAGTGGTGTAAATATATACAATATTCCATATTGTCCCGTGAGTGTCGTAAATGGCGACAGAGGAAAAAAACAAGGAGATGGGCAGCAGCGCCTTCTTATAACAACTAAAAATTAAAATCTGTGGTTCCCAACCTTATGAAACCTAACTCTGTGAGGCAGTTTATAAACGAGGTCAATGTTCTGCAATGGGATTTTGAGAGGCATCGAAATGGTAATCCAAAGTGGTGCAAGGCATAAGAAAATTTATGACCTTACTTGGCTCCGTTTGTATCGTAAGAAGAGACAATAGGAAATGCCAGTATAACTCGATAGATCGCGGTATAACTATAACGTTTACATCGGACGGAAATACCCAAAACTAGAGTCCAGGTGCCAGATGTCTGGTACAATCGTCAATCCGCCCGCCAGTTGTGACAATTAAGGCAAACATAACATAACATAAACATAAACACTCACGCCTGTCACCCAGAGGGGTAGGCAGAGACTACAGACTTCCATTTGGCACGATCCTGACACACCTCTCTCGCCTCCTTCACATCCATACAGCTCCGCATACATGCTCGTCGGTTAAGGGTACTCCTAATTTGGCCCGTTTTCAATAAATCGCCAATTTGGTCGATAAATTTTCGCCTAGGACGTCCCTTTCCGACTCTGTCTTTCACTTCTGCAGCATAAATTTTTTTTGTCACTCTTTCCTCATTCATTCTTTCCACATGACTAAACTAAATTAAGGCAAATCTTTCCTAAATATAGATGAGGCTTATGTCTAGCAGTAATGATACTATCCCTCCAGACTGAATTTTGGACGTGGTGTCGAGTTTCTACGAAGACTAGCTATCTGACCAGGACCGGATTAAAGTTGCACGAATGTAGGTGCCAGCGCAGATGTACTCTCTGTTTCCTCACTGCTATATTCCGATGGGACGGTAAACCGAAAAGACGGAGAAAAATCAGACGCAGGACTTCCGATGTTTTATGCTTTCCGAGGCACAGTGATGAAACAACACCGACTCCGGATTGCGACCGAGAATTTTTTGTCAGAAAAAAATCAGAGTATATAGAGTATCAAGGCTGTCATGTCCAACAGTGAACGTTTATGGACTGATAAGGAGAAACAAGTAGCACTGTATGTACAATGTAGCCATTCCTCATTCCTACTTTATAAATGATTCATTTATGTTTGCGGAAATGGAAAACAACTTTTCAATATATATTTTCTCTTTTTTACCAAGTGAATTTGCCTGTAAAGTACTGCTTCTATACACGTTCATACTACATTGACTTCGAAACTGCGAGAGCGACCGACAGGCCGTTTCCGGACAAGGCGCCGATCCGACATCGTCCGGCTTTCATAGCTATAATAACTTACGAACTGCGTACAATATAGAATAATATGTTGCTTTTTAATGTTATTTGTTACTCAAATGTATACTTATTTCAGGAAAAATAAAAAGTTACCTCATTTTATCTGACTTCGTTTTTATGTTATTTTATTTTCAATGCTTAAGTTACATTGTAAATTGACTTATTTACTCGTAGTTATATTGCTGACTGTGACACCGCGAAACTCAACGACATCTTACAATTTTATAGCTTTTGAGTATTTGGTCTTTAGACATGAGTTAGTATTCAGGCACCTGTTACCGCCTAGCAAAGTCCACTACTGTTCATAAGCCTCCCCATAGTATTATAGTTATAGATTATCTCCCATGCGGCCACGCTGTGATTTGTTTTAATAAAACGTGAAGTGGCAATTGAACGTACAGTTCACTTGATGGTACCTACTTGGCTACTACAGTCCATGAACACCTGCGGCCAACTTCAAACAAAAAGGCTACAGATACGTTGTCACCTCAGAGAACTAAGATGGAATGCCTCACAGCCTGAAAGTATTGGCTCTCTATACCATTTAGGTCGTACCTAGCTAGACGGACTCCTCGGCCGACAAGGAGAAAGATAATTTAGAGTTGCGAATATTTGCCGCAGAACTCATCTGTTAGTAATTTTGTTGTTATAGAAAAAGTCTGTTCACTCTTTTTTTGAAAACGCTTTGTACTTGGTGGAATGACGTATGGTGACGTATGGTGGTAATCATTATAGACCTCTAAACTCACTATTAACGGCTAACTACATCGTTGATCTTGTGAACATAAAAGTGACTGCTGATCCTGTGGTTCTGGATTTAAGTAACGTTATTGGGTTTTTCTGTCAAAAATAATCAGTGGATTCAGAAAACTAACGGTGTTTTACCCCCGGGCCTCGCAGAGCACGTTAAAAGCAGTTGGTTCTGAGCTGCATCTCTCTCCAGTCGTATCTGACTGCCGTCCATCGGACTTACACACTCATTTATGAAAAAAAGAATATTGCTACCTATAACATCACCATTATTATAATATTTGTAGACACATCACTTAATAGAATCATAACAAAATTAAAAACAAAAACTACAATTTGAAGGATATAACTTTACATATATAAAAATATAGTCTATATCCCTCCCTGCATTGCTGTTTACGGATTTAGACAAAACTTTAAAAAATGGTTATGTCTTCATAACATGCAAATAACCCCGTGAGCTCAACATACGCAAGTGATGTATAAGTCAATGAACAGACGTCAATTTTATTAAATAACAGATACTAATTTTATTTACATGTATAAATGATTGTGAAAACCACAGCCATTAAGGTATAAAATATAATTGCTTTTGTCAATATACATCAAGGAAATATTAAAAAAAAACAGTTATTAAAGAAAATCTAAAAATAGAAATTGGACCGGAAGGACATCACTTAGCGAAAATAGCAAACATGAGTAAGAAAAACCGGCCAAGAGCGTGTCGGGCCACGCTCAGTGTAGGGTTCCGTAGTTTCCCGTCCGTCACAATAAGTGTTCCCACTTATGAGCTTAAAGGTGGGTATCCATTATGTTCGCGCTCCAGCAGCGCTCCGCGCTCCTGCAACTGCTCCCGGTAGTGGGTACTGTTGTTTCCATCCAAGTTCAAAATAATTTTCCTAGAAAGTCCTTATAAAGTTCTACTTTTCAGATTTTTTTCATATTTTCTAAACTTATGGTTCAAAAGTTAGAGGGGGGGGGGGACACATTGTTTTTTACTTTTGGAGCGATTATTTCTGAAATTATTGACATTATCAAAAAATGATTTTAGTAAACCCTATGCTTAGGTGTTAATTGAAAGAGTTATGAAAGAAACTGATGGAAAAATTTGGGATGTGCAAGCGGGTTTTTAGAAAGGGAATGGGGTGTACAGATCAAGTCTTTTCCATGCGCATGATTGCGGAGAAGTTTTTGGCCAAAAACCAGAAAGTTTTTTGTGCGTTCATGGACTTGGAAAAGGCTTATGACAGAGTGGACAGGAATGTGTTATGGCAAACACTGAACTCATATGGGTTGAGCGCTGGTTTGATACAGGCATTAAGGTCTCTTTATAGGGACTCTAGTGCTTGTGTCAGGATCAATGGGGTCTACTCGGACTGGTTTGGCATCCAAAAAGGTGTCAGACAGGGCTGTGTAGCTTCCCCTTGGCTGTTCAACCTATTTATGGACCGGTGTTTGCAAACTTTGAAAGATGAGGAATGTGGGTTAAGAATGGGCGAGTTAACCGTCAAATGCCTTTTGTTTGCCGATGATCAAGTCATACTTGCGTCATCGGCGGCAGAGTTGCAAATGATGGTTACATTAATGAACTGGGAATTGAAAGAAAGGGGAATGAAAGTGAACGCAAGTAAGACGAAAGTTGGTTGGTTTTTGAAAGAGAAGAAAGCAAAACGGTATGTGAAATAAGAATAGAAGGAGAGTTAATTGAGCAAGTGGATGAGTTTGTGTATTTGGGATGTGTATTTAGCAGGGATAGTAGATATGATAGGGAAATAGAACGACGAGTAAATGCAGGGAATAGAGTGAATGGGGCACTACACTCTATTATGAAGAACCAGAATGTGTCAAAACAGGCACGTATGGTAATTCATAATGCTGTGTTAGTCCCTACTTTAATGTATGGTAGTGAAAGCTGGGTGTGGCAGAAGAAGCACGAAAGTAGAATAAATGCTGTAGAAATGCGGTCTTTAAGGAATATGCTAGGGTTTAATCTGAATGACAGGGTGAGAAATTGCGTGATAAGAGATAAATGTGGTATGCAAGATGATGTTGTGTGTTTGGTCACGTAGAAAGAATGAATGAGGAAAGAGTGACAAAGCAAATTTATATGGCAGATGTGAATGGCCGAGTCGGAAAGGGACGCCCTAGAAAAAAGTTTATCGACCAAATTGGCGATATTTTGAAAATGGGCCACGTTAGAAGTACCCTTAACCGAAGAGCATGTATGCGTAGATATATGGATGTAAAGGAGGCGAAAGAGGTATGTCAGGATCGTGCCAAATGGAAGTCCGTAGTCTCTGCCTACCCCTCTGGGTGACAGGCGTGAGTGTTTATGTTTATGTATTATGTAAACCCCTATTCATTTTTAAATACCTTTCCAACAATATATTACAAGTTAGGGTTGAAATTAAAAAAAAATCACTTCCCACTTTACATATAGGGGGGCTACCCTAATAAATTTATTTTTAATAATTTTTATTTTACCACTTTGTCGGCGTGATTGATACACATATTGGTACCAAATTTCAGCTTTCTAGTGCTAACGGTCACAGAGATTAAGCGAGGACGGACAGACAGACATGGCGAAAGTATAAGGGTTCCTTGTTGACTACGGAACCCTAAAAATGTCAAAAATTTCCCATTTTTAATAGGTACAAAAGTCCAGATAATACAATAAAGAAAATATATAAGCTGTTATGATTTCTTTAGTGAATTACAATATGGTATGGCCAAACAATTTGACTTTTATGTAAAGTTACAGCCATTAAAAAGGCTACAGCTATATTAAGGTTGTAGTACAAATGCGTCGGCTTGACCGGGGTTGGACCACGATCTCACTGAATATCAGCGTAAAATAGCAGTTTTATGTTGTTGTGTTTGGTAGAGTGTAGAGAACCGGGAACCCTTTTTTACTGGAAAAGAGGGATTCCATCTTATACCTCAGGGGTAGAAACGCATCTGCATTTTGATTCATAAATGAGGATAGATGTAGATTGCTATCAGTCATAGCATTCACTTACCATCTTCCACCAACTACAGAGGTGGACTGTGTGCTTGTTAACGCCCTTATAAAGATAACACCCTATTATAGTTATTTTTTATAAAAAAATATTTTAAGACTAGCGATAAATTTAATTTAAAATTACAAAGTTTATTTTGTAACTTATCTGAGAGCAGAAAATCTATAGGAATAAACAAAATCGTTCCACTTAAGAAAATACGCTCCTTAAGTTTATCGAATTCTAAAAATCTTTAAATGAAAAGTCTGTGCAAAAGAACCAAGTACTGAATTACTTAAAGAACTTGGCCTTAGAAATGCTTTATTTCTACGTTTATAAATTGAAAAAGGCCGCGAGAGAAGAGTGGCATTGAGTAAGTAGTCCCGTAATTTTTAATCTTAAGGATTTTTCTTTAAAATAATGGGTTGAGGACCTATTATTTTAAAGAAAGATGAAATTAGCGTTCTGTACGGGAGGAATATATTTTTTTTTTGTAAAATGTATTCAAAGTATGCACCGTTGTTATCTATGCACTTTTGCCATCTCATATGTAGTTCATTGATCCCTTTACTAAAAAAAACCATGGGGGGGAGGCGAGAATCAACAAACTCTTTGAAGGCGGTTAGGATTGCTGCATTAGAGTTGAATTTTTTTCCTTGTACGAAGATGTCCAAATTCCGGAAAATATGGTATATGTATGTATATGAATATGGAGCAAGGTCCGGGGAGTATGGTGGATATCGCAGACATTTTTATCGTAGCTCATCTAACTTAGTGGTTGTTTGTTGTGCGGTGTGTGATCTTGCGTTGTTGTGAAGCAGCAGTGGCCTAGAGCGATTGACCAATCTCGGTTGTTTAGCAGCTAGTTCTTCCTTCATAGTTTGCAGTTGCCGACAATATAGTTATCTCTCGTCGGTAAAGCTATCTCATTTTCAGACCGAATTTTAATGGGATTTATAAATCTTCAGCATTTTTTTTAAAAAGCACAATATTTTTGTCCTTATACAGTAAAACCCACAGGTTGAAATCTCACGGTGATCACTATTACATTCGTAGTCGAGGGTCCTGAGATCTCCATTAAGAACACAAATCTTAATTGCTTTTATGCTTCAGAATATCCCAGGGCATTACGACTTGTACCAATACTAACATTATGATGACAATTGGTTATTAATGGAGTATTTTTCCAAATACAATAAGACTATATTTAAGGTCTTTTTAAGGGGAAAATTGAGAAGACTACTTCAAATGAACTAATTTGAAGTATTTTTACCCAATCTATACACACGAATAAAATTGAAGTGCCTGTCTGTTATATATGAATAAGTGTCTTTTATTAAGATCAGAAGTTATTGCATGCTATAAAGGCATGAATAAACCTTTTGAAAAATGTTGGCTGTCTCTGTTTGTCTATCCGTGCTTTTCTTTATTTTACTCTCCTCAGGATCAGCTGGGGCGGGTCGCCAGTCTTAAATATGGTTTCATAGAATTTGACTTACACTACACCGAATCCGTTGGTTAGTTACTTTCTTATCAGTTGCTATACTGCGCTGCGCAGAACTATAACTAAATAAGTTATTTTCAGTAGTTTTCATTACAGGACACCTATCGCATAAATCATCTGTGGGGTTACTAAACCGTGCTTTAACTACTTCAACTAAGTGTGAACAATCGCACCAGGATTAATATTATTATGAAATGCAAAATAAGTACTTTGTTGCTGACTAAAATCAGGAAGATGCTATTGTCTATCTCTTGTTTCAGTTTCCATCTGTCGCCACTTACACGCGTACGGGGCGATATGGGGCAGTGGATATTTTTACACCACCATTACACGACTAACGTCCATCTAACCTAATGCTTATTTAACCTAATTAATTATTTACATTGGATGAAACTTATTTTATGAATTTTATCACGTTTAGCCGCCATTAAAATAAAAATAATGAATCCTTATTTTAAATTTTGATCGAAGATCTTCCACAACTTTTTTTAGGCTAGAAACAACTTTTGAAATTCTCAAAGACTTTGGTTTGAGATAAAAAAAATTACACGGTCACTTTCGAGATGAAACATGAAGCGAATATTTTCTTCCGTTAAATTAATCTTGACGGCTCCATGGCACAGTGGTTTAGCAATGAGTTACGGTGCTGAGGGTCGCTGGTTCGAATCTTGCACGGTCCAAGTATTTGTATGGCCTGCAAGTTATTGTTTCGCATTTGGATGTTTGTCTTTATGCAGTTTACGTGTATGTATGTAGTTTCAGGTCCACAAAAAACCAGCGCTGTTGCTCCGGCGACAGCATAAGCTGAGTGAGGTCCGTTTGTATGACGCGCCACAACATACTCGTATATGAGAAATGATTTTTTTGTCTTTCTTTTATTATTTTTTTTTAATTCTAATCTACAAGTATACATACTTTTAAATTGATTTATCCTTCACATTGTTTCCTTTTTTTGTTTTTGTTTGTTATAATGTTTATAAATGATGTGTCCATAAATGTTAAAATTTAAGTGCCTACTGATGTTTGTTGCGTGCTGCAATAAATCTTTCTTTCTTTCTTTTTATTTCTTTCTTTCTATGTAAATCCAATAACTTTATATTATTTACTATCTTTTTATATATATGTATCTTTTAAGTATGGTGGCGTATCGGTCGGCATTTTTTGTTTTGAGCTTGATTTTATTTAAGAGTAAATTTGTTAGCAGGTGCACTGCAATCTCGTTTATACTTAATTACCAGAATCTGTATAATAGTAGTTAATATCCTTCGGGCACCAATACACAGCACTAGACGAGAACAACGGTGTATTGTAATGATTTCCAGAACCCCAATAATACCAATCAATCAAATCTTATACTTCACGATCAGTAGGGTACTACACCTAGGTTTCCTTTCTATCATCATCATCATTATTACAGCCAATCAAACTCCACTACTGCTTCGTGATTAGACTGCTTTAGATTGCTTTATTGAGGGGTCGAATATTTGTCTAACGGTTTATACATATGTTAAGTATGGCAGACTTACATAATGATTTCTTATATTTACGCGAATACTGCACATTGAAATAATACTAGTTTTTACGGATTTTATCGCGTATATTTAATTTTTCGTTTCAAGCGCTTTACAGCACCCACGGTCACGGGGTACTGAGATGTTCAAAGTCCGGATGTCATAGTTAACCGCGGTTACCATAGATTAAAATTTAACTTTTGTTCCGATCTCAACAGTATGAACTTATGGTATCTTGAAGTCTTGCAGTTGTATGCTTGGGTTGGGATTTAATTTTATTTAGATCCCAAGCAGATGGTAGCATCCAGCCATCTTCTCTATTGCATTAGGATGATTTTTGATTGATTGATTTTTTTATTTGATATTTGATTTCAATAGCCTCGCGAATCGGTGTTCTTTAGCGAGGATTTGTGGTCTATCAAATCTGATGTAGTGACGGGGGTGATCCTGTACGTGTTCACAGACTGAAGACTTCCCGGAGCGTCGATTCTTCACATCAGCTTTATGTTCTTTAACGCGGGTTTTAATTGATCTTTTAGTTTGTTTTATGTAGGAGAGACCACATTCACAATCAAGCTTGTACACTTCTCCATCTTGATATTTATTAATAAAAATTGATAATTAATAAAAATAAATCCCAGCCCAAGCATACAATTGTCAGACTTCAAGATACCATAAGTTCATACTGTGTAGATCGGAACAAAAGTTAAATTTTAATCTTTTTTTTTGTGCTTGATGCAATTATAGGCAACCCTCCGGAAAGCGGGGGAGGGATGGCTCATAGCATACAACACAGCCGGTTGCGTGGTTATGCGGAGACTTTTACCCACTAAACCCCACCTTTTAGGGACTGGCTTAACGGTCTAACTAGAGATCTCTAAGCCGTACACGAACGCGACCCTCCTTGGCAGAAAGGAGGGCGCAAGATGGTAACCGCGGTTAACTATGATATCTGGACGTTGAACATCTCAGTCCCCCACGTGACCATGGGTGCTGTAAAGCGCTCGAAACGTCGGGTATTTTAAAAAAGTATAGATTAGATTTCAGCATAACTATAATAATATTATATATTTCGTTAGATTCTTAGTAGTGGCAGTGACATAAAATACAAAAAAACTTTCTTTTCAACAAACTTTTTTACGTGTTCAGTTGTTTTAGTTATTGTTTTTACTTGTAAGCTTGTTAATTGTAAAAATTGAAACGTAAATTTTTAATCTATTAAAATCTACCATGAACGGAATAAGACTATGTAATTAATAGATAAAAAAAATTAATGAAAAACCTAACAAAGCTCCATCCATTTCAAAGACTGGAATTAATAAACTTTCATTACAAGCATCCAAGTGAAAAGGGCACTCGCAGCTTCATAAAGAAGTTATGAAATGTTATAGAGAGCTCTTCAAATCAAAGAACTAACGATCTTTAGTGCAGCATGAATAAAGACGTAATAGATAAAGGCAATCTGTGCTGCCTGAATATACGGCAGCATTTGCATTAAATATTTTACGATATTGTTATAAGTAAAAATATTACGTTTTTAAATTGAAATTCATAAACAGTAATACGTGATCACGTAAATAGTATTCAAGTTCACTGCTGGAAAAGCACAACTTGACATATTTTTTAATTTTATAGGATAAGATGGCAGGTAGATGCTGTAGACAACAGACATTTAATGTTTCCGTGACAACCCATTAACGTCAAATGTTAAACACAGGCCTCCCCCACGGTTGAACTGTTAAACATGGTTCGTAGGACATCAAACTTTCGACTGCAGTGGTCACTTACCATCAGGTGGACAGTGAATTAGTTTGTTTCTGCATTTTTACTTCAGATCAAACGTCGTAGAGCCATCCTACAGCTTTATTATAAGTGTAGCACAAATGGATCGCCTTGACCGGGGGATAATCATGCTCCCTGCTAGGACCTCCTTGGAAGTTAATGCTGCTGTGTTTCGTATGGTGAATATAGAGAATCGGAGGACTTTTACTGGAAATGAGGCAAATTCATCAACGAGTTAAGAAGTCTTCAGTGGTGGCAACGCATCTGCGTTTTGATTATTTATCGAGGATAGATGTAGATCTTTATGGGCCAGATCATCCACTTACTATTAGATGGATTTTGTACTCGTTGGTCACCCTTATGTAAAAAAAGGAAACGTGAAATAGATTGTATCAGGGATACGTATGTAGTTAAAAGCACTCGAAAGGGGCTAGTTTTAAAACAATTTCTTGCTGCATATTCGTCTATTGCTTCTATTGTACAACATCAACTTGGTACATGGCTTAACGCAATACAATTTGGCATAGGATATAGCCTCAATATTGTTTCACGCTTTACAGTTAAAGAAAGGATCACTGGCAATATGGCTGAGCTATATTTTTCAGCAAAATTTTCTACAAGATTCAATTTTCATAGCCCGTTTACAATCCTTTATGATTCATCATTTTTGATAGAAAATATTTTGCAGCAATATTAGAAATCTAAAGAAAAATTTAAAAAGCTCAAAAAAGTTTGAGGAGGGACAAGAGTGAACCTTAACTAAACGAACGAGTTCGATTCCCGCCAGCAGCAACGAAATTTACTATAGTACGTTTCTAGGGCCGGCGGAAAAAATTACATTGACTGGAGCTTTGTCTGGAGCTGGTGCTGGACGCGACAGCATGCGAACCGCCAGCCGAGCGCGAGGTGCTGCACGACCACCCAGCAGCCCCTCGCATCCATCATCCCCACCAGCTCGTTTGGTGTCGGCAGGGTCTTCGCGGGCTCAGCAATCAGCACCCGCCACTGGTGGAGTACGCCGCATGCGTTAGACAACCCAGATGAACAGCAACGCATTGCGGGCGTATTTTAGGGCGAAAGGGGGAGAAACTGGAGGTTTTGCGTATCGGGCAAGGATGAATCGACTTTTTACTGAGCTGGAGCCATCTGTAACCGTCACCGAGCAAAACCTGGCAGACCGAGTTCAGTATATCTTGCTACGATACTAACTCGAACGGCCACGACGTGAGGCTGTTCCTTCATCGGATGAAAATGCTGCGGCTGAGGATCCGGCGCAACAACTTGAGGAGCAAACGGCAAACGTGGAAGCCGCTGTGAATACCCCAGTTGTGGTTGATTCAAACGATGATGGAACAGTCTACCAGGTACTGGAACTAGAGCAAATGAGGAGTACATTGGAAGAGGCGATTGTGGAAACGCACAGTACGCTTCTCGAAAATCGACCGCGACTTCCCCGCATAGCCCTAAGCAAGCGAAATCGGGCTGTCGTGAGGGCTCTGAACCCAATGCTGGTTACCTATTTGGAAGCCAGCCGGGACATTTGCGAGACGGACTCAATTCTTTTTGGCGCCGCACTGGCAGTCTGCCGTATTATAGGCGCCAAACTTTCCACGGCTAGACGTGCTACTGGACAAAGTAGTGCTATCCCAGCCTGGAGAATGAGAATTGAAGAACGTATCGCAAAGACTAGGGCCCTCATCGGCAGACTGATATGCTTCAGGTCAGGCAATAACAGGCCAAGGATTGTGCGCACCGTCAGGATGGCGTTTGCTGGGACAAATGTTAGTTTGTCACAGCCGGATATAATGCAAAAACTGACGGAGCGCATAGAAGACCTGAAGCAAAGAATCGCTGCTTCGGGAAAGCGGATTCGGCGATATACCGTGAGGTCGACACGGTTCAACCAGAATCATCTCTTCCAGAGTGATCAGTAGAGGCTCTATAAATCATTGGAGCGACCAGTGTTTAGTGGAACGGGCCCAGCACCGAATAAGGTAGGCACGGCCGCATTCTGGCGCAGCCTGTGGTCAGAGCCCGTAAACCTCAACGAGGGCCCTTGGGTGGAAGTTGTGGCGAGTCAGTGTTTGAGTCAATGTGTTGTGCGGGTATTACGCCCATGGACCCCATTATCATAACGCCGGAGGACGTAGCTGAGGCGGTCCGTAGGGCCCCGAACTGGAAAAGTCCGGGGCTTGACGGGCTGCAGGGCTGAAGGGGTTCATGGTGTGTCACGCTGTGCTCGCCCGACAGTTTCAAGAGTCTCTCAACCAGGATTTGCTCCTGAGCCTCTTCACTACTGGGACCGCTCATTTGGTTCCTAAAGATCTGGGTGCCACAGACCCGAGCAAATACCACCCCGTCACCTGTCTACCGACCATATACAAGACACTAACATCCATTTTGAGTGCGAGAATCACTCGTCACCAGGACTCAAATCAGGTGATGTCGCGCGCTCAAAATGGATGTCAGGGCGGCGGTCGTGGCACCAAGAAACCACTCCTCATTGACGCGGTCGTTGGCAAAGTGGTGAAACGCAACCGTTGTAACTTCTCCGCTGCCTGGATAGATTACAGAAAGGCATTTGACTCGGTGCCCCATACATGGTTAAAGAGGGTCCTCGAGCTGTATAAAATTGACTGTATAGTTCGAGACTTCCTCGAGCAGTGTATGAGGCAGTGGAGTAGGTACGATCATCTGTCATCTAAGCGAGTGGATGACGGCTGCAGAAAGCCGCATAAGGATAAGAAGGGGTATATTCCTGGGTGACTGTCTAACTCCAATCTGGATCTGCCTCTCTTTGAACCCTCTATGTAATTTACCGGAGGGCTCCGGGAGTGGATTTCAGCTTCGGAAAGGAGGTACAAAAGTGACCCACCTTTTTTTTATGACCTCAAATTATTCGCCTCCAGTCGCTCGCATCTTATGGAATTGCTAAACATCACTTGTAAATTTAGCAATTCTATTAGAATGGAGCTGGGGACGGATAAGTTTGCGGTCCTCCATGTTGAAAGGGGAAGGGTTGCTAACTCTGAGGGCATAGACTTATCTTTGCCCGTCAACTTAAGGACCCTTTCCGAGGCTAAAACATACCGGTACCTGGGTATGTCACAGAACATCGGTATCGATGAGGCTGGTATGAAACAGTCAGTTTGCGACGTGTTTTATGTACGCATGACCAAAGTGCTTAACAGCCTTTTGTCCGATGTGAATAAGACGCATGCATATAACGGTTGGGTTATGCCTGTCCTCATGTATACCTATGGCATACTCAGGTGGAGTCAGACTGAACTTAACGCCCTGGATAGAAAAGTCCGCACTACAATGACATCACATAGCATGCATCATCCGAGATCGTCGGTAATGAGGCTGTACTTGCCACGAAAGCATGGTGGGCGTGGCTTCCTGAGCGCGCTCACTATGCATAATCGCGAAGTGTGCAGCCTCTATCATTACTTCCTGGTGAAATCGGATGATCCATTCTATAGTGACGTCATTTCAAGTGATAAAGGACTTACCCCTCTATCCTTAGCCAACGAGCAATGGCAAGACCCAGCAGTACAGAGCATTTCCGACCGAGAGACCGTATGGAAGGAGAAGGAGCTCCAAGGGATGTACTACAGGGCTCTACATGAGCCCCTCGTAGATACAGCCGCCTCCCTCAACTGGCTACGTTTCGGTGACCTCTTCGGGGAAACCGAGGGTTTTGTCTGTGCAATACAGGATCAGGTTATTAAGACCAACAACTATCGGAGATACATCCTAAAGGATGGCACTGTCGACGTCTGTCGAGCTTGTCGCCATCCCGGGGAGTCACTTAGGCATGTCACCTCCGGTTGTTCGGCGCTTTCTAACTCTGAGTACTTGCACAGGCACAACCTAGTAGCAAGAATTTTACATCAGGATCTCGCTCCGAAATACGTTATCGTGGACCGAAAATGGTCGTATTACAAGTACTTGCCGGAAGCCGTGCTCGAAAATGACCGCGCCAGGCTCTACTGGGACCGGGTCATCATCACAGACAGAACTATTCTTGCGAATAAGCCTGATATTGTGCTGATGGACCGGGCACAGTCAAGAATATTTTGGTCGACATTACCATTCCGTATGACGAGAACCTCGTGAAAGCCGAAACAGATAAAAGAATAAAATATCTGGACCTGGCTCACGAGGTGACCGACATGTGGGGTGGTGTGCCGGCCGAAATTATTCCTGTAGTCATCTCTGCGAATGGGCTAATCCCAGTCAACCTCATGGGTCATCTGAGGCGACTGGGACTCCGTAATGGACCGCTCGCTCTCGCGAAAATCATGAGTGCAATTATTTTAATTAAAATTTTCGTGTTTTTAAAAAATACTAAAAAAAGGGCTCGAAAAAATAGATTTTCTCAAAAAAGAAAGAAACTTGAAAAAAGAATTAAAAAAGTCGGTCGGTCGGTCTGGGCTCAAACCATGGTATTATGTTTTTGTGACCGCCCAATATACCAACTAAGCTATTTGTAATCATTAATAAACTGTCAAAATTTACCTTCTTATTCTAACGATATTGTAGCAGTTTTTCATTGCCTAAAAACATGGACAAAAAGACATTTTCTAAAAACAAAGCCTAGCTAGATCGATTTATTGCCCCCGAAACTCCGTGCACACAAAATTTTATGAAAATCGTTGGAGCCGTTTCCGAGATTCCGATTATATATATATATATATATATATATATATATATATATATATATATATATATATATATATATATATATATATATATATATATATATATATATATATATATATATATACAAGAACTGCTCGTTTAAAGGTACCTATAAGATTCTTATAAACTAGTGTTAGTATATATAAATATAAAAAGGACGTTAAAGAACAACCCCCATAAATCTTTTACTATATGTAAAGCTACAAGCCAGCCTGACAAAAGACAGATAATGACAGAATCTGCAAGTGGGTTTAGGATACAAAAATATAAAAAATATATTTTAAGACTTTAGCGATAAATTTTATTTAAAATAAAAAGTTTATTTTGTAACTTATCTAAGCTGAAATTCTAAATGAATAAATAAAAAAGCTCCTTTTAAGAAAATACGTTTTACGTTTATCTTAGTGTACGTTTGTCGTATTACTGAATGAATTTTTTTGAAAAAACTTGTAATATGTTTTTTGGCACACACTCTTGCCAGCGATTGTTTTTGATGACTTGCGATGAGTAGAGGTGAGCACCACTACTCGTTGAAAACTATCGTAGCTAGTAACAAAAATATATGTATAGCGATTTTTCACACATAACTGATTACTTTGTTTTTTTTTTGTAACTGTTTCTATGATTAGACCTTATCAGATACGTAGAAAGTCGATTAACGCAGGTGACTCAGGACTGCACAGTCCAGAGCCACATGGCATTACCTGGAGAAAGCCTATGTTCAGCAGTAGATTTTTGAAGGGCTGCTATGACGATGATGAATAATTTCTACCGTCAATGTTACTGTAATCTTCCTTATTTTTATTTACTATTTTTTAATTTCTTGTTTCAGTTATTTCAAAGTTTTTCATGTGTGATGAAAACAGCACCATTACAACTTGTGTGCTCATTATTATTTAATAGTTATAATTGCGAAACAAATTTAATCGACTTAATTCTGTATCGTACTATATTTATAGTATATTGCCTAGTTTATGTGTTGTTTCGATATTATGCGGCCGTTATAATACTAGTTATTTAACGGGCTTGTATAGGTTGGACCCAAAAACTTTACAAAGCACTTAATGCCTATGAGAGTTAAGAATCCTATGATTAACAAAACGTATTCACGGTACGGTAAGTAGCACGTCTCTACATTGTTATACAAATGGCAGTTAACTCAACTTGAAACACAGCAGTATATTATATGTTTATGTACGAAAAACAAAAATAGTTTTATTAAAAATAGTGATGTGCATTCTCTAAATACTAGAAACAAGGACAAGCTATGTAGTTGTACAGGTTACTCTAACTTAAAGAGTCAGTATAATTCATTCATGGGCAATGTAAAGGTTTTTACAACAATCTTAGTTTAAATATGCGGGACAAATATTAATTTTATTGTTAACATTTTAAAGCAAATATTAGGATATTAACCCTTTAAATCCCACGGCTTAAAGGGTTTATATCCACACCTTATTAGGCTTGTCATACTACTTAAAAATAAATAATTGATATTGAGGATATAGTCCTAGAAAAGTAATATATATACTTCTGGACTTTCATTCTGTCTAGAAGTGCGACTAGGTCCAAATTACCAATTAATAATTAATTCAGCTTAAAAAGTAATATATAATTACAGACCCTCTTTTTCTTTGCTGCCTGGTACCTATTATCTTATCTCTGGACTGATTTATCGTTGACAATTACCTCTTTTTCCACGACTTATATATATATATATATATATATATATATATATATATATATATATATATATATATATATATATTTCCCAAAGGCAATATATTTTTTTCGAGAGTTTGTATGTATGTATGTATATTTCTTTTGCACGCTCTGTACCCTAAAGAGCTAGGTGTATATTAACATATCTGATGCCGTTTGATGACGAATCGAATTGATCGAATTAGTTGTAAAAGTGACATAATGTATAAAACTTATTCACACAGTTAGGTTTTTTAATTACTGATTTAACCATTATGCTTGTTAAGTATAATGTCATAAAAACACATGTTTCTTTATATCTGAATACATCACGATTTTCTTATTCTCTAAAACTTCGGTGAACCGTTTTCACAGTTCTAATCTTTGTATAAAACTTTAATAACGTTTTAGTCATGTTTGTAGCTATCGCAACTAACTTTAACTTTGCTTTGGAAAAGTGGAAGCAGGAAGTTATGTGCTAAGTACCTGAAATATTAGTTAACATGGAGTAAGTTTGTGCTTTGTATAGGTAGCAACGTATAATAAAAAATTGGAAGTTTCTTATTATTGGTGAATGTAGTAAAATCTTAAAGATTAAATCCTTAAATACGTAATTTTTATTTCCATTTAAGAAAAATGTAAATTGATATCAAAAATGTGAAAATTTCGGGAATAAATATCGCTTGATAAATATACATATTTATAAAAAATATCGTTGTAAAAATACACATATTGTAGACGGCACGTATATATTATATCGACTAAATAGGATTTCTAACCACAGTTAGCATACTATTTAGTATGGAAATCCCTAAAACAGTTATTACGTCCGTTTAGACACAAAGGTACATTTTGTACAAGACCATTACATACAGTACATCTTTACAGTGAGGCATTTGCACTGCAAGCAAGCTCAAAAGACTGGCAAACACGGACCAATGCTCGCTGCCGTCTATCCGTATACCCCTGCAGGGTAGTGGATGAAGCCGGCCTGTTAGGTTGAAGAAGCTTCAAAGCGCCACTGCTTGGACGCCATCCTTTGCCGTTAGTCGAATCAAAGTTGCAAAGAGCATCTGCCATAATATTACAAAAATGTTCAAGATTCAATAAATTGTAGCACGAACTGTCACTGCATTTTATAGCTTTTTTCTAAAAGCTCGATAAATTAATTAAAACCAGAAGTGTTTTATCACAAACAATCGAAAATATACAAATCCACAAACAAATAACTCAATAATGGTAAAAATGATACTACCGATAAGAAGTGCCCATTTTGCATACAGATATATTTCTACATCACAAACAAAAACGACAATACTTCTAACAACTTTTAACTATTTTCGAAAACCTATATATATTTTATGCATACCACTTACTTTTGCCCTTTCAGATAACATTTTTTTATTTGTAATTTTATGCTAATACGTGCATAAAATCTAAATTTGTAATGCCGCGAAAGTCATTGTCATCACAAAGCGCGCCAAAGTTTCAAATTATTGCAATATGTTAAAACAATCTGGCAAAACAAAGACAGATGCAATCAGAATCATAAAAATAAATGATTAAAGTATTTAAAAAATAAAAATTGCTGTGCATGTGTGACCATTTGTTACTAAATTTACTTGTAAAAAGTTGATGTAGATCTAAATCACAATGCATTTAAGGGTAGTAGTATCTGGAGAACCGCGATTTACACAACGTTTGAAAAAAATATAATTTTATCTAGATAAACTTGAAAAGTAAACATTATCAATCTACTACATTATACCGAATATCTGGATACTATTCGGCCGAATAACGAAGTAAGTAAAATGTTTTCTCGTAGTCAGAAAATGGGTAAAATAAAACTTTTGATTTATTTTATAATGGTGTATTTTTATAGTAATCATTAAACAGGTACATAATCAACTTCCGCATTATAAAAAGTAACCAAAAAACTATCAAATAAAAGTTTATTCACTTGAATTATTGTAATCAAAGTGGAAGTTTATGGTGCAAATACTATTTTTTTTTAAATTTCGGACACTAATTTTCTTCTCGTAGATAATCCCAGCTTCCAAGAATAGGCGCAACAAATAAAAAAAACAATATTACCTTCCCCACCGAATACTTTTGTCTAATGTTCGGCTATTCAGCTGAAAAGCACGCATACTATTCGGTATTCGGTATGTGGTGAAATAAACCATTCGTTGCAAGTCTTCTTTCTACGTTGTAGAGATACGCTGCGGCTATACTTAGCTGCACGTATAGGCTGACTCGACCGGGGTCTCGCCCAAGCTCTCAAAGAATACCAACAATTAAAAGGCATCTGCAATTTGATTCTACGTGGATAACAGATGTAGATTTCTACGGGCCCCTAATCGTCAGGTAGACTACGTGCTCGTTTGTCACCCTTATTCTATAAAAATCGAAATAAAACATTTTATTTAAGTCGTTAGAGCGGTTTTCGATAAATCATTCACAAATTACTATTAGACCTTTTTACTGGGTACGTAGCATTCCATCTCATTCCTCAGAGCTGGCAACGCATCTGCATTTTGATTTTTAATTGAAGATAAATGTCCTCGTAGATGTCTATGGGCCACAGTATCCACATACCATCAGTGTGATTGTTTGTCAAACTTATTCTTTAATAGCTCCTCTACACGATGTACCAGCGTTGGCCCAGCGCGATGGCCATGCGATGGCTGCAACGCAACTACACGTTGGCGACATTCAGTTGTGATCGAAACGTTTATCGAGATGGACGTGGAAGCATTAGCCGCTGCGGCAATTTATCTATACAACACGTACTGTTATTTTCTTAATGTGCACAAGAATAGAGTTATTAAAAAGAAATGGCGTAGAAGAAGACCTAAAATAGTACCCCTAGTACCTAAAATGATTATTTTTTTAAAGAATAAGAGTGACAAACGAGCACGCAGTCCACCTGATGGTAAGTTGATGCTGTAGCCCATAGATATCTACATTTATCCTCAACCAAAACGCAGATGCATTGTCACTCCTGAGGACTAAGATGGAATGCCTTGTTTCCAGTAAAAAAGGGTCTCCAGATCTCTACACTCGCCATACGAAACACAGCAGTATTAAGCTGCTATTTGCTGGTATATTTGCCATAGTTGTTACGCTTGGAAGGCAAGTGGTTAAAAGCAATTCTTTATTTTTTAGTTGTTATTAGGAAGACGTTGCTGCCCATCTCCTGGTTTGTATCTTCTGTCACTTCTTACAACACCTAAGCGATGATATTGGATAGTAGATATTCCTACACCGCCGCTCGGTACTGCGATCCCGTGCCCGTTACATTGCAGACAGCATGCTATCCATACCTTAGCTAGCCCACAGCATAATCTTTCATCACGTGACCTCGGTCATATATCGGAACTTTCGACTATGTTATGTACGCCATCATAAATAGACATTGACTGTCTCGTTAGTCGTAAGCATGACTGCTGGTTATGTGGTCCCAGGTTCGAATTCCAAATAGGATCAAAATTAATAATTGAGTTTTTCTTTCAAGAGATTATCAGCAGCAGCCCGCAGTTTGGAAGTAGACGGTGTTTCACTACCGTGCCTCGAAAATCACGTAAAACGTTCATGAGCCTTATCCTCCGATCCTGTCGGATTTCCGTCCTATAGAACTAGGTAAGTGAGAGAATAGAAAGTGCACCTGTGTTTTCGCATACACTCGTACAGTATCTAGTCTAAGCATAATATGGCTAGTCTCCATTTAGACTTGCCGCAATGGCCGATAGGTCAAGATGGCATTTTTACATTATTATTACATCGGAATATGAATTAAGGTGCTGTTTTCCATCATTATCTCAAAACTCTATCTCTGAATAGATTATCTATTAATTGTAGGGGCGTTGTCATGAATATGGTCAATTATTATCCAATCTGTGGTGTTAATGGATAAATTATACGTTACTTTGACAACACACTTCCATCGACTACGACGACACGATACGACAACGAACTTCGTATATCTTACTCCATTAATTTTCGATTAACAACATAACTCCTGACTCATAATGTCCAATCTGTTGACGTGTTTACATATTCATAGGATCTGTGTATACAATCATTACTAGCTTAATTGTATAAGATAAAAATAAAATTATCGTACACATTTTTCTCTATGAAACGATAAGCGAGTAAATGTTTTTTGGATAAATAAATTAATAAATAGTAATAAATAAATTTATAAATACTAATAAAAAAGCTTTAATATATAATTTGTTTATAATATTAAGTAAAATCTTCTGATTTTACTTAATATTATAAACTCTGCGTGATAGACTCAGAAATGAGGATATCCGCAGTAAAACCAGAGTGACCGACATAGCCCAACGGATTAGTAAGCTGAAGTGGCAATGGGCCGGCCATATAGCTCGAAGAGCCGATAACCGATGGGGAAGAAAGGTTCTCGAGTGGCAGCCTCGTACCGGTAGGCGTAGTGTAGGGCGACCCCCCACTAGATGGAGTGACGACCTGGTAAGATATGCAGGAAGTCGATGGATGCAGGTGGCTCAGGACCGTGCTTTGTGGCATTGCTTGGGGGAGGCCTATGTTCAGCAGTGGACTTGTGAAGGGCTGTAATGATGATGATGATGATTAAGTAAAATTCTTTCGAAAACGCTTATACATTGCCGTTAAACTCTCTTTTTTCTTTAAACATACTTGTGTCGCTGAGACAATTTTTTTATAGAATAAGAGTGACAAACTAGCGCACAGTCCACCGGATGGTAAGTGAATGCTGTGGCTCATAATCATCTCCATCCATCGTCGATTAAGAACCGAACTACATATGCGTTATTACGCCTGAGGATTATGATGCAATGACTGGTTTCTAGAAGAGGCATGCCATAGCTATATTATGATTGCAGCACGGGTGGGTCGACACGAACCGGAATTCCATTATAATATCACACAATATAATAATAGCACATAGTCCACCTGAAGTTAAGTGGATGCTGTAGCCCATAGGTATTTACATCTCTCCTCGAGTAAGAATTCAGATACATTGTCAACACTATGGACTAAAATGGAATGCCTCGTTTCCAATACAAGGATATCCGGGTCTCTATACTCACTATTATTACCCGTATTCTATGAGAGCATGGTCCTATTCCGGTTAAGACAACCCATCCGTGCAGCAACCATATTATAGTTGCAGCCTGGTTTTACCACGTACAAGCTACCGTTGCATGGAGAATTTGAAATAATCGTCACATGGCAGACGGATCCCGCGCCTGGAAAGGAACCCGGATGAAAGCCGCGCCCGGTGGTTATGCGATTGCCAAGCTGTACGACTCGCGATAAATGGCTGAACGCACTAAAACGAAGTATAAACAATAAGAAGCTGTATGGATATACAGCTATATACGCATCGTGGTCCAATTTACATATATGAAAATATTTCTCCACAAACTCGAGAATTATTTTACCTCGCTAAGGACAAATTAAAAAGCTCATATAAGTTCATAGGGATACAAAACTCTAAAGTTGGTACTTACTTACGTACTTACTTATGTACTTACTTAGCTGTCATAATTATGTATGCGCATGTATCTATATATGTATATGTGTATATAAACAATTACGCACATATGAAAAATGCCGTTGTCATTTATTATTACTAACTAATGTTATATCAAAACTATTAGTTTCTTATATTAGAGGTAGTATATTTGTCCCCTTCGCTCTGACAGCGCGCGACATGTTATTGCTATTTTTTGCGTAATAGGTAGTAAGATATTTTTCTGCCAACAAACAGCTGAGCAGTTTGGCACACTGTAAAACTGTAACTGTGTGAATTTTTATTATTTTAAATAAATAAATAAATCAAAAATCGCAGTAGCAGACGTCTCGCTATGACGGCGCTGGCCCTCACTGGTAGAGTATTTTACGTCCGGTATAAATGGTCGTACAGTCATATATAGGAAGCCATTGAATTATTCCGGCATTCTTCACAGTTGCTATAATAAGTTGTAGATTAAATAAAGATATCTTATTCTTTTGTTAAGCCTTTATTATATTTTTCAAAAGAATTGGCAACCTTTCAAAATGGAGTATTTAATGTTCGATTTCTATCAAACAATCTCATTTCAAAAAATTATATTCTTCAGTCTGTTCTGCTGGTATAACTGGATTTCAAATGTCGTAGAAATATTTCATTTCTTAGATTTTTAGGTTTCCTCAAATTAAATCAGACACCGAAATTTCAATCAACAATTTCTATTCAATTCAGGGTTTCTTTTATCTTCTTTCTTATATATAAATATCAGTTGTGGTCCCTTAGTCTCGATAAAACTCGAAAACGGTTGGAATGATTTTAATATTTTTGTGTGTATTTGAGTTTGGATGGTTTAATAACTCAATTAGACCCGGTAGGTGGCGCTGTTATCGCGATCCAGTAATCACCTTTGTGAAGGCGGGGCGGATTGCTAGTATGCTATTTAATTTTCTCTTTGTTGTACACCAAAGATGATTAATATAACAAAAATAAGCAAATGTTAAGGGGAAAACAAAAGGGGGTTTTATTGCTTTATAGCAGAAAAGAATTAAATAAAAAGAAGGGAGAGATTAACAGGTAGGGTGTGCAGAAAATTGATCAGCGACCATAAATAAAAGGAGAAAGAGAGAAAGGTTAAAATATTCCAAATATATGTTAAAAATCGTAATAAATTTACATATTTATTCTTTTTACTTTTAATGTAACTTAAATCATGTTAATTTTGCAATTTCCCATCTTTGCCCCGCCTTTTAAATTGTGCTTACAAAGCGCAAAAGTGTAAATTATTAAAAAGTTTTTATTCTCGCTCTCGGCATAACCGGGAATTGAACCGAGAACTTTTATAATTTTTTACAGTTCTTTTAAAAGACACCTTTGTCTTTGGCTTTCTTTCTTAGTAATAAGAATTAATTTACTTGCAAAACGCGACAGAGGCATTTCTTTCGAAAGATTACGTTTAAGCCGACTTGAGAAAAGTAGGAGGTACTCAGAGCGACTTTATGTGTTTAGAATGTTACGCGATATCTTCTTCAATGTTCTGTTCAGCAATGGACTTTTGAAAGACGGTGCTCTTCGATAACGACCGCATCGTTCGGTGGTTTCTTTCCCTTTTTTTCTAGTCCTCGATCGTTTGTTCTCCTTTGTCGAGCTTTCCTTTAATCTAGTTACATATTAAATACATATAGATCTCAATCGGTTGAAAATAGTATTTTAATATCCTAATAATAATAACATAAAAAAGGAACTCTACTATCATCATCATTACAACACTTCACAAATCCAGTACTGTATATAGTACTTCCCCCAGCAACACCCCAAAATGCGGTCCTAAAGCCACATATACAAAAGCACATATTGAAGTGCAGTATCTCTTTCCAAGTCGACACTCAGTCTAGTGGAGGCCATTCTACACATTTCTTACTGGTACTAGATTCCCACTTGAGAAACTTTCTTCCCACTTCGTTGAGAGTTCTTGGAGCTATATGGCTGGTCCATTGCCATTTTGGTTTACTAATGCAGTAAGCTAAAATACTATACTGTACATTATGATAAAATTTTACATTTTACTAGCGAATCGCCTTGGTTTCACACGGACGATTTCTGGGGTTCCATTGTGAATCTAAACCTTTCAGGGACCAACACAAACACGTACAAAAAAATCATCAAAATAAGCCTAGCTGCTTAGGAGTTCAGTGAGAAACATACGTGCAGAAGAGTCATAACTAATATGTATAATAAAAATTAGCGTAATATAATTAATTGGTGGTAGGAGGAGGTTCTGTGTCGAACTTCTGACAGGGTAGGTACTTCCCGTTTAAATATTTTTGCCGCCAAATAGCACTCCGTTCACTGCTGCGTTGCAGTCTGAAAGCTATAGAGGGCCAATATAATTACAGGCTCTGAAGCGTTCAATTTTCGTCCTCAAAGATGGCACGCATATGTAGCCTTTTTTATTTGAAGTTTGCTTTACGTGTTCAAGGACTGCAGTAACCATTAGCAATCAGGTAGACTCTAAGTTAATTTGTTCTTTCTGCTGTAAAATAAGTAGGCAGTCTTCTGTTAATGTCTAATTTTTAATAAATATGACATTAACTTTCGAAAGAATGTAAAATATGCGATAATATTTTATGTACACAAAAATCACACTTGTTGACGCTTCCAGCCGTGAGCAATTTTATCAACAAAAGTCGATTATATTTTATTACCCTAAATTATTCTGTATATTAATAATTATTGCTAAATTATAAATATACAGAATGTATATTAATAATTTAGCAGACGTTGCACGTAGACCCAGCTGTGGAGGATATTTTCTTCTCATACCGTTTGGAAAATATTGAGTTGGCGACATCGTTTAATGTCTTTTTCTTCGATTTCATTTTTCTCACGTCTTTTCTAGTAATAATATAACAAGTGGGACTTCCACTCACATTAACTTTATAAGCACAGTTGGAATGTTATGATACCAAGTATTTTTAATTAGATTTTTATCATATAAGAGTACCAAAGAAGCCAACTGTACCTATTTCAAATAAAATCGTGGTTGCGTCGTCACTTTCTTTTAGAATAGGTGTGACAAGTAAGCACACAGTACACCTCATACTGGAACAAAAATCAAAATGTATACGTTGTCACCCCTGAGGAGTAAGATAGAATGCCTCGTTACAAATCAACGAGTTCATATGATGGTAGATTTTGTGTCTTATAATAAGCCTCATCTAGCTGTAAATTATTATGAACTAAAATATCACACATTAACATCGTAAATAAATATTGTAAGCACACAACCGACTTCACATAACTGTCGAAACTTCCCAAAACAGTTCTCCCGTTTCGATAAAGTTTAAATTGTCAGTAAGGTGTATTTCGAAATACCGCTTACATTGTTGTTAAGAATTAAAAAAAAATATTTTAAACAATTTATAACCTGACTACGATAATTTATGGTTAATAGAACTTACCTTAAGTGAAATTCAACCAAAATTATACTAGTTGCTGCAACCGTAAAAATCATAATTAGAATATAATTTGTATTATATTGCTGTATTGTGTTATTAGATAATGACTAAATCGTTATGTCAATAGTATCATTATCTGAATACTGTCTGGCAAACGCTTCTCAGGTAACGTTGCGCACACCAGGGTAAGGCTGGGCCACAAAGGATGAACAATCCTGTAAGGAGAAATTAAGATGTTTTATCAGGGTCATAATATAATAGATCAGAAATGGTCAAAGATATATATAGCGGGCAGCAAGGTGGGCTTGGCCAATAAGAATACCTTAAGGCTTTATCAGCTTCAATTTTGTCCCGAAATTTTATATATTACGCAAACATGAAAAGCTTTCTTCTTTCACACTACTGCCATATCTCTCGAGTTGTATCATTTAACTGTAGAAACTGTATTTTCCACTCATTCTATTAATGTAAGATATAGCAGTGGTGTTATCAATTCTTAACAAAACATCAGATTTGGTAATATTATAACAAAAGCACTTAAGTCCCATAAAAGCTGCTACAACTTCTAAATAGTTAATATGTTTTTCCTTTTTTTTTCTCTGACCAATATCCGTTTACTGTTTCTCCGTTGCAGAATATTCCCCACCCTGTAAGTGAGGCATCGGAGAAAATTTCTAGTTGAAAATGACTTCTTATATAGAATTGTTTGCATAATTTATTTTTGTTTCCCACCATAATAAAATCATCTTTTAGCAAAGCGTTTACTTTCATTTTTGCGTCATAATCTTCGTCTTTTAAGAGAGCAAGATATTTTTCTCTCTCAAAGCGCTTGGTATATTCAGCTATCAGCTACGGCTGGACATGCAGCTGTTAGAATACCTATAAAATGAGCAAAATCTCTTATCTTCACTTCCGATTTATAAGACATATTCATTTTACAATGTTTTTCTGATGGTAATTTTAAGGTCATATGTTGTGAATTCAATAAAAATCCAAGAAATTTACAAATCTCGCTAGGTATGAGAACAATTTTATCATAATTTATCACATAACGTCATCTAACTTGATACAGAGGTCATCTAAATATGCTGCTATCTTATGGCCATTTACGTACGTAAGACTGTCAAAACCGGCTTCATCAATTTTGTAAAAATGAAAGCAGAACGGGAGGCAAGTAAATTCATACAACGTACTATTGAACCGAAATCGTAAGTACTTTCTAGAGGATTTTTATGAACGGTAACCAAACAATAAGCTTCTTTAAGATCAATTTTTGTCATAAAAAATGATCAATTGTTGCCATAAGTTAATCTTCAGATAATAATTTTGAACATGTGCGAATGTCTTTCATTTCTAAAATGATTTTGCAGTATAAATTTATTAAGTGACTGCAAATCAAGAATAAATATATATCGCGAGGATTTGTTACTTTTAGGAATATGAAATATCGAAGATATTTCATATTCCTAAAAGTAACAAATATATAAATTGACCATCACAATCACTTGGCTCAATTGATCCTAAACGTATAAGTTGCTTGATCAATTTCAACATTGTGGTTTTAGAACCAAGAGGATTACCAGGCTCTACGAGTTAGATAGGAGTTCGAGTGAATATTAACGAATAGCCCCTTGCTATATTCAATATATGGCGATCCATTGTTACGTTTAACCAATTGTGTAAAAAGTATTTAATACGACCAGCGTACCTTTAGCGGAGGCTGTGCTAGTTCTGCAGCCGGTTGGTCGCCGGTGGGCACCGTGCCGCTGGCGGTTGCCTGCGGGCGGCGGAATACTGAGGTGGAGGGTAGAACCGAGAACCGAGCCCGCGCATTGGCTGCACGCGCCGCTCCCTGCCCGCTCGGTCAGCGGAGGGCGCCGTACCGCTGGCGGTTGCCTGCGGGCGGCGGGCTGCTGTGGAGGGTAGAACCGATCCTGCGCGCGTGCTGCATACGCCGCTTCCTGCCCGCTCGATCAGCGGAGGGCGCCGTGCCGCTGGCGGTTGCCTGCGGGCGGCGGGCTGCTGTGGAGGCTAGAACCGAGCCTGCACGCGGGCTGCACGCACCGCTCCCTGACTGCTCGGTCAGCGGGGAGCGCCGTGCCGCTGGCGGTTGCCTGCGGCCGGCGGGCTGCTGTGAATGGTAGAACCGAGCCTGCGCGCGGGCTGCACGCACCGCTCCCTGACCGCTCGGTCAGCAGGGGTCGCTGTGCCGCTGGCGGTTGCCTGCGGACGGCGGGCGGCTAAGCTTTCCATTGACGTCCGTCGAGTTGGGGGTTGATATTTTTTTTACAGAAAGGTTACATTAATATAAGCACACACGTAAAGTTTCAACATGCGGAAAAGCGTACTTTTTGAGAAAAAAATTATTGAAAATCAATTATTTTTGCAATATTTATGTCAATCCCTATCTCAGATTATATGATATTTTTTTACAGAAAGGTTACAATATTGTAAACACACACGCAAAATTTCAACATGCAGAAACGCGTACTTTTTGAGAAAAAAATTATTGAAAATCAATTATTTTTATAATATTTACGTCAATCCTTACCACAGATTATATCGAATTCTCGCCGTTGAACGTTCGTTTTCCGTACAGTTAAGTTGTCATACGTTCGGTAGCATTTTATTGTACATTTTACGTAAATAATTATATTTTGTACTCATTTAAATAGTTTTCATGCATACACATATATTTAACTGTTTATATTTAAATTACAAAATTATTATCATTATGAGCTATTAAAATTAAAATGTGTAGTGTTTACCGTTTTTTACCGGCTTGTGGGACGTAACGTAAAACTGACGATTTCTAAGAATTAATTAAAGCAATATGTGTATAAAATTGTATAAAACATGTGTATAAAACAGTGCCCACCTATTAGGGCAGATAACAAATAAAATAGGTTAGGTTCAACTTATGTCAAGGAACAGAATTAATAGACCCCGACTCCACGTGGTACGAGTCTGTCCTACCCCTAGAGTGGTTTTATAGAGCCGGAGGCGCGTAGGGAGAGCAGCCTCCGCCTGCTGTAACAAATCGTAGGCATCGGACGAGCCGGAGCGGCTGAGGCTGGTCGCCGAAGGCGACTAACAAGCCGAAGCTGCGGAGGCGAGGCTGGATGCCTGCGATTTGTTACGCAAAGGCGTAGAGGCTGCTCTTCCCGCAGCGCCGGAGACGTTGCGGTCTCAAAATAGATACAGAAATCCCTCTAAATGAGTCCCTCTATTTATTTTTCGTGAAGGGGTTCCCCCTTCCTTAGGGGGTACCCCCTTCTCCCCCAAGAGGTCCCCATGGTTTTTAACTAACTTAATATTTATCCATAAAAAATAAAATTTCCTCAAAATTAAAATTCAAAAAACTCAAAAAGGGGGGGGGCTCCGCAACTTTTCCTTTTAAGGGGGAGTAGTACACCTCCCCCCGCCCTCCCCCCCACCCCCCTCCCACCTACAATTCGATGGACGTCAATGGAAAGTCGTACCCGGCGGGCTGCTGTGGAGGGTAAAACAGAGCCTGCGCGCGGACTGCACGAACCGCTCCCTGCACACCTGTGACCATGGTTTTTCTAGGAGCAGAGTTGTCGCAAGATTTTAATTATAATAATCAAAGAGTTAGTTATATTCAAGATCTAATAGAACAAGCGTACTTCTGCTTAATATTTACTTTCTGGATAACATCACGTGTCACCACATTAAGAAAGTAAGTTTTATATTTCAAAGTGACATCACGTGCCATCACTGATAAAATAATGGTATAAATACTTCAGACCATAACAATAGAACCATCCCGATTATTAGCTCCTCACTTTCTGGGTAATATCACGTGACACCACATTAAGAAATAAATTATTTCCGGATGACATCACGTGCCACCACTGAGGAAATAAAATAACTTGAAATATAATAATTAATATGTGGGTACTTAAATTAAAATCATCCATTAACATTATTTATGCACAATGTTCTTGGTAAACTGTACTTATTAAAATATCTTTATATCACTTGTAGTTACAGCGACTATAAATTAGGAAAATAAAGTTAAATATCATTTAAAAAGATTTCAAAACTAACCTTTATTACGGAAATCCTCGGGCGGTTTTCGTCGACTCCTTTTCCACACGTGATATTTTGTTTCTAGTTTCATCATCAGTCTACTCACTTGTTATTTTTTCTATTTTAACATAAATTTAAATAAAAAATCACTTCTTACGGGGCACACGAAGATGATGCAACACACGGAAAATGAATGATCGAAACGACCGGCCGGGTCTGCGGGCTGACAGTGGCTTACAAAAGTCAATGGACAATCTTTTTATTATTTATTTTTTAATTTTTAGTAAAAATAATATCTAAAATTCGTGTGATGATGCTGTACCACAGAAAACAGACTACATAGTTATTAAATCTCCTAGGGTGCAGCGACGAAGTATAATGGTGCATGACTCTTGAATCTACGGTCAATAACCATCTTGTTATTAATAAAAAAATCTTCCTACAATAAGAGAGGCATCATTTCAAACAGTGGTTTTTGACGGTCCGATGAAGAAGAAATACCCAACTAATTCCCGAGGTGCAGAGTTAAAACTAACACAATTTTTTGCGTACTAGGACTCCCACGTAGATTGCCTTATAGAGGGGATACCTGCCATAGTTATCACACTTGGCTGGCGGGTTGGCAAGCGAGTTTTATTTTTTAGTTATTATTCGGAAGTTTGTTCCACTCTGTCGCCACTTACGGCACCCACCAGACAATATGGGGTAGTGGATATCCTTACAACGCTACTTCACGATTAAAGATTTTTGTAGTAGTCAAAAAATATTCAGGCTTGAATGCAACATGTTTGTCTGAGATAAATCTTTCATTCAAGCTTATTGTACACTTATTAGATCGCATCATCATCATCGTTACAGCTCTTCACAAGTCTACTGCTGAACAATTTATGTTGACATATGATGTTCAAATTTTTAATGACTTTAGATCTGAACATCAATTTAGTTAAACGCCGATTTTTATATTGAGCTAGAGTGACAAAAGTGCACACAATCCACCTAATGATTAGTGGATGCTGTATCCCATAGACATATAAGAAATTCTGAATGCTCTAAATGAAGGAAGATGTGCTATAGCTATTTTTATGGACAAAGCATACGATCGCGTTTTGCGTGGACCCTTGCTGGGAAAGCTATATAAACAGTATGTGCAGGTAACAAATATATATATATATATATATATATATATATATATATATATATATATATATAAATAGAAAACTGATAAATGACATAAACTCGTCCACTGCAACAGTAACAGGATCTATGCCACAGGGTAGCGTCTTAGGATGCTTGTTGTTTTCTATTTATATAAACGAACTTCCTTCGGTACTACCACATAGAGTCGTTTTGTTTGCAGATGACGCGACAGTAATAATATTACTTGTAAACAAAAAAATCTTAGTAGTTTGCAGGAAAAATAACCCAATGCCTTAGCAAAATAGTGAATGAATTAGAGGTATTAGGTTTATTATTAAATTTTGAAAAGACCAAAGTGAAACTGCATTCACCCATATTTGAGATCAGAAGTCTAGCTTGCATATCTTTCCAAGGGAAAGAATTAAGGAATTTCTCACATTTTCGCTCCTTTGGATAAAAATAGACTCAACTTTTTCATGTAAAAATCATGTAGAAAGAGTAGTGAGTAAGTTGAGCAGTTTTTGCTTTGCCCTGCGTGAGCTACGTAACGTACGTACTCACTCCGTACCACAGCCACGCCGCTGCTTGGATAAGATACGGCATCATATTCTGAGAAAACGCTACCGAGGTACACGCGGTATCCATGCTCAAAAAACTTTAACTTAGAATTGTCACATTCACAGCTTTAAGAGATTCATGTCGAAGGCTGTTCCCCAGATATAACTTACTATCTGTAACGTGCATATACCTTTTTGAATTATGCCGCTTTGTTAGGAAAAATCCCCATTATTTCGAACGAATTGGAGATAGACCCAGTCGATACGGTGCACGCCGCGGTTATAATCTGGTTGCTCTTACCACACATATCACATTATTTAAAAATGGTCCCAAGGCTATAAGGTTTTACAACCATTTACGTAATACGATAAAAGCCCTCCAGTGTCGTAAATTTGTATTTATGACACTATGTAAGAAAATGCTTATTGCAAAAACATATTATAATGTGAATGAATATTTTAATGATAAATTATAAATCAATTTTAATTATTTGACAATTTTCTTTATTTCTATTTACATATTTGACATTGTTAATATTTTTCCTAAAAATTTTTAAACCTTATTTACGTAATATAATTGTCGAATGATCAATTGTTGACATATAATATTTACTAAATTTAATATTTCAGATATATGTGTGTATATTATTTAGTCCGACATTTTATAAATGAATTAATAATAAATTAAATATTGTAATTTAATTGAGTTTTTAATAATTACAATTTAAACTCTGTCTTAATATGCTACGTCCGTACAGGATGTCACATGTTCTGTAAATATATTGTTCCAACTTTTTACTTTGTGAAATGTAATAATTCTTTATTATCATCTATATTTATGCTTGGTTAAAAATTAAAATGCAGATGTGTTGCCCTGGGGGCTAACATGGAATTCCTCCTTATTAGTAAAAAGAGTATCCGGTACTCTACAAACATTTAAGGTAATGCAACACTCACCAAATCCCTATTATTTTTGGAATTTACATAAAATGTTTACAAATCAAAGACGGTGGCATTTAAACAAGAACGAACATTTTTACTAGAAATATTTTAAAAGTGAAAACTTTATCTCTAAATATGTCTAAGAGAAGTGTTTTAAAAGAAAATTTACTAAATATTGCACAGCAGCATGGTCCCGAATGCTCACTAACTGCCTACGTACCTACATAACAGTAATAGGTACTTCTCGTCACATATTTTGGACTATTTAAAAATAATATTTGTACCTGACAGCGAAATTATTTAAAAGAAAAAATAAATGATTTCGTGAAACCCTGGTGACTTTTCTAAAGAACCCTTGGGTTCCACGGAACCCACTTTAGGAACATCTGCCCTAAACTTACCATACAAAACATAGCAGCATTATTCTGCGGTTTTACGCTAGTATTCTGTGAAAGCTTGGCCCTAACACGATTGTGCCGACCCATTCGTGTTGAAGATAAAATATAGATGCTACATGGCTCTACCACGATTAAGACTTCTCAGTAATTTTATACACGTAAAGAAATAAAGATCATATAATATTCTGAAACGAGTTTTTCGTAGGAAATCATTTGTGAAATCAACTCCGAGGTTGAAAAAGAGTTGAAATAGTTAAAAAGTATTTATATATAAACGATAACATATGTAAATAAAGTATGCAATGCCTGTGTACATTTACTTTATATGCTAAGTGCAATCATTTTAGGTAAATGAAATTTATAACGACGGTTTCGATATACGCAAGTGGCTTATTTTGAGGTATTTCTTGAGGAAGGCCTAAGTTTGGCAGTCTCGTGTTAGACTGTAAATGATATTCTTATACAATTATGCCAGTCCCATCATTAAGTAATTTTAATAAAATACAACAATAAAAACAACTATGGCTGCTAGCATTGTTAATATTCTTTAAAAAAAAAGAATTAAATATTTCTTCTCCTATATTTAAAGACCAATAAGTGATCATTCAGGATCTACAACCAATTACTTTATAAGTATTATACAACACCTATAAGACATAATCTGCAGGTTTTAAATGAAGGTTACCAAAAATTATGTGAAAAGCATGCAGTCTCTAATAAAAATATGAACCCAAGGGAAACTTCATTCGGCATTCAATTTCGGCAGACTAGCGCAATGAATTCCAACATAAAATAGCATCTTAATGTTTCGCATGGAAAGTGTAGAGAATCGGAGACCCATTTTGCTGGAAATGAGGCATTCCATCTTAGTCCTTAGGCGCGACCACGCATTTGCATTTGGTTCTTGATCGAGGATAAATGGAGATGTCTATGAGCTACAGCATTCACTTAATTGATTATAGGGCAAACAAAAAATCATTTAGAACCCACTAAACAAAATTGAAACTAAATTAAAGTATACCACTGCAAGACTTCAAGGCACAGTAAGTTTACTCTGGGTAGATTGGGCCATAAATAATAATTAAAATCTGTAAGTACTCCGGGTTAACACTAACATTGGAACGTCAATCACCTCAGTCTCCCGTGTCCATAGATAAGAATCAATGACTACAATATATAAGAGTGTATATACGGAAATAGATAAAGATCTCTTACGTAAACATTTGCTGCGACAACAGTGTCGCCTGGAAGCTACTTTATTAACTATTACTTCAACTATACATAACTATAGATATTATAATAATATATACCTCTATAGTACTCCTTTCATATTGTTGTTTTTATTAATTATTTTGTCGATTTCTAAATAACAATAAAAACACTGTTTGTTAATTAGAAGTCGGCATAAATACTCTCGATAAATTGTAGGACTATTAGGTAAAAAGAAAGATTTTCAGTATTGTTAACATTTCTATTTCACAATTTAATAAAAATTATATTTTGAAAATAAAATAACACTAAAAGGTGAGTTGTTATAAAATTTCATGTTGCCTGCACATATGTAGAAAGTAACTTACTACAAACCATCATAAAAAATTACAGGGTTAAAATTAACATATTATTTTATAAATCTTTTATTATATTTGTCACTGTACCAATTACAAAATCTACCTTAAAGCACATTCTTTAGCCCCCTGTTTTGTGCTATACACAAGCAATTACGATAAAACACTCAAAAATACGAAATCATAAGAAATAATCACTGCACAATTTTTTTTTTATAGAAGAGGGGGCAAACGAGCATGCGGCTTACCTGATGTTAAGTGACTACCGCCACCCATGATCAACCGCAACACCAGGAGAATCGCGGGTGCGTTGCCGGCCCTTTAGAAAGGAGTAAGCTCTTTTCTTGAAGGTCCCCAGGTCGTATCGGTCCGGAAAAATCGCCGGTGGTAAACTATTCCACAGAGAGGTTGTACGTGGAAGAAAACTCCCTGTGAAACCTACAGTGGTGGACCGCCAAGCATCCAGATCGTGTGGATGGTATCGGGACGATTGCCATGTAGTGCGTTCACGAAATATGGCGGCTGGGATTAATCCGAACAATTCCTCAGAGAACTCCCCGTGATAGATGCGATAAAATACGCAAAGAGATGCAACATCTCTTCGCAGCGTCAGTGAATCGAGCCGATCGGAAAGCACTCGGTCGTCGACGATTCGAGCCGCTCTGCGCTGGATGCGGTCAAGTGGAAGGAGCTGGTACTGGGGAGCCCCAGCCCAGAGATGGGAACAGTATTCCATGTGCGGACGAACCTGCACCTTATAAAGTTGCAGGCGGTGTGTCGGCATGAAATACTGTCCCGCTCTGCTGAGCACGCCAAGCTTTTTAGAGGCCAATTTGGCCTTCCCTTCCAAGTGACCACGAAACTGCACGTCACTCGATATGTCGACGCCGAGGATTCCGATACTGGCTGAGGCAACAAGGGGAGTGCCTTGAAACTGAGGGGATACGACAAAGGGGTTCTTTTTAGCGGTTAACGCGCAAACTTGTGTCTTCTGGGGGTTAAACTGGACTAGATTTAGTCGTCCCCAATCTGAGACTCTGTTCAGCACAGACTCGACTTCAGACACAAGTTTGTCCCGGCACTCGGAGACGTTTTCCCGAGAAATATTGGCTCGGCCGGTGTAAAGAGCATCACCAGTGCTGTCATCTGCATAGCAATGAACGTTACGGGTATGCAACATATCATTGATATGCAGAAGGAATAGCGTTGGCGATAGCACGCAGCCCTGTGGAACACCAGCATTAATAGGCTTGCAATCGGATCTTGCACCGTCTACAACGACCTTGATGCTCCGATCTGCAAGAAAACTGGTGATCCAATCGCACAATTTCTCGGGAAGCCCATAGGAAGGGAGCTTCGAAAGAAGCGCTTTGTGCCAAACCCGATCGAAGGCCTTCGCAATGTCCAAACTAACGGCCAATGCCTCCCTCTTGAACTCTACTACCTCGGCCCATCTAAAAACAATCCATTGGACATAGCATTTTTCATTTTTTATGATTTACAATTTAATTCAGTGTTGCCTAATGGAACATGTTTAAAATTCTTCTATTTCTTACTATTGCTCCTTGTAATATAAACCTCATGTATGTAGAAAATATAAATTAACTTGAATTTAGAACTGTGAAGGGATTTTTTTATTATTTATTATTTCGGAAGACAAAATTAATTGATTTAGTAACACCGATATATTTAATGTAGTTAATAAATACAATAACATATAACAATAGCTTGCTTAATATAATATGATTTCCTTTTTAAAATTTCCTTTATACCTATCATGAGAATTATTACTAATAATGCTCAATTTTTTGTGGCGGCCACACATCTTGATTGATTTACATAAAGTAGCTAAAAATTCAAGATTCCAGAGCAGCTATAAATAAAAAAGTATTAAGTGTTTCAAAAAACAATGATTAGATGGCCAACAACGAAATTTCGCAGAAGATATAATGGCATGCCCGTGACCATGGGAGCTGGAAAGCATCCGAAACGTCGGGAATTAAAATCAACTGAATTGAACGCGATAAAAATTTGTAAAAGTAGAATTATTCAAAGTGTAGTGTTCGCATAAACATAAAATATCATAATTACAACTAAATTAATAAAAAACCAGTCAAAAAGAAAAAGAAAAAAAATGCTATTAATTTGATTAAAACTACTTTTACGGATTTTATCGCGTTTATTTTTACTTTTTATTTTTAATTCCCGACGTTTCAGGCGCTTTCCAGCACCCATGGTCACGAGGGACTGAGATGACTGACGTCCCGATGTCGTTGTTAAACCCGGAGTACTTTCAGCTTTTTTAATTATTGTTTATGGTCCGATCTATGCAAAATGAACTTACTATGTCCTGAGGTCTTGCAGTGGTATGCTTGGGCTTAGTTTTAATTTTATTGATTATAGGATCCCAAGCAGGTGGTAGTACCCAGCCTCCTTCTCTATTGAAATTAGGATGTTTTTTAATTTCAATAGCCTCACGTATCATCCTTGGTAGGAATCGGTGTTCTTTCGCGAGGATTTGTGGTCTATCAAATCTGATGTAATGTTTGGGGCCGTCTAGGATATGGTCACAAACTGCAGACTTCCCGGAACGTTGATGCTTCACATCAGCTATATGTTCTTTTACGCGGTTCCTAATTGATCTTTTAGTTTGTCCTGTATAAGAGAGACCACATTCAAAAACAAGCTTGTACACTCCTGCATCTTGTAGAGGAATATGACACTTGACGGATGGTAGGAACTGCCTAATCTTCTTCGGCGGCTTGTAGAATGTTCTAATAGAAGCTCGCTTCAAGATATAGCCAATCTTGTCTGTGACACCTCTGACATATGGTAGTACAGCAGGCACACGCTCGACTGTGGCCGGCTTCACTCGGTCACTGTGACGTAGGCGCGGGACCCGAAGCTTGTTGTCGTGCAGAACTTGCTTGACGTGCTGAAGCTCGGCGGCCAGGTGTTTGCTGTCACAGATCCCTCGTGCTCTCTGCAACAAAAATTTGCCCACGGTAGCCAACTGTGAAGGATGGTGGTGAGATTCACCGTTTAAATATCGGTTTGTATGGGTCTTTTTCCTATACACAGTGTGACCAATGGTGTTATTAGGATTTCGGATGACTAACACATCTAGGAAAGGTAAGGAATTATTTGCCTCTAACTCCATAGTAAATTAAATTTTAGAGTTTATGGAATTAAGATGTTCTAACTCCGTACTCCGGGTTTAACAATGACATCGGGACGTCAGTCATCTCAGTCCCCCGTGACCATGGGTGCTGGAAAGCGCCCGAAACGTCGGGAATTAAAAATAAAAAGTAGAAATAAACGCGATAAAATCCGTAAAAGTAGTTTTAATCATGTGCAGTGTACGCGTAAATATAAGAAATCATTATGCTACTAATTTATCAACGTACGTTGATAAAATACAGATATTTTTGCAAATGGTCATTTTAAGAGGCTTATTTAGTTTTTTTTATCCAGAAATTTTTCAGAAAATGTTTTGGAAACAATAGTATTCTGAGATTGATTAAAATTAACATTTTTTTTTAATATAAGAGGGGGCATACGAGCATGCGGCTCACCTGATGTTAAGTGCCTACCGCCGCCCATGATCAACCGCAACACCAGGGGAATTGCAGGTGCGTTGCCGGCTTTTTAGAATGGAGTAAGCTCTTTTCTTGAAGGTTCCCAGGTCGTAACGGTCCGGAAAAATCGCCGGTGGTAAACTATTCCACAGACAGGTCGTACGCGGAAGAAAACTCCTTGTGAAACGTACAGTGGTGGACCGCAAAGCATCCAGATGGTGTGGATAGTATCGGGACGTTTGTCACGTAATGCGTTCACGAAATTTGGCGGCTGGGATTAATCCGAACAATTCCTCAGAGCCATCTCCATGGTGTTTGCGAAAGAAAATGCAAAGAGATGCAACATCGAATCGAGCCAATCGGAAAGCACTCGGTCGTCGACGATTCGAACCGCTCTACGCTGGATGCGGTCAAGTGAAAGGAGCCGGTACTGGGGTTCTCCAGCCCAGAGATGGGAATAGTATTCCATGTGCGGCCGAACCTGCGCCTTGTAAAGTAGCAGGCGGTGTGCCGGCATGAAATACTGTCTCGTTCTGCTAAGACCGCCAAGCTTTTTAGAGGCCAATTGGGCCTTCTCTTCCAAGTGACCACGAAACTGCACGTCAACTGCACAAATTAAAACATTTTTTTCATATGCCATTAACTATATTTGGTTAAAAATTGATTCAAAAAGCCTATTTGGGTCTTTTTTAATTGGTGGTTTGCATCCTAGTCCTAATAAAAGCTATTATATAATTTAACCTGCAGTTGTTGTCACGTGGTGAAACTCTACTTTCATTATATACCTTGATGATGCAGTTAGGCGAGACCGGCCAGTTTTATAGTTAATATATAATATATGAAACAAGTAGGTACAAGTGTTTATCCAAAACACAAAAAACTATTTTATTACTGTATTTTTGCTTCTTGGTGTCCATCATGTTTACACTTATCAAGGCTTAAAGATCTGTACGCGAAAACAAGACACGTTGTTTCCGGACGAAGCGCCAAATCGACGAAACATCATCCGGTTGCCCTGACTAAAGAGATTTGAGGTAATTTCATAAACATAAAAGAAACTTCTGCTACAGATTTTTAAAATTGGTTTTTTCTGGACTCTACAAGCTGCACTATTGTTATCTTTAGTGGTAATACTGGGAATTGATGATTATTATTTTCTGTACTTCACTTCATTTATTTGGAATACACTATTAATTTGAGAAAAAATACTCGCAAAGAATAAACGGAAGCGCGCACGCACGTATGTTTGCACCGTATTTGTGATCACATCGTTGTTGATATGGTAACAAAAAAAAATCTTAACATGTAGATTGCTTCGTAAGAAAGATATTTGCCACAATAGTCACGCTTGGCATGCGGGTTCTCAAACGCAGATTTTTATTGTTATGAGTGGTTATCAGAAAAATGCTGCCACCCATGCTCCCATTTCAGTAGTTCCATCCGTACGTCCGTCCGTCTGTCCGTCCGCTGTTTTACTCACAGACCATTAGTGCTACATAGCCGTAATTTAATTTTAAAAATATAATAAAACCTTACAAAACATTTTATATTGGGTGTCTCCCATACACATGTACGGGAGAAAAACTAATCCTCCATTTATATAAAGGGAGGATGACCAACAAGTGTCAGGTTGACAGTGAATTATAGTCGTGTCAAGCGCAAACGGTTAAGCCTGACCATCTTTACCAAAATTGGATCGAATCGAAGACGCTACCCATGCTACCCCTCTACTGTTTTGTTTCCCTCTTTATAGCGACGGGTTGTGCAAAGGATCATTTTTATAGTTGCAAGGCTGCAAGGTGGAAGGCTATAAAATACACTATGAAGTCACAAATTACGAGCGCATCAAAATAAGTAATTAATACCTAAGGATAGCCCAGGTCAGTTAATTATTAAATCAGTTTTTTCTTTTTTCGTTTTTGCATTTTTTTCAGTTTGTTAAATTGATTCAAATGGGGAATTTCGCCATACATGCTGCGTTTCGCAGACGGGTTGGCGACCGAAATTATTTATAACTTTGAGTCGTTATTAGGAGGATGCTGCTGCCTATCTCTTGTTTTAGTTTCACACTGGTGCCTCTTACGACACCCACGAGACGATATGGGGTAGTGGATATTCTTATACAGCTACTACACGGCTACAATCACTGTAATATCGGGTGGTAAAAATAACAAAAACAAACCTGATAAGATTGCTTTTAAAAGTTTGCTTCGTATGTGTAATGTGTACTTAACAATTTCATTAATGCCTTATATGTGGCTAAATATCAACATAATTTTATAACAACAAAAACAAGTTTCAAATATCATTTTTGTTTATTATATTCTTCTCTCTATTGCTACATGTACGTCACATTCTCACTCCTGCATAGGTTGCCTAGAAGAGAATATCTCATAGCATTAAGTCTGATCTTTGCATTACTTTGTAATAAAGAATGTATTATACACTCATGCCTGTCACCCAGAGGGGTAGGCAGAGACTAAGGTTACCATTTGGAACGACCATGACATTCCTCCCTCGTCTTCTTTACATCCATATAGCTACGCATATACACTCTTCGGTACTTCTAATGTGGACCAATTTCAAAATATCGCCATTTTTTACGTGGTAGAGCCATGTTGCAGTTATATTAGTAGTATAGTTGTGGCACGAATGGGTCGGCTCGACCGGGGAAGGGCCATGCTCTCACTTAATGCTGCTGTGTTTCGTATGGTGAGTGTAGAGAACCGGAGACCCTTTTTACTGGTAACGAGGTTTCCACCAAAGTCCTCACGGATGACAACTCATCTGCATTTTGATTCGTAATCGAGGATAGATGTAGATGTCTATGGACCACAGCAACCACTTACCATTACGTGGACTCTGTGCTCGTTTGTCATCCTATCATATAAAAAAAATTGGTCGAAAAACTTTCGTCTAGGGCGTCCCTTCTCTACTCTGCTATTCACATCTGCCATATAAATTTGCTGTGTCACTCTTTCCTCGTTTATTCTTTCTACATGACCAAACCACCGAAGCATTCCTTTCTTAATCCTGGTTACAATATCATCTTGCACACGACATTATTCCCTTATCACACAATTTCTCACCCTGTGATTCGGATTCAATCCTACCATACTCCTTAAAGACCGCATTTCTACAGCATTTATTCTACTTTTGTGCTTCTTCTTCTATATAGAATTCAATAAAGCAGAAATAAAATAACTAAATTGAAATAATTAAAATGCTAAACGAAAAAATAAAACACAAAACATAAAAAAATAAACCATCTTAGACTACATCACCACCATCAGGTAATTGTAGTTAAGCGCTGGCTTAGAATAATAATAAAATAATGAAAAAATATCATGTCCTTTTAACGCTTCGTGTGAAACGTCTTCCCCTTCGAAAGGCATCTCCTGAATAATTAATATATTTTTTCTCAACAAGTTTGCATAAATATCGCAAAAGACAATAAGTATCCCCTCCTATTTGCTAAGAAAATGTAACAACATGATACGTGAGTTTTTTTTATATCAGAGTAAAAGATGTGGTAGACTAAATATGCACGCGCATTAAACTAGAGTAACCGACATTGCTCAACGGATCTGTAAGCTATAGTGACATTGGGCCAGAAACACAGCTCGAAGAACCGACAACCGATTGGGAAGAATGGTTCTCTAGTAAAATGCTAAGTCTATGTTTAGCAGTGAACTTGTGATGGGCTGTATTAGTGATGATGAAACGTTGTAAGAATCCTCCTAGTGGTTAGGGGATTTGGACACTTGCGACTGACTTTAAACGAAAATAAGCACATATCGAACCCGCGGCCCCAAGCACCGCAGAAAAACGCGCCCAACCACTGCGGTATCTAACCATCAATGTTGGTTTAGAACTGCTATGCGTATACTGCTATGCGTGTGATACGACTGCTAGATCAACATTGTTGTCGGTTCTGTGGCACAGTGACTTATAATTGAGTTGCGACGCTAAGGACTGTGGGTTTGAATCCCACACGAAACAAGTATTTTATGGCCTATAAATAATTATTCCGGGTCTGGATGTTTGTCTCTGTACAATTTATGTTTGTAAACTGTCTCCACGATACAAGAGAATATCCTAGTGTGATGGTAACGTTTTATAAAAAAATACATTCTGCTCCACATTATACAATAAATTTTTGTGCCGTGTGTAGCATGATTAATGAAAAGTAAAATTACGGTTCTTACATGCTTCATGAATGGGAACATACCTCTTGTCACTTTTGATAGGGTTGTCAAATAGTCGGTCGCGGAGTGCAAGTACGCGGACTTTTCACGTCCTTGAATAGTTTTATTCTTCAGACATACAGGTTTCTTAACATTTATTTGCCGCGTAAATGAGTACTTTAAATTGAAATTAACTATTAAATTAGTGCCAGCGGATGTTGAATACGGGTTACTTGCAGACTCGCGAGCGCGTAGCCCCTGAGCTACATCGGAATAAAAAAATGACATTTAAATATATTAAAAATTTTATTTATGTAAATTGTTTTTATTGTTTTGATGTAAACGCACTTTGTTTTATTTTTATTAATATTGATAATATTTTATATAAAAAAGGTGGTAAACGAGCACACACTTGATGTAAAATGATGCTGTGGGCCCATAGACATCTACATACATCCCCGATTAAGAATCAAAATAAAAATAGATTGCCTCAGCAAACGAAATACAGCAGCTTATCGTAAGTCTTTCACTCCTCGGTCGAGCCGACCCATTAGTGCTACATATACAAACATAATATAGGTGCAGTACTGATCTAGCATGTTTATATAATAATTCTAAAATGGCGGGATATTGTGAAGATGACTGAGAAAATAGATTCAGAGACTGAAGGTTTTATTAAACCAATACTATTCTAATCCTGTAAATTCCTAAGCAGAAATAAAATATGTACAAATTGCGTTGAGAAAACCTCAACTAAAATTAGAATTGTACTCAAACAAGTGCACCTTAACTGGAATATGATATATTATATACTTCATACACCCTTAGACATAATTTTGAAAACATATCATGCTAAATAAATAATTTGAAAGATCTCATTAATGTTAATAAATTTATTTAACCTGTGTTAATTAGTCAGTCTTGTTAATTAGTGAAAATTGTTACCTCTATTTAATTTTATAAAATTATGACTTTCAAATAAATTTATTTATTTGTATTATTTATTTTCATATCTATACGTGTTATTTAACAGAAAAAAAAACACAGTACCGTGTAGTCGCAATGTAAGGATATCCACTACCCCATATTCTCCCGTGAGTGTCGTGAGAGGCGACTGAGGGAAATAAACCAGAAAATTGTCGCCAGCGTCTTCCTGATTATATCTAAAAAATGTAAAAACTGCAGTTACAAACTCGCATGCCAAGCGTGGCAACTAAGCCAATTCTCCCTTACCAATGCAGCCAATCTACGGGGGAGGCTTATGTTCAGCGGTGGACTCTTGATAAGCTGTAAGCTGTAACGGTAAATAATAATTTTGAAAAAAGACATTTTAACATTAGAGTGCGGGTGACGTGTGGTGATGGTATAAGAAAATTCAGCACATAGTGTGTTCCGCATATGTGATTATAAAAACAAATCCTAAACTAGAAGAGAGAACCATATACAGCAATAGACTTTTAAGGGGTGAGAAACAAGAAGCAAAAGGCAGGTAGCAAGGAATGATAAAGAAGCTTGTCCGCTTGATAGGTCAATTACCACCAACATCAGTATTCAGTGGAAGGAAGCATTACCTTTTGGTAACTCCCTTAATACGGAATTATTTTATGAATAATTTCTTTTATAAAGTTAAAATGATAATCGAGCCAACAGTTTATCTGATTGTACTGCTGCAACCACAAAGAAGGAAATCACAAATTCATTTTCACTTCTAAAATATATAATAAAAACCTTACAGCCTTTTAAAATAGGGCTTTATTCGTTCATTATGACACAATGAACGAATAAAGCCTTATTTTAAAAGTACCATACATGTCCAACTTTATTTGTCCCATATTGGTCTGGACCCATAAAAACTACACTGGCCCTAATAAAAAATAATGTGCCAACTTTGCTACTTTTCCAGCAAGTCACAAACTACGAATAATGGGATATTGTATTTGTGGTTGTGTAGATGGTGAGCCACTTATTACTTACTTCGAAAATTTCTATATAATCTCATAGTTTTAGCAAAACGTTGTCCACGTAGCTTGCTGTTCTCTCCGCCTACCCTCTCGTGGAATACATATGTGACGCTATTTTTTATTTAATATTATTTATTGCACATCATACAAAAATAATATGTATAAAAGAAGTATGCTACGGGTGGTCTTATTTCTGACAGCCAACCAAGGCGATATAGTATGCTTCAAACTGGAATACATAAGAAAAAAGAGGCACGGAGGCAAACCTAATGACTTATTTTTTTATTAACGCAATGCTGTAAGGAACCCGAAATATCGGAAATTAAAAATAAGTAAATTTGAACGCGATATAGATAGAGTAAAAATACTTAAATATAGTTTAATTTTATTCCAGGAGGCCAACTTGCCAATAGACATGTCTTGATTTTCTAAAACCTTTAATAAATCCATTTTATAAATTTCAACAAAAGCCGGGCCGTAAATTAGCGAATAATGGCTCGTTAAAACAACACCCCAATGACATTTGCATAAAAAGTTAACCACGAACCTTAAAACATACGGTCGAATATATGCTCAGAAACCGTTAAAAAATGTATTCTTACTACCAAGTAAGAGTCTTCCCTATAGAATAACTTATAGGAGTGATATTGACCATAGTTGCCATGCTTGGCAGTCGGGTTGGCAACCGCAGTTATTTATTATTTTAAGTTGTTATCAGAACGATGTCCATCTCCTTGTTCACGTTCCCTCTGTCGCCGCTTATAAAACCCAAGAAACGATGTGGTGTAGTGGATATTCTTACACAGCCACTACAGAATACTACTAAGCTAGTGGTAGCTTTGTTTTAATAATAGTAACAAATAATATCCTCCAGACCGAATTTCGGCCACAGCGGCCAGCCTCAACAGAGGCTAGCCGTTGGCGTAGGACGGGATTATAGTGCCCAAGTGTATGCGCAAGCACAGGTGCACTCTCTATTCCCTCACTCTTATAATCTGATGGGATGGTAAACCGATACGACCGGAGAGAGATCAGGCGCAGGACCAACGGCTTTACGTGCTTTCCGAGGCACGGAGGTGAGACACTGTCAACGTCCTGACTCCGGGCAATTACTGAGAATTTCTTGACGGAAAACTCAATAATTAATATTTTGGCCCGACCCGGGATTCGTACCCAGGACCTCATGATCAGCAGTCGCACTACTAAAACCACTAGACCAACGAGGCCGTCATAGTAACAAATAAACAAAATACAAACAGATTTTAGAGTATGCTGCAGCTAATTAAAAAGCCAACAAAAATTGCCACAGATCACTCCTGAGTCCTGAATTCTAAGATGATAGGTCTTACAACATGTAATTAAACTTTTTACTTTTTTACCAAAACACAAGGGAACTAACAAGAACTACTACAAGATTACTTATTCGACATAACCGGTTACGTTGTCATATGACAGTAAAGTATCGATTCTTGAAAATAAAATATATCATCTATAATAAACCAAAAGTTTGTTTATTTACTGTTTTATATATATTTATCCAAGGTCCAATTGTGAATCTAAACCATTCACAAATCAATTTATACATACACACAAAATTTCATCAAAATCGGTCCAGGCGCTTAGGAGTTCAGTCACATGCACACGTACAGAAGTTTTATATTTATGTTTTCAGGTGTGTAAAGAGAAGTGGGAGTTTTGGGCCTGAAGTTGACAAATTGGTTTATAGTTTAAAGTATTGGGTATATTTTTCTAAAGTAAAATACAAACACTGTTTTTACCATCTACATTTAAAAAAATATTTAAAATAAGAGATAATTTAGAAAATCGATTGAATTAATACAATCGATTTTATATTTATTCGAATGCAAAATTTAAACTCCCGAGTTTTCAATTTAATTCTATTATTTATTTTGAATAATATTATTCATTTGGAAATAAAATATATTATTCGCATAAGGAAAAAAGAAATAAACATTTTATGACAATAAATTGATCACTATAAACAATCGAAACATTAGTAAAACTCTCGTTTCTGAACATTAATTCACCTATGAATCGTTTTGGTTTTATTAATATAAAATTTGTTAATAATTTCTTAAGCTCCATCTATCGGATCCAAGCATGGCTTTGAACCATCGACATAGTAAAACAAATGTATTTTATGAATAGTCACTGCTTAAGCTGTTCAAAAGTTACTCCATCTATCGGATCCAAGCATGGCTTTGAACCATCGTCACGGTAAAACAAATACATTCTATGAATAGTCAATGTTCAAGCCGTTCAAAAGTTACACGATCACTAACAGACGAATTGACTATTATAGAAAGAAATAAAGAAAGACACAATACACAGTCGTATGTTCTGCGTTTCACGCAGGAGTTAATTTTTGTAATCATGATTAAAAATTAACACCTAATATAGTCTTTTAGCTGTCTAATCTTCAAAGCCTTGGAACTTTTACGAATAATGAAGAACATTACGCTCAAATAAAGTTTAAGACGTAATGGTATCGTGTTCACCTTAAAACCTAAGGGGGTGAAGCAGACGCGGGCGGGTGATAGGCGCGTGGGGCCCCGTCGCGTGTCCGACTAGCTGCTAGCAAATAGCAATATTCCGTTTATCTACTCATGTGGCAATAGCGACAAGTAGGGATGGACAAGCGAAAAGTTATATCGATATATATCGTATCGATTTTTTATACAGTATCGATACATTCACGTGATAAATATCGATATATCGTTATATTTTATAATGCAGTACGATAAGGCTCAAAATAATATTACTGGACGGATGCATGACGTAAAAAAATAACGACACATGAATGTTTTTGTGGCTTCTTATGTCGCTTAATGTTTTGTCGATTATCGTCGATTGTGTTGAGTTGAGAGTTGTTGTGTGTCGATAATTTATTATATATTAATAAATTATCGTTCACTATATCGATATTTTCTACCCAAGCCTAGCGAGAAGCAGCAGATCGCACTTTTATAAGCTTAGGATTATTTTGTAACCCACTAATCATCATCATCATCATCATTACAGCCCTTCACAAGTCAACTGCTGAACATAGGCCTCCCCCAAGGAATGCCACAAAGCACGGTCTTGAGCCACCTGCATCAATTGACTTTCTGCATGTCTTACTAGGTCGTCACTCCATCTACGGGGGGTCGCCCTACACTACGCCTACCGATAAGAGGCTGCCACTTGAGAACCTTTTTTCCCTATCAGTTGTCGGTTCTTCGAGCTAAATATATTGTAATTGATCGATATAACCAGCGTACCATACTAAACCAAAATAGTTTTAGATAATAATTGGGTGCACCAGAAGAGCCTTCTCGGCGATACCTATATTATATTATAGTAAGGTACAACACGATACGACTCATACCTGTGCCTATAGATGCTTCCTTACGTTTTAATAATATACTTACTTTTCAACACGAAAATAAACTACATACCTACCGAGATATGTACCTAGTTTATTTTCGCGTTGAAAAGTACTTCATCATTAGTTTATTTGCAAACTATCGTTCAATGCGCTTCCTGAACACTAATAAGTACCAACAAATATTTATATTTTATAAATTTTTATTCCAAGCGTCTATGACAATGATGTCCAAATGAAATAATGATGAAGTACTTTTCAACATAAAAATAAACTAGGCAGACACTAGAATTTTCTCCTGTATCGTGGAGACAGTTTACAAACATAAATTGCACGAGGACTAACAGACCTGAAACAATTATTTGTAGGCCATAAATACGGCTCCCTGCGCAGCCACTCCTTGCCAAGCCAGTGCGCCACGGAGCCGTCACTTTATCAAAGTATTTCTGTAACATACGAGTTCCCTCATATCCAACGTGACGTCCAACGTGACGTATGGTCATACGTACCACTTTACGGCCAGACGGTCATGATTTAAAGGTTTGTGTCCCGCTGTCCCCAAAATACGTAAAAATGTCCCGCTTTGACAAATAAAAGCGTAGCATCGTTAAAACTCTGTAACCCGTGCCATCATTATGACACCGCGCGTACTGGGTTTGTCTGCATGGCCTGACTAGTTACGTGATTATTCTGAAATCCTAAACTTTTGAAACTAAAGTTACGAAGTGACAATTTTTAATTAATCTACAATAAATTATCAAATAATATAGTTATTTATTATTAGTATTTATTCGATTTTCAGAAAAAAATTAAAAAGCCAGCAGCCAGATTTTATATGATTCCAAGTTCTCATTCTCACTTTTGATCATTAAAAGATTCAAACAACTATGTGTTTTATTTTTAGAACAATAATAAAGGGCTCCAGATTGAATTTTGGTAACGGCATCCGGAGGCACAGTGGTGAAGCCCCGCCAGCTTCAATAATTTAAAATATAATGTTTCTATTATATTCCGTACAGCAGCTATAATATAGTTGTAGCACGAAAGGGTTGGCTCGACCGGGGATGGAACTTGCGCTCACAGAATATTAGCGTAAAATTACAGCATATTCATGCTGAGTTTTATATGGTAAGTGTTAAAAACCGGAGACCATTTCTACTTGTAACGAGGCATTCCATCTTAGAACTTACGGGTGACAACGCATCTATATTTTGATTATTTATCGATGATAGATGTAAAAGTCTATGGGCTACAGCGTCTACATAAAATTAGATGGTCTGTGTCTTCATTTACAACACTTTCTTTTATAAAACAAATCGAACACAGAAACTAAACTAGAAACTTCAGTTAAAAACTAACTTACAGTGCATCCAATCATAAAGTGGCTACTACAGCTCATGGACACCAGCAACTAAATTCAAACAAAGGATGCAGCAGATGCGTTGTCACATTGCCGTACTAACCATCTCTAAACTATCTTAAATATATATATATATATATATATATATATATATATATATATATATATATATATATATATATATATATAATATTAGGTTATGCTAAAACCGGAGATGCGCAACAGAATCTTCCTGATAACAACTCAATATTTATAATAAAACGTTGAATGACAACCCGCCTGCTAAGTGTGGTAACGAATAACGATAGCATGCGAGTGTATCAATGAGGTTATCTGTTCGGGATTCCTGTTTCCAGCAGTGGACTTTTTATGGGCTGTAAAGAATAAATTAACGATAATATTGGCAGTTATTTTACATTTTAGTCTTCATTAAATAAACAATAATTATAATTACAATGATCAAAACCTTCTCAACAAAAGCCCTCGAACAAAATTTGTAAAGTTTTAATTGGCAATGACGTGCAACATTACTAATTATGGCTTTGCACAAAGATCAAGACGGGAGCCATAGTTATACACGCCAACCTTCGTTTCACTTAATTTTCTTAAAGTATCACAAAGTAAATTATTCGACAGTAGTAAAAATGTCAAGTGTAAAGTATTTTAGACAAGCTTTTCAAATCCATATATAGTTTATTTATTGTATTACATACCTAAAATATTATTATTCAAAAGGGCGTATAAAGTTTAATTCGTCTGCCTCGTTGGTCTAGTGCTAGATTCTCTTTACTGAATCGATCTAATTACGAGATCCTGGATTCAAATCCCGGGTCGGGCCAAAGTTCAGTTATTGGTTTTTTCAGTCAAGGCAGGAAGTTCAAGATGTTTCATCAAGTCGTTAGTTTTATTCGCTACTCCTCAAGAAAGTTATCATGTTATAAAATTTGGTATCAACACTACGGTGCTTAAAGAAACCATGTTGTAGTTGACATATGTAATTACGAACTGAAAACGAAATATAGGATGTGACAATTTTTCAAGAACCTTTCCCAAAACACATAATTTAGAATTCGGTCTATACTCAGTAATTATATCTTTTCTGTTATTTTTTGGAATAGCAGTTATTAAAAATTTTTTCACTTACTAGGATTGATTCTACGTCGGACTTCATAGTGCTAAAAGTTGCCTCCCAGTCAATTGAATTTAAGAAAGTATTAATTGAGTCGAAGTCGGCTTTGTAGAAAAGTTTTTTCTTAATATTAGCAACGTTAAGCATAGCAGAGGAAAATAATTTTAAATCTATTTCTAAAGCTTTATGATGATTATCTTGCGGCACTAATGGGTATACGCGAGAAGCCACTGAACAGTTTTTATTACAAAAAATTAAGTCTAGAAGTCTATTATTTACATGAAATTGAGAGTTGAATTGTGATAGTAACGATAAATGCATAAAGTCGGCAGTGAGATTAGCTAATCTGTCATGTCATGTCATCTGTTTGTTTGAACATCCATGGTATTAGTGGTTTTATTATAATACCAAGTAGCATTAGTCACATTAAAATCACCGAGAATAAGAAAAATATCATTAGAATTACAGTTCATAAATGCGGTTACCCTATCATAGAAAGAAGTCAATAATAGCTCATGATTATTGCCGTGTGCTATATATGTGGATATTAAATGTAGAAACGGTATTAAAGGTTGGAACGGTAATCGCGTTCAGCGGCACCGACACCCATTCCTCCTCCGACGGTGGCGGAGCGCGCATGTCTACGCGGTGTTGAGGACACAACTCACGGCGAACCGCAATTAACACACCACCACCGCGCTCGTGCCCACTTGATGCAACATTACGATCACAACGGTATACCAGATAACGGTTGTCAAAGTATTCTCAGTCGTAAAAGTTATTGTTAAGCCAAGTTTCGGTTAAACAAATCGCATCGAAATTGTTGGACAATATTGCATTAAGAAAGTTATGTAATTTAGTGCGTAAACCCCTCACATTTTGATGATAAACAGCAAAGTTTGTGTTATCGTATTTTAAAAATTGTAATTAACACCGTTCCACCAACATACATAGAATATAAATACGTAATATAAACTTCTTATCTTAGACCAAATTAACAAAGACATTATTTTAGTGAGATTAAAATTAGAACTTGATATATATAAATAGTTACATAGAATATTTTTGAATGGTTTAAATTAAATATACAAAGTAAGAATAGTCACTTAATTCTAGTAAGGTCGACTTCACTAGTTACCAGTAATGCTTTGGACTCGTCATTTTTACGTACAAATATCTTACAATCTGACAACCAAACATATTTATAGCTTTTTTCTTTAGCAATTAGACGCACTTGCTTATATAATAATTTATTACGTGGCGATAAATGATCACTAATAAAAATAGGCTTAGACGGGCCGTCCACACCAGCGTCCACTGTTGTCGACCCTCGTCGGGCACGCACAGCCGCAAGCATATCAGATTTCCGCTTTCTTTGTGTAAACATAACCATTATATTAGGAATCAGGGAGAAGTTTCGAGATCTGCCATCAGAAATGTTTGTATCATCGCTACGTTTGGAGTTAAAACGTCGAACACGGTGGATGTAATCGATATCCGATGACTCCAAAGGGAAACCAATCTTTGTTGCGATGTTGTGAACAATAGTTAGTGTGGTATATGTATAATTAAATATAGTACACAGACCAACGGTGGTGCCTCACTCGCATTGTCGATCTGTCATCGGTGGCGAGTGGACGTTGTCGTTGTGCTGTTTGTTTACTTACTGATATAGTTGTTTTACTAAAATCCTAGACATAAATTAGTGGACAACACAGTTAGTAAATTTTCACTCTTAGTAAAAGGTACTCCTGATATTTCTGAATTATTGATCCTTCTTTGTTGTTCCCTCGCTTGTTGCTGTTCTGATAAGTTATTGACGGCAGATTGTAAGGCATATATATCCTTTGAGATTGATTCAACTTTAAGGTTATTTCGGTCAGTAGAAGATTTCAATAAGGAGATATCATTTTTGAGGACAGTTTGTTCATTTGATAATTTCTCGGTGGTGAAATTCATATCATGCTATTGCTGTTTAAACTCATTTAAATCGTCACGAAGAGCATTCAAAGAAGATTTTATGTTGTTATTATGCAAGCACATTATTTATTGAGGCAGTAATTTTATTTTGAAAATCTATCATCATCTCTTGAAAGTCACATTGGCAATCCGGTAATTTTCTCTTCCTTTGTACGAAATGAGCATCTTCGCTGAGCTTTGATACATCAGGATATGATCCCGATCCTTTTGGCGGGCTTCTACGAACACTCATTTTTATCTGAAATTATTTTATAAACAGATGTAATCGAAGGTAGCAGTGTTATCACGATAGCTATTGCAATTTGCGTGAGATATAAGCGATTAACACGGCGGCGGTATAAACAAGGCGCAGTAAAGCACACGTCGGCTATCCTTTACTCGCAAACTAGTGATTAATGAGTCTTAGCACTACTGAATCTCTAGCCTTCCCGTACGCGCTCGATCGTTGTCGCTGACAAAATTTAAAGCAAACACACCCGAAATGCACTGTTGATTGAAAACAAAATGCTATGAGTTAACTGAACACAACAGAGGAATAATTTTGTACACGTGCAACCATGTAGAAATACGGAACAAGACTGATTTCCGGAACAAGACTGATTATTATTGTTAATTTATGTCCTGAGCCATTCTTCCGTCATAAACTATGAATTTATTATAGTAAAACAGACGTCTACTTTGCTTGATTGGTTTAGTAGGAGAAAGAGGATTGTCGGTATGAAGATGCGTCGTTGTTCCTACTCTCCGCAGCCGTGCTCGGTGACGGAGCCATAGAACACTGTGTGATCAAAAGTGGAACACCATGGGGTTTAAGTTAGTGTAAGTCCGTCTCGACCCATTCCTGTCCCCGCTTGGTGAACGTGCGTACGCATTAACCCATGATAAAACGATCGGTTAGTAACAAATTCCTATCCAGCAGTCGTATAGGCTATAGGGATGCTGAGCGGTGATTCGACTTGAAGGGTCGTCTTCTGTAAATTCAGAAGGAGGCTGCTGAGAGGGATCTGAAGAGGGAGGCTTCCGCTTGGAGACAACCTCGCTGATAACGGTGGGGGAACACCAGGAACGGGGCCTCCGGGGCTACGGGTGCCTAGGGATGTAGCCCCCAAGGAGTACGATGTTTTGGAAGTGATCCAGAGACATCGTGATAGCACTGCGAGAGCGCTGGGGGCAGAAAGGACTGCCAACGAACGTGCTTTAATAAAGCAGGGCGACTGATGGGCCTCGTTGCGTTCTGAACTGAGGTTCAGGGACCCTATTCATATATGCTTATGGTGACCTACGTGAGGATTTTTCCAGTAGGATTCCGGCATAACCTTTTCGTTGCCCACAAAGTGAATCTATTAGGATTTTTCCACGACTAAAAAAATTATAAAATTCTTACCCACAAAAATGTAGGCCTTAGTAGCTTAGAAACTAAGTTACCGTTACCGTGACAGCCTATGGAAAACCTTTTGCTGCACACTAGATTCGCCATAAAATAATGCCTTATAGAGGAAATATTCGCTAAAGTTGCCACGCTTGGCAGGCAGATAGGCAACCGCGGCTATTTTAATTTTTATTAGAAAGATGCTGCTGCCAATCTTTTGATTTGTTTCTCCCTTTCAGCTCTTATGACACACACGGATACCTTGTAGTGGCAATGTGAGGGCTAAGCTCTTGCTGTAAATTTCACAGTATACATGTTACCTGCGTTCAATGCTCGATATCATCAAGGAAATTGTTTATTGTAATTTTATGTCCTGATTTATGGCATTCTCAGCGGTGACGGAAAACATCATGTGCCTGCATGTCTGAGAAATAAAACTAATTCGATTACTTGTAAAGTCCACCATTAAGCACTGGAGCAGCGCGGCGCACTAATTACCTATATAGGCTGTATTGGCTCTTACTTGGTACCTAATATTCTGTAGCTTTACATTTATTGGTTGGTCAATAAGTTTTTGGAAACGCAATAAAACTCTGAGATGACAAATTGTATTTATTTTTCAATGTAATCATCTTTTAAGTTAAAAGACCTAGAATAGCGTTTTGCATGTTGGTTAATTCCCTTGAAAAAAAAGCTTGATCCTTGGATTTGAAAAAGGTTGCTACTTCAAACATCACCCTCATCTTGGAAATAGGTCCGAAGAACATGGTGGGTGCTGCATTAACTGAAATCCAGCAGTTAGAATGGCAGCGCCTGCAATATCAGATTGATGAGTAGGAGCATGATGATGATGAAAAAGCACTCCAGCGCTTAATTTTCCTCTATATTTATTGTTTAGTTCTTCGCCAATTATTTTTGATTAATCACGAGTAATAATCTCTGATTATTGTATCTCTTTTACTTAAATAGTCGATCATTACTCTCCTGGTGACCTGTAATTCAGGTTTTTATTATAAAACCTATCATAGGCACCAGTCTCTCACAACGTTAGGTCCTTAGTACATTGTTATTATAAAATAGCCGGTAAGAAGTTGTGAAGAGATGAATAAATAAATAAAATATATTAATAAATATTTTAGCTTCCGCATCCCAGAAGACAGAGGCCACAAATTCTATAGCGGACGCAGACACCGTGAATCTCTTGGCTTGCAGGAAAGATGCTCTTTTTTTCTCCGGTACAGGTTACGAAACGAGCGCAAAAAGAATCTGATTCTTCTTCAAATACTGCTAAATTTAAGTCGACTCTTGCTTTCTTTTGGGCGTTTGTTAATAATCGAAGAACCCAGCCCGTGGCTACATTTTGGTAAATAAGTTATGAGTTAAAATAAACAAAATTGTCCTGAACGAAAGCTTTAGAAACTCAGTTTATTGAGGGATAATCACAAGTCGATCTACTTCAACAATTTCTTCGAATTTTAGCATAACAGCTGTTCTTCGCGCTCTGTAATGAATCACTGCAGGAACCAGTATGCCACTGTAGAATAAGATGGAGCATTGTCAAGCAAAATAGACAGCAGTTCTTAAAAACACTTTTTGTTGATAAACATTTCAGACAGAAATATTTAATGCCATCAAAAACATAACTTGTAAAAAAAATACCTAGTCCCGCAACTCAGTTCTTCTATCGTAAAAAATAGTGAGATCCATGTAAAACCAAGTCGGTTAATTTATTCAGTCCCTACTTAAGGGTCCTTCTTTCTTAAGTTATTACGTAATTAGCTAACGTAACAACATCTTGTTGTTACCATATCAATATTAAAAATCTTTTATGTTTCAAATAGACAGATTGACTTGGGCCATCGCACGAAAACACAACGTTCTCACAACTAATACATATTAGTTTTAAATTCGATTGCTTAGTGCGATTGCCAAGTCAATCTATCTATTTGAAACATAAAAGATTTTTAATACTGATATGGTCACAACAAGATATTGTTACGTTAGCTTATTACGTAATAACTTAAGACAGAAGGACCCTTAAGTAGGGACTGAATAAATTAACTGACTTGGTATTTCATGGATCTCACTACTTTTTACGATAGAAGAACTGAGTTGTGAGACTTGTTTTTTTTTACAAGTTATGTTTTTGATGGCACCTCATTTCTTTTTACAAATAGTCCTACTTTTTTTTCCTTCCGGTACCTTCTACTTCTGATTACCAACAAAATACCTATTTACACCTTTTATTCCATTATATTATACATATACGGGTACGCTGATTCATTCCCTGCAAATGTAACTTTGTAATCCTATATACTTATATGGGATTACAAAGTTATATTTGCAGTTGATTTACCTAGAAAATGGACAGAAATTGAAAAATATTTTAGTTTTTCCTTGATTTGTACATTAAAAATTAATTGTGTTCTAAGTTTGAAGCTTCTATGTCTGCTAGAAGTGCCTTAGAGTTTTGATGATGGGTCAGTCTGCGAGTGACAAAATTAAGAAACGTTGACTAGTTATAATTCTTAAACTACTGATTCAAATTGAATTAAATTTGAAATATACCATGTTTATACAATGCCTACTAGGTTATGAAAATTCAGGCTTCTAATTTTATCCACTACAAAGTTATAGGGGGTTGAAAATGGCCTGAATTGCTTCGAGAAAAGTATGGTACGGCCGTACCGCTTTTTTGCTCGACTTGGCGGGGGCATTGCCGTGCCCCCAGATAAACCGCAAGTTGTTCTAGTTTCCCCATTTTGCAAACGAATCTAATTCCTGCCAAATATTATGTTTGAAAAAAGGAATATTGGGTATAGTTTTTAATTTAGTTTTTTTCTGGCTTTGACTACTAAAGACTTTAAGAATTGAAAAAAAAATAGTACACATTTCTATACTTCATTGATAAGTGTCCAATTCCAAAACATATCGATCAAACTAGTAAAACTGAGAATGAAATCAGCTTATACTTTAATAATTATTTCCCGTTATTTCAAGTATTATAAATTCTTACGGCGAAGTTTTAGAACGGTGACATTAAAAGCTCTCCCTAATGTTGGTACAACGCAAACTTTTTCAATTATTTTCACCTTTCCGTTTCGTAAATACAATAAGTATAGAAAATAAAAATCAAGTAATACTTTAGAAAAATTTTAAAGAGAGTTTTGTTATTTTAATTAATAATGTACGTGATAGAGCCACACTGCAGCTCTATTATGGTTGTAGCACGGATGGGTTCATACCATAACAAGAGAGTAAAGTAGCAGCTTAGTGCTGCTGTGTTTTGCATATGCAATATTTGCAGGTGAGTGTAGAAAAGTGGAGAACTTACTGGATAAGAGTCATTCCATTTGTCCTCAGGGGTGCAAACACATCTGCATTTTGATTCTCAATTCAGAATATATGTCTATGAGCCACAGTATCCACTCACCTTTAGGTAGACTATTCTATGAAAAGGAGAGCCGGTATAAAACGGGTTTTTTGGTCATTCCATCTTAGTCCTCAGATATGACAACGCATCTGTAGCCTTCTTTGTTTGAAGTTGGTTACAGGTGCACACAGGCTTCAGTAGCTTCAAGTTCATTTGTCATTACAATTTTAAAAATAAAATGACTAACATAAATATGAAAGAACTGATAAGGTAAGTCTGGGGTAGGCCTAAACAAAACTAGTTTGTCCTAAAATTTATTGGTAATAAAAATATTAAAAACTTTTTTACTATACGTATACTCCTGGTTAAACATGATTTTACTTACCAGTCTTGGCTAATATACTACAAATAAAGTTTTGTCTGTAAGATATACATCAATTGCAAATGGACAATCAGACCGGGAGCAATTATTAGTAGGCCATGCTAATGTTCCGCCTGTACAGGTCCAAGTCCAAAATAAAACTAAGCAGTCATACAAAATACTTTATAGTAATATAGTTTTGGCGGCAGTGTCGACTTGTACGAGTATCTTATATGTATGATATTGATTGTATTTTATGTAAGAAAACTGAAATAGAAAACAAAACAAAAAATCTCTAAGCGGTTTTAAAAACAGCTATAAAACAGACTACGAGCAACCTTTGTTGAATTATCAAAAGGAAAGCCTGTCCCACTAACTTGCTTTTATTTTAATTTTATAGACAGACAATTCAATTAAATCACTATGTACATATAATAAAAATTAATTTGCAAAGCTCCATACTATTTTAATATTTTTGTAATTTTATACTTAAGATAATTCGAACCAGGTCGTTCGGAGGTTCAGACGATCAAATCACACGTGCGATCAAATCGAATAACATCGGTGAGTGCCAAATGGGATAAGTTTTAATGGTTATTGGATCGATTTACGAAGAGAGATGAGCTAGGCAGTCATTGTTTTGTTTACATCACAAACAGTTGACACAACGTCAGAGACGGAACGACATTCGGAATTATTATTGCCATTTCTTGAATTTGTTCGTGGGAGTAGTCGCTCGTGAATATATTGTTTATGAACACCGGTGATTATTTGATTTCAGTGCTAGATAAGTTTTGCCTAACTAATACAAATATACGTTCTTTTCACGTGAAATATTTCGGGTAAAACGTAGTATTTAGAAACTCTTTCATATCGGGATTAAATGTTATATCATTTCTTTTACTATTTTATGGTTGTAAATTATATATCATATTTTGAGTAATAACCCGAGATTGTTTTCAAAACATTTCTAATTTATACGTGACGTCTCTGAATACTGACTTAAATGTTTAATAATACGAGCGCGGTTGTAATACATTATTTTGGTTTTGCTTTTTTACCAGTGAATATAAGTAAGAACAGTAAGATCTTGATCCATTCATTGATGTAATATTACAATAGTTTTTTCAAACTTTTTCACCGTCTAGTGGCGGAGTAAGAACATTTACTACCCAATATGATTTCGAGAATGGCGTAAGAGGCGACGAAGAGAAACTGAATCAGGAGATAACTGGCAGCATTTCCTGATTACAACAGAATAAAAATAAAAACTGCGGTTTTCAACCGGTTTGCTTTGATAATTGTCCCCCTTATGAAGCAATCTATGGGAGAGGCCTATTTCAAGTAGTGTAAGTTTTTTCTATTAAATTGACTCGCAGAGAATGTCATTATTTTATGTCGGTTATTTCATTAATCCCAGCCGCCAAATTTCGTGAACGCACTACGCGGCAAACGTCCCGATACCATCCACACCATCTGGATGCTTGGCGGTCAACCACTGTACGTTTCAAAAGGAGTTTTCTTCCGCGTACAACCTCTCTGTGGAATAGTTTACCACAGGCGATTTTTCCGGACCGATACGACCTGGGGACCTTCAAGAAAAGAGCTTACTCCTTTCTAAAGGATCGGCAACGCACCTGCAATTCCCCTGGTGTTGCGGTTGATCATGGGCGGCGGTAGGCACTTAACATCAGGTGAGCCGCATGCTCGTTTGCCCCCTCTTCTATAAAAAAATATGCTCATCTAAAGTTCACTGCTTGACATAAACCTACCCCACAGATTACCTTATCACATTAACAGGGTCAGCAACCACAATAATTAATTATCTTGAGTTGTTATCACTTAGATGCTGCTTTTTATCTTCTATACATGGCACTAATTTCGCACTTTGTTATTGTAGCTTTGAAGTTTACATTAATAACTTAAATTAATAAAACCCAACTTATCCTCATTGTTTTAAATGTAGTCAATTAAATTTTATATTTTTTTTTCAAATTCTTGTATAAACGCAAATATTGCACATGGAAGGAAACTAATTATGTTGGCTAATATAAAGCAAGTATCTTTTTTAATTTTTTTTTAATTTATTATCTATCAATATGTAGCATACTATATAACATTGTTATAGGGTAAGCGAAATAAATGAGCACATAGTCCACCTGATGGTAAGTAGTTGCTGTGGCCCATAGACAGCTACATATATTCTTGATTACAAATTAAAATGTAGATGTGTTGTCACCTATGAGGACTAAGATGGAATGCATCGTTTCCAGTAAAAGGGGTCTCCAGTACTCTACAATCAACATATTACGAAGACAACATCATTAGGCTACTATTTTACGCTGGTATATTGCGGTGGACAGGAATGTGTTATGGCAAACACTGAACTCATATGGGTTGAGCGATGGTTTGATACAGGTATTAAGGTCTCTTTATAGGGACTCTAGTGCTTGTGGCAGGATCAATGGGGTCTACTCGGACTGGTTTGGCATCCAAAAAGGTGTCAGACAGGGCTGTGTAGCTTCCCCTTGGCTGTTCAACCTATTTATGGACCGGTGTTTGCAAACTTTGAAACATGAAGAATGTGGGTTAAGAATGGGCGAGTTAACCGTGAAATGCCTTTTGTATGCCGATGATCAAGTCATATTTGCGTCATAGGCTTATTAAACGAGCAACAAATAAATAACAGACATAAATTTTTCATTCATAAACATCATATTATATAAATAAAATATGATTACACTGTGAAAACGAAATACACTTCACTCAGAGACATATGTCTTCTTTTCTTTAAATTCCAATAAAAAAATCCAATTCCAATGGAATTATTAAAAAAATTACAGACTGCCCTTATCTCTCAAAACTAAGTGCCATTGACTCGAAGATCAAATTGTACGCAGTTGAGAGCTCTTGGAGATCTGTCACTTTAATTAAAGTCGTCTAATAAGAATTAGATACACAGCCACACGCCAATTAGCTACAAAGATTTCTTTTAAAACGTAATGTACCTACTCGAATATTTGATAAACAGTAGGTAATAACATTTACGTTTAAAAGAAAAATACGAGCGATATTTACAATAGAATGAACTTAAAATAGACCAATTCCAAGTATATTTTTAATGAGGGGGACAAACGAGCATGCAGTCTACCTGTAAGTGGATGCTATGACTCATAGACATCTACATCTATCCTTAATTGAGAATCAAAATGCAGATGAGCGGTCACTCCTGAGGACTAAAATGAGATTCCTTGATTCTAATGATGTCTCCAGTTCTCCACACTCACCAAACAAAACTCAACAGTATTAAACTGCTACTTTAGGCTGGTATTCTGTGAGTGTATGGTCCTCCCCCGCTCCAGACAACCACTCACTCTATAATTCATTCACTCTATAACCATAAAATAGCTGCACAATGGCTCTATCGCGGAACAAAATTGTTTAATTTATTTATTCAGAAAGGTTATAATTTACTTTGTGGATAACTTTCATAAGCCTATTGAAACGTCAGCCTTTATAGGACATAATTAGTTCGTTCGTATTAATTGAACAAAGTCCAAAGACGTGGATAACAGCCACATTCTGTCAATTTACAGATGCTACAAAATGAAAAGGCAAGTTGCAAAAGACTATACTTCAAAACTGCACACTGCAACAGTACTTACATCGATGTCGATTGTTGTTAACAATGTGAACAAAATCACACTACTCTAATACTCTCTGACAAATTATCAGTAATATTACTAACTAAGGTTTATATTTTGCTAGTAACTTAAAGGATACGATGTACTTCGTGTCTTACTCTCTCTGTTTTTCTATCTCTGTGTGAAATGTATGTTTGTAAACCGTCTCTACCATACAGAAAATCCAAGTGCGGAGGTAACGTTTTTAAAAAAAGAAAGAAGGAAACGGTGCGAGAGTGTCATGTTTGCCCAATAGATACTCCCTTTTAAAAAATGCCTAGCGTTAAAGCGACAGTAGCATAATAGCAGGGCGTGGACCGCGAACTCAAAAAAAGAGCGTGGGTTCGAATCCGCCATTCGATTACTGACGTGAACCACTCGTAACACAAGCAATTTAAGCTTACCACGAGTGGTTAAGGGGAATATTAGTAATGTTTGTAGTAACAATGCTACAAACATTACTTGTTAATTATTATACTTTTTTTTTAAATTCCAATAAAAAAATCCTATTCCAATTCCCATGTAAGCATGCATTTTAGCGTTTGCACTTAATTCGTACTAGTTGCGAAACTTGAATTATGTAGCAGGTGCCTCTACCGCTAAAATAGATTATAATTTTTAAAGCAGGATGTAATTGTAAATAGTCCATGAAAAAAAATTATATTTCGTGGTATTAGTAAATCCTCCATATTTCTAAAGAAGGAGAGTAAAGTGATTTTTTTTGTAATTTTAATCTATATTGTAGTTAATAATACTTAATGTTTTTAAATTTATATCACTTTGTACACCAGAAATGGTTAATGTGTTGTACTATAAGTTTTTCTTTATAACAACTGTAAAACACACACATTATGCAAAATAATCAAATAGATAAATAAATAAAAATAAATAAACGTTCATAATTACAGTAAGTTACTGTTCAGTAACATAATCAACCTGCAACAATCCACTGCTGGATAGGCATCTGCTAAGGTTCGCCACTTAGCCTCATTTTCGGCTACACATATCCAGTTCATCTCAGGCACTTGCGCAAATCGTCGCATTGCAGAAAGCGTCCAATATTACGTTTACGTATGCCTAGACGCGGTCTCCGCTCCATAACATGTCTGATTTTATAGAATAAGGGTGACATATGAGCACACAGTCACTTGTTTGTAAGAGGATGCAGTAGCCCGTAGGCATCTACATCTATCCTCGATTAAGAACCAAACTGCAGGTGCGTTGTCACCTCTGATGGAATGCCTCGTTTTCATACTAAACATAGCAGCAATAAGTTGCTATTTTACGGTCATATTATGTGAGAGCGAAGTCATACGTCGACTAAGTCGAACCATCCGCGCTACAACCATAATATATCTAGAGTGTGGCTCCACCAGGTATAAAAAATCTACTCTACTGGTTATGACTTTAGTTCAGTATGACATAATATATTTCGATACCAGAAGAGCTTGAAAAATAATAAGACATCCTGGGATAGATAAAAGCCATACGATTGCACTAGCTTGGACATATTGAGAGAATGAAAAAAAAAACGGTAGTAAAAGGGCACTAAAGAGACCTTATCCGGGTTAATCTTCAGCTCTTCTAGGTCGCGAAGGAACTAGGAGAGCTCGATGTGTTAAAATGAACCGAGATGGCAGAGACAGTGCGTAATCCTAGCGGAAAAAGGCTACAGATTCGTTGTCACCTCTAGTGATTATGTCGGAATACCTCATAGTCTGTAGTTATACTGACTCTCTATACTCTTCTGGCGGGAACACAGCAGTACAAGCATTACTGTTTGGTGGCAAAATGTGTAAGAGAGTGGAACAAACACAGACATACTCCCAGGCAGAAAAAGGGCCCTACCACCTAAAAACGCCGATTTTTATTAAAATTTTACAATATAGGATCAAATGGTAATTAGTTTGATATAGTTTCCTTATATGGTACAAAACATCTGCAAATCGTGACATTTGAATGAAACATACTGAGTTAATAGGCGTTGATACTCGTGACATTACGCGTAAGTGGTAAATTTTACAATAAAAACGGGCATCGGCATGTAAATTCGTACTTTGCATGGCGTTCCTAGCTCCCACGAGCTCTCGACGCTACCTATAATATTTCAATGATTATGTTTGTGGAAATCGTTGCTGCTGTATAAAATGCGTATATTTTTGTGTTATTGCAGAAACTTTAAATTTGACAGCGATTTTTTTTATTTATGATTATGTTAAATCGGGTTGTACTCATTCTTAATTTCGTCTTGTTTCTTGTATCATGAGTCGAGTACTCTACAACAAAATTAATTCCAAGAATTCTTTTGTCACTTTAAAAGGCAAAAAAAGAATCTCAAAGTCATTTAGTGAACCATAAATAATTACAGCTGACAGTTTCGTGATGTTGGCAAATATTAGGTAAATTTACAATTCATGATAATGCAGTGACAACCAAAAAAAATTATTTACGTTTTTATTTAAAAAAGAATTTAAAAATTGGAACAATATCTTAAATTGATTCATTGTGCTCATTGAAGCAACATATGTGTAGTGAATATTAAAATGGGTTCCAGCTCAATAGCGTCCGTTCAAATATAAAATTATTTCGTTCACGGGTTTCCCATCACAACGTCTAACATTAGGTTAACGTTGGAATTTTTAAAACAGAAAAATTTGTGGGTTACATTATCCCGTTCCGATTTTGAAATTTATAAATCGTCCTAAACTATTATTTCTTAGCAATTAAGAAATCGTCCGATGCGATTGCATACTATTACCGTCGCAGACTATTAAAGTCCATTACTGAACTTAGGCCTTCCACATAGCCATTATCTCACATGGGGATAGCCATAATTCCCAAGCTTGCCAAGCAGGTTGGCAATCGCAGTTTTTACTTTTAGTCGTTATTGGGAAGACGCTGCTGCCTGGTTTGTTTCCCCAAGTTGCCTCTCACGATATGCGCGGGATGCTATGTGGTAGTGGATATTCTTACAGTACCACTACACGCTACGCTCCAATGTGTTATGTCTTTTGCACAGAATACAACCCTTTTTATTGGTAAATTATACATTCTATTTAAGTTATTTGCATCGCGATTATTGAATTGGGATCTACTGTAACATATTGAAAGGTTACGATATTTATTTGTGCTTAAGGAAATGTTCATAGTTAATTATAAGAAACTTAACTAAAATAATAATATTAGTTTATTTATTTATATAAAATAATAATTGTGGTCTTAATCGAGGATATCAGATATTAATGATATCACAGTGAAAAAGTGGTTACTTATTTTCTGGTATTTATGTAGTGATTTGAGAAAAAGAAATAATCAAACAGCCCTTAAAACCAAAGTATGTATATAACTCAAACGCTAAAAGTGACCTTAAACTTTTACATTTGTTTCCTATTTATTGATAAACATTTTATCTACACACACGCTTACATCCAATTTCTCACTCTAAACCATTTTTTTCTAAGCGGGTATCTTCTTTGACAAAGACATATACATTTATAAAGGGACAAATATGTCAAGGGTGGACCACGATAGTCCTAAGGAGGATCTGCCATTACCGTCGCCTATTAATCAAGACCACTTGGAATACGCTCTGACAAATATGAGGATAGCATGAAATGTTTGTTTGGTGTATAAGCGTTTAGTAAGAATATCTTTCAAATACTAAATCGGGGATTGAAAAGATTTTGTTTATACGGGTATTTAGCGGTTCTGACAAAATAAAAAGATTAACAAAGTAATAAAAATACCTGTAACAACACGGAGCGTTTAAATGCATTTAAGATTATTTTAAGCATCTCGCAAAACATGTACATCCTGATTTGTTTCAATAATAAAACAAAACTTTTTTATTTCGAATCGAGTGGGATCTCTAGAATCTCAAGAATTCATGTTTAATGAGGAAAGTAAAATGAATGGGACTGCCTGAAATTTGCTGGATTTAACTTTTCCGATTTCTGCCGCGATATTAATTTATTTGCTCTCGATCTTTTTATTTATACTTTGTTAAATCATGAACATGTGTTGTTTTTCTTTCACATTTAAACTTGCTGAAATTATGCGCATCAGAATTTTTTATTTAATTGCTACAGACTCGTATCGCTTATCCTGGATCTGTTAATGCGGCGGTGTTCAGATTTTTGCAATAATCAATAATATAGTATTTTATCGTTCGGGATTTTACGACACATCTTCTCGCCAGGTATATCTCAAAACCTGAACACTAGGTTGTACAACCAGTGCGTGTTGCCAGTGATGAGTTACGGATCTGAGACGTGGTCCTTCACTGCTGGCCGTATGAGGACGCTCAAGGTCGCTCAACGAGCTATGGAGAGGGCTATGCTCGGGGTTTCTCTGCATAATAAACTTAGAAATGAGGTTATCCGCAGTAGAACGCATAAAACTCAACGAATTAGTAAGTTGAAGGGGCAATGGGCTGACCATATAGCTTGAAGAACCGACAACCTAAGGAGAAAAAAGGTTCTCGAGTGGCAGCCTAGTACCAGTAGGCGTACTGTAGGGCGACCTCCCACTAGATGGAGTGACGACCTGGTAAGACATGCAGGAAGTCGATGGATGCAGGCGGCTCAGGACCATGCTTTGTGACGGTCTTGGGGATCCAGGGGAGACCTATGTTCAGTAGTGGACTTGTGAAGGGCTTTAATGATGATGATGATGATGATGATAGTATTTTATTCTGTAAGTTTTCTTTTTATTTTACAAAAACTTCCAAGATTTTTGAATATAACACAACTTAGATTACAGCCCAAACAGACAGACTGTTAGACAAAATTTTGTCATTTGTTATTTAGCTTCTGTCTCCCGGAGGGGCGAAAAGTGGATTGCAGAGGCCCGTCTGGCTACGTTGAATGTATGTGGAGTGATGTATGATAGAGGAATAGATTTGTTATGTGTAAATGAGACGAAGCGGAAGGGGAAGGATGTCACTACACATGGCATGTATTCCGCATACTGGTCTGGTGTAGACGAGCTCGAGCGGGCATGCCAGGGAGTAGGTATCATCCTATCAGAAAGAATGGTGCAATGTGTGAATGAGTATGAATGTTTAAGCCCAAGACTGATATGGATGCGATTTAAAGTGGGCTTAAAGAAGTTGTTTGTGCCAGGGGTCTACGTCCCAGACATGTCTAAGCCCACTCATATCCGAGAGCAGTTTTGGGAAATGGTAAGGATGGTATTAATGAAATGTAAGGGAAATGAAAATGTTGGGGTGAGGAGGCTTGATTATGAAAGGATATTGGTAACGTTTGGTGATGAAAGTATAAATGAGAATGGTGAAAGCCTCCTCACTGTATGTATGGAAAATAATCATTTTGTGACGAACACTTTCTTTCACCACAAGAGGATTCACATGTACACTTGGAAAAGAGGTGATGATAGAAGCATGATAGATTTCATAATTGTGGATGAAAGATTGAGGGGCGCAGTGGGGGATACAAGGGTTTACCGGGGGTCAAACGTAGGAACGGATCATTTTTTGGTTTTATGCCGAATTAATGGTCTATTCAGGCGGTGGCGCCATCGGTCATCTGTGTCTACCACTGCGTTACAGCGTATTAGAACAGAAAGATTACAAGATGAAGGTGAGAAAAACAAGTTTAAATGTAGACTGAAAGAAAACGTAAGTGGTTTGGATGAATTATGTATGAATGAGTTAAACTTGGAGAATGTATGGCAAAATTTTAAGAAAGGTTTAGTAGATGCAGCTACCGAAGTATGTGGTGTTAGTAAAAGAAAGAAGGAAAGGACAAATAATACATTATGGTGGGATGATGAGATACGTACGGAAGTTGAAGCAAAGAAGAGAGCATGGCTAGATTCACTAGCAACTAAGGCTGGTAATTCTAGCGGTACGAATGATGATTTTGAAAGAAAAAAGGCAGTCTTTAGACATCTAAATAAAAGAGTAAAAGAAGTAGTTGAAAGGAAAAAGCAAGAAAGAACGGATAAAAATGATAGAAAAATGTCGGATAACTTCCAGGCAAATATTAAAATGTTCTGGAAACTCGTAAGAACTGCCAGGGGATGTTTAAAACAGCCTATAATGAATGCTATAAGAGATGAGAATGGCTATATTCTGAATGATGAAGTTTTGAGTTTAAAGAGATGGAAGGAATATTTTGAAAGCATGTTTATGAATGAGGAGACAACGTATGAACTGAATGAAATAGGAACTCCGAAAGAAGAGGAAGGAGGTAGCGAGATAAGTATAGATGAAATAATGAAAGCAATGAAAAGCATGAAAGCAGGTAAGGCTGCCCGATATGACAGAGTTTCACTCGAAATGCTAAGGGCTGGAGAGGAAGTGGTGGCAGGCCTGCTGCACACCTTGTTTAATTTATGCTGGGAACTGAAACGGGTACCGGGAGACTGGTGCAAAGCCGTGATAGTCCCAGTATATAAGGGAAAAGGGTCGCAGCAGGACTGTAAAAACTACCGCGGTATCAGCCTTCTTAGCATCGTGGGAAAACTGTATGCCAAGGTACTAATTGAAAGGGTCATGAAAGAAACCGTTGGAAAAATTTGGGATGTGCAAGCGGGATTAAGAAAGGGAATGGGATGTACAGATCAAGTCTTCTCCATGCGCATGATCTCGGAGAAGTTTTTGGCCAAAAACCAAAAGGTTTTTTGTGCATTCATGGACTTGGAGAAGGCCTATGACAGAGTGGATAGGAATGTGCTATGGCAAATACTGAACCCATTTGGGTTGAGCGCTGGCTTGATACAGGCATTGGAATCTCTTTATAGGGACTCTAGTGCTTGTGTTAGGATCAACGGGGTCTACTCGGACTGGTTTGGCATCCATAAAGTTGTCAGACAGGGCTGTGTGGCTTCCCCGTGGTTGTTCAACCTATTTATGGACAGTTGTTTGCAAAATTTGAAAGTTGAAGAATGTGAATTAAGAATGGGTGAGTTAACCATCAAATGCCTTTTGTACGCCGATGATCAAGTTATTCTTGCGTCGTCGGCGGCTGAGTTGCAAATGATGGTCACATTAATAAACAGATCATTAAAAGAAAGGGGTATGAAAGTGAACGCAAGTAAGACGAAAATTATGGTTTTTGAAAGAGATGAAAGTAAAACGATATGTGAAATAAGAATAGAAGGGGAGTTGATCGAGCAAGTAGATGAGTTTGTATATTTGGGGTGCGTATTCAGCAGGGATGGGAGATATGATAAGGATATAGAACGACGAGTGAACGCAGGAAACAGAGTAAATGGGGCCCTGCACTCTATTGTGAAGAGTCAAAATGTGTCAAAAAAGGCACGTATGGCAATTCACAATGCTGTGTTGGTCCCTACTTTAACGTATGGTAGTGAAAGTTGGGTATGGCAGAAGAAGCACGAGAGTAGAATAAATGCAGTAGAAATGCGGTCGTTAAGGAGTATGTTAGGACTGAATCTGAATAACAGGGTGAAAAATTATGTGATAAGATAAGAGGGTGGTTTGCAAGATGATGTTGTGACCAGGATTAAGAAAGGAATGCTTCGGTGGTTTGATCATGTGGAAAGAATGGATGAGGAAAGAGTGACAAAGAAAATTTATGTTGCAGAAGTGAATGGCAGAGTCGGAAAGGGACGTCCTAGGCGAAAATTTATCGACCAAATTGGCGATTTATTGAAAACGGGCCAAATTAGGAGTACCCTTAACCGACGAGCATGCATGCGTAGGTGTATAGATGTGAAGGAGGCGAGAGAGGTGTGTCAGGATCGTGCCAAATGGAAGTCTGTAGTCTCTGCCTACCCCTCTGAGTGACAGGCGTGAGTGTTTATGTATGTTTATGTTGTTATTTAGCCAAAGCCTAATCTCGTTATGGAAATTTCCTAACAACTCTGAATAAATATATACTGTATATTTATATAGAACAAGTTATATACTACCTGACCTTTGCCCCTTCCCGAGGTGAAGATATTGACTGGGGGGAAATCACCCCTTTTTCTACGACAGCAATAATATTATACGTAATATGATAGCCTACTGCTATTACTGTAATAACCCTCAGACATAAGTCTATCTTTCTCTTGTTTCTTAGTATTTTTGCTGTAATATATTGTACCTCTCAAAATATTCTTGCTACCCAAATATGCTATATAAGTGTGAGAGACTCAACAATACAGAGGCGTTTTATATAAATTATATGAAAGAAAGTGTTGGTTTATGAGAATATTTAACTCAAAGACTGTAAAAATGTTTGTGCTCTACGCCGATGAAAATATTTCGTTGCTTATTTACGCGATTATATCATCACAAACTCATACCCATAGAATGGGCTGATTATGGAATGTCTCAAACACATGAAAATAGTTTTGCAGTATAGTTTATCCCATGGAATTCCATAATACAGTTTATTTTTTCTTATAAAATTATAGTTTAAATTATTATTCCACATGCCGAGATAAACGGACGTAATTTTGTATGCTGGAGTTGTTAACATCTTTTGTAGTATGATCAGAATACAAGATTTTGAAATATTTTTAGGATATTTATGTTACTTTATTATTGGTTCCAAAATAACACCCTTTCTCTCCCACCATTTAGCTGAAGCTGCATTACTAAAGATGTTAAAAATTTATTTATTTATTTATTTATTTATACTTTTTTGTACACCACAATACAGAAACATCAATATAGTTAAAACTAATTAAAGTATGTACAATAGGCGGTCTTGTCACTGAAAGTGATTTCTTCCAGACAACCTTTGCGTAGAGGAAAGATGCAAACAAAAGTTACAAATAGAGGGGGGCATACAAAAAAATAATAATAAAAAATACAATAATACATACAGATAAAAGTAAGTGAAAGTTATATATAAAATATCATATAATAGATTAAATGAAAAGAGTAAGAGAAAGGTAAAGTAACTTATCTAAGAGTGTTCTAAATAATACGATTTAACAAGAATTTTGAAAGGGTGAAGAGATTTAGCACGACGAATATGGAGAGGTAAGGAGTTCCACAATCGCACAGCGGTTACGGCGAAGGATTTCTTGAAAAAGGAAGAAGAGTGCAAAGGTGTAGAGAGAGAAAGATTGATGGATGATCAAAGGAACCAATTATGGGTAAGAGAAAGATACTGGAAACGGTTTTTTAAATAAAGAGGAGTAGAAGGATTAAACAGCACACTATACAACGCGGAGAGAATGTGAGTATTCCTGCGAAGGCGGATCGGGAGCCATTTGAGCTGTTTGCGAAATTCGGAGATATGATCATATTTGCGAAGCCCAAATATAAATCTAATGCATAAATTTTGAATGCGCTCAAGCTTATTAAGCTGCTCCTCGGTAATGTCAAGATAGCAAATATCAGCATAGTCAAGGATAGGCAGAAGAAGAGACTGGGCGAACGTAACTTTAGTTGCTGTGGGAAGGAAATTACGTAATCTACGTAAAGAGCTTAACGCAGCAAACATTCTTCTACTGACCTCATTAACCTGTGAGGTCCAAGACATACAGGAGTCAAGATACAACCGCAGGTTTTTAACCTTGTCATTGTAAGGGATTAGAGTGCAGTCTAGTATAATAGGGTGTAGGGAAGACCAGTCAATTTTGCCAATTAATCTAGAACTACCGATGACAATGACCTGAGTTTTCTTAGGATTAATCGTTAAACCATAACATTTACTCCAATTCGAAATACAAGTCAGATCAGCGTTAATAGTGTCAACTGCTTTAGATAGATCTTCAAGAGAGGACTAAGTATAGATTTGGAGATCATCAGCATACAAGTGGTAGGAAGAGGACAAATTATGACTTATAGAGTTAATGAAAATTGCAAAAAGGAGAGGAGACAACACGCCACCTTGTGGTACACCAGCAGCTGTAGTAATCCAGGTGGAAAAAACCTCTTGCACCTGAATTCGCTGTCGGCGACCAAACAAGTAACTTCGAAACCAGTCAACTACAGTTGGAGATATGTTGAGAGAGCGTAGGATGCTTAACAAGATATCAAAATCTACAGTATTAAATGCGTTACTAAAATCAAGCAACGTGAGAATAGTAATCTTTTGTTTCTCCATACCATACCGAATATCATCAGTGATTTTGATTTTGATTTTGATGAATTTATTAGCTGAGATCCGTGTAATAAAATTAAATTATGTATCTAACCTAGATACAAGAGCACCTCCCGATCTCCCTCAACTGTGTGTACAGTCCCCGTTCAAACTAATACAACACCACTACTTCCAACACCACTACATTAGGAAAGACAGATCACCGTCGATAATACGATACATGCTATGCCGTAGTCTCAGGTGAAATAGACTACCAGAGATTTTTCCGGACCGATACGACTTAGAGACCTTCAAGAAAAGAGACGATTCCTTTTCCAAAGGCCGGCAATGCATCTGCAATTCCCCAGGTGTTGCAGTTGTTCTTGGGCGGCGGTAATCACTTACCATCAGGTGAGCCGTATGCTCGTTTGCCCCCTCTCCTACAAAAAAAGACTACGGTGGCTGACCACTAAGAAAGCTTGCTTAGTGGTACAATACTACGGTTGTTTTCATACAGTTTACATTTACGGGCTGAAGAGCTTTTATGAGGCAATGTGGGGATGCCTGTGGGGATATAAATTGCATCATAAAGGCGATATTGGTTATTGGATCTGCGATAAACTTCCGTTTATGTTCTACGACAAAATAATCGCGTTGTGCAGTGAATCATTCTCTGGAATAACTTTGATAAGGATTCGCAAAGAAATTTATTGATTCCTCTGAGTTTTCTCAGCAGGATATTAAAATGTTCACTCAACTTTTCGGAAAAACAATCAAAGTAATCGTACTCTGCTTATGTAGATTCTTCTCAAACTATTTCAAAACTTCACTAAAGTGGAGTGGAAACAATTGTATATTTTTATCCAGCCGAACTTCAACACTATGCATGAGGCTCCCCTATGTAGGAAGGATTTTCCTTAATAGTCCCGCTTAGTAGGGGGATTGGCGATCATGGCGGCAGTCCACGTTTGGCGTAAACGAAATGGTAATACCGTCATATAGAAATTCATAACACTTCTGCCTTTCTCATAGACGCCTCTTACGTCACACACAAAACGAAATATCCTGACGGTGTCTTTTACGCTGCTCCCTCACAAGTGTATTTTTGCTTTGATTTTGACTTAGGACTGTAATATTCGAATTTTCTCAGCACTATTTACACTGAGAAAACTGAACATCCAGAGCCTTACCCGCTATTTTACAGGTGGCAACACGAGCAGATGAGTGTGGCTTAGTTTAGTAGAGTAATAGATTGATTCTTTCATGCTATTGCTCTTAAAATTGATGCAAAATTTCTATCCTGCGTTCCGCATTATGTATGACCGTAATATTTTTCTCGTCCCAGTGGAATATCAGTGTGGCCATTGTTAACGTTCATTTTGAATAAAACTATTATTTAAAGATTTTATCGCGTTTAATTACTTTAATTTATTTTTATTATTATCCCGACGTTTCGGGTGCTTTACAGCACCCATGGTCACGGGGGGGGGGGGGGGGACTGAGATATTTGACGTCCCAATGTTATAGTTAGTCCGGATACCTTCAGTTTTTTTAATATTCATTTTTGGTCCGATTTACGCAAAACGAGCTTATAGTATCATGAAGTCTTGCAGTGGTATGCTTCGGTTTGGGTTTAATTAAGTTAATTATAGGATCCCAAGCAGATGGTAGCATCCAACCATCTTCTCTATTGAAATTTGGATGTTTTTTAATTTCAATAGCCTCGCGTATCATCCTTGGTAGGAATCGGTGTTCTTTTGCGAGAATTTGTGGTTTATCAAATCTAATGTAATGGTGGGGACGATCTTGAATATGTTCGCAGACTGCAGACTTCCCGGAGCGTCGGTGCTTCACATCAGCTATATGTTCCTTCACGCGGGTTTTTATAGATCTCTTTGTTTGACCTATGTAAGAGAGACCACTTTCACATATAGCTTATATACACCTGCATCTTGTAGAGGAATATTACATTTGATGGATGGTAAAAATTGAACCCCGAAAAACATTGAATCTCGAAACGTCGGGATAATAATAAAAATAAATTAAAGTAACTAAACTCGATAAAATCAGTAAATAATAGTTTTATTCAATGTGTAGTGTTCGCGTAAATTTAAGAAATCATAACGTTCATTTTGTTTAATTTATTTTCTTGATTTAGATTGATTGTTCTACGATTGTTGATTGATTCTTCTGACGGGTTTTCTCGCACAAATATTTCAGTATTCCATAAATTTTCTGCCCCGCTTCTTTGGTTATCTTTAAGATTAATTTAACCCCATTTTAATTCAGAAAACCACCCAAAAATTTGGTGGGCGTGATGGATCCGAGTCCCTTAATGCCGATTGTTACCGTTGTAAACTTAACTGTTCGGTTAAACCAAATTTAAAATCAAAAAAGAACATACCGCGCAAACGTTCACGGTTAAGATCCATTGTTTAAAATAAAAAGCGCGGGAAGCGTTGCAGGAAAACTAATAGAACTTCGTTTTTTTAATGTTGAGCAATTGGTTTATATAGTGCTATTTTTAATTAAATTTGCTTTTTAGAAACATATACCACGGGTGCGTTCCATTTTTAAATTTCGAGCATCTAAAAACTTATTGAGTGACCTACGTAGAAGAATTAAATCCCTGAATTGAGAATGTAAAATTATTGTATTTTTTTAGTTCTTTTCTTTAGAATTTTTTTCGACAAATTATATATTGGAAGTTTAACCTAAAAGGTATCATCAAAACCATATCACAATTAGCGAAGATATCTACGCGATCTACATGATAAATATAAACAAAAACATGTAAGCCTCTTGCGTGTTTGAAGTCGGCTAAAAACATCATCATCATAATAATAATAATCGTCATATTCATCATCAACAACAACAGCATCAGCATTACTTCAGTCCCTCACAATTCTACTGCTAAACATAGACAAAAAATTTAACAACATGTGTTAAAAATTAAAAAATATTAAATTTGAAACAAAATTTTTGCTATTCAAATTCAGCGTATCTAATTTTTAAATATTTGCTTTGTGTTTGAAGGAAACTGAGATGTTCGACACAGGAAATTCCTTCTCGTTTGAATAAAACAGTTTTTCCAAAAGTTTGTTTTTCACAAATTCCTTCTCGTTTCAATGTTTTGATTATATGAAACGAATTTCTATAAATTACTAAGATTCTTTATAAATTTTCAATTTTTCTTACGTAAACACCACTTTTTTCATTCCTTTTTTTACCTCTTTCCATGAAACTCATACCAGAGCTTTGTTAATTAATTAATATTAACACAATATTGAAAAGAAAAAGTGAAAAGACAGTTTAATTTATGGTAAATGTTCGTCGTGTTGGTCTAAAGTCGTGGCACGTAGTGGGTCAGAGGCTAAGAGCTCTCAACCTAAAATTTCAAATAACGCGTGGATCCCGTGTTAAATCACCGTCCATACCAATGAAATTATTACTTGCAACTTTAAGTGTTGTTTTATCGGGTGTTCGGCAATGAAGGAAAACATCGTGAGAAAACCTGCATGTCTGAAAAGTATATTGGAGAACATGATAAGTCTGCCAACATTTCCCAGTGCATCAGTGCGTCGGGCTAACTGCTCTATAATTTTCTCAGAAATAAAATAAGATCCATGCACAACTGTGGAACGTAAAAAGGCTTTTCTTTAATTAAACTTACTTTGATAAGTTTATTTATTTGTATATAAAAGGTTTACCTTCAAAATTATGGATTATGAAAACTGTATTTGAATATTATCATTATAGCCCAATAATATCCACTGCAGAACATGGGCCTCCACATATATTACCTTATAGTGGGAATATTTAGCATAGTTGGCACGCGTGGCAAGTTAATTGGCAATAGCAGTTTATTTTTTATTTTTAGTCTTTATTAGGAAGACGCTGCAACCCATCTTCTGATTCATTTCTCTCTGTGGCCTCCTACAATACCCATACGAGACAGTAGATATTCTTATATGCCCTGAAATTTGAAAATTACTAGTGTCAACATATTCAATAAAGAACTTTTACTCACGATGTTAGGAGTGTGCTGCAGACTACAGTTGCCAGTTATTCATTCAATCTGCCATACAGTTGCTACCACTTGGAGTTTCTGAGATTCCTCATAAGATCCTAAGTCTAGTTTCAATCATTGATCCTGTATGGTTATTTTTTATATATTACGATCAAGTGCTTGACTTATATCCCATCTGATGATATGTGGCGGCAGCTAAAGATGGTAAAGCACATAGTTTAGTTTAATTACGCATGACTTTTGGTTCAAATACGTGGTGTGGGGGCAAATATTTTCGAAACGGCTCGTTATACAGTGGGAATAGGAGTTTGAGGAACTTGTACACTTCAGACTATTAACTTGTGTAAGTGCTTGAGCACTCTCCAATGTAAAAAACCGAAAAACAAATACCATTACAGCCTATCACAAGTCCATAGACTACCTAATAGCGGGGATATTTTCCGCAGTTGTCACGCTCAGCAAACGGGTTGGCTACCGGAATTTTTTAATATTTTGTGTCGTCTGTCTGTTTCATTTCCCTGCGTCGCCTCTTACGACATCCACGAGACGATTTGAGTGGACTTTCTTACACTGCATGGTACCGGTTACTACAGGATGTAGAAACTAAAACACATGTACTGTACCCCATCATCATCATTACAGCCCTTCACAAGTCCACTGCTGAACATAGGCCTTACCAAGGAACGCCCCACAAAGAACGTTCATGAGCCACCTGTATCCATTGACGTCCTAAATGCAGACTGTCACTCCATCTCGTGTGCGTGTGGGAGGGGGGGGGGGGGGGGTCGCCTCACACTTCTTCCGGTACAAGCCTGCTACTCGAGAACTTTTTTGCGACTTCCAACCGATGGTGGTCGGTTCTTCGAGCTATGTGGCCGGCCCATTGTCACATTAGCTTACTAATCCGTTTGGATATGTAGGTTACTCATGTTCTACTGTGGATATCCTGCATTTATCACGTAGAGAAACTCCCACCATAGCCCTCTCCATAACTCGCTGAGCTACCTTGAGCTTCCTCATACGGCTAGCAGTGAAGCATCCCCATGGCGAGAATTACATATACTGTACGTCTACGTAATTATATATAAATAGGTATATCTTTATTTCTAATTATATTTTTAAATCTAATTAACATAAATTTTATATTCAAAATTTCCCTATTCGACATGTTAAACAAACAGACTTTTTGTTCAAATTACAGAATCGAGATCTCTTCTCAAACATAAACACCTGTTGAATAAGTAAAGTAAATTGAATCAGACTGCTTGAAATTTACTAGATTTAACCTTTCCGATTTCCGCTTCGATATAATGTTGTTTCCTAGATTTGTGTATACTAAACTAGCTGGGAATAATTGTTTTCAAATCAAAACAATTCCATTTAAAAAAATCGTAGGTAATTTTTCCATATTTGGACTGGAACTGCTCAGTATCAATTAGTTGCTTTGGAGTTTACGAAAAATCGTGAGATGAGAATTTCAGATCATTCATGATCATTGATTTATATATTACACTCAATGTTCGTGATTCAAAGTTTACATGATTTAGCTGATCGCCAATAAGGTATAAGATTAAATTCGTCATGGCCTGTAATTATACTGGCTCTGCTATCCATACAATGGAACCACATTACTTAGCATCCGAAACAGTCATGATTTTTTTTATTTGCTTTTGTTTAAGAAATCGTACTTATGTTTCCACCTAAAGGAAATGGCTACTGAAATGTTGGACACGTGCAACTAAATTAAAACAAAGGAGGCTACAGATGCGTAATCACCTCTTTGGAATCTGAGGGAATGCTTCACAGTCTGTAATTTTACCGGCTTTCTATACGCTTTATTACCCGACTGCCTCAAGAGGGTAATGTTTTTCGAGAGTATATATGTATGTGTATATGTATGTATATTTGTCTATTTCCTTGAAAGGCTCTGTAGTCTAAACGGCTTGATGGATTCAAACATATGGGGTGTCGTTAGATTTGTTTTAGTTATGGAAGTGACATTAGGTATAAAAATTTTCTCTTTTTAGAAAACATTTATACGCGTTTGAGTTTTGATAATTACTGTAATCTAATTACTATAACATTTATTTGTTTTTATAAGTTTTAATTTAACTAACACCATTGGCAATATAGCTTCAAATCTAAAAATTCGTCCACGCATTTGGCAGGATTCACCCGGGAGAAGATTGGTGATCGCAGAGTCGGGCAACCACACACTTGTATTTCTATCCCCCATCAACAACAGTTATTGAAATCTGAGTTTGACGTTTTTAAATACTTTTTCTACCTTTAGTTGGCTGCCAAGTTAAACTTTGATAAGAAATATTCTGACATTGACTTTTCACAGCAATGTAGGTAAGGTTGCTATTTGAGGAAATGTGATATATTCACTTTTACAGTTAAATTTTTTTGTAGTATAAGATGCCAAACAAGTACACATAGTCCACCTGATGGTAGGTGGATACTGTGGCCCATAGACATCTATATTTATACTTTATTAAGAATCAAAATACAGATACCTTATCATCCCTGAAGAAAAAGATAGAATACCTCGTTTCCAGTAAAAAGGGTCTCCGGTTTTATACACTCACCATACGAAAAACAGCAGCATTAAGCTGTTATTTTACGCTGGTATTCTGTGAGAACGTGGTGTTACTCCGTTCGAGCCCACCCATTCGTGCTACAACCATAATATAGCTGCAGCGTGGCTTAATCACATAAATATATAATATAAATTATAAAGCAGAAAGCAGACATTATGACTAATATTTGTTCTAAAATTATTAGATAAAACGACAAATATATGAATTAAAATAACTATTAGCAGCCTTTGTCGCTTCCTTAATGATAATTTACTTTAAATCTGTCTTGTTATACTGTCATTTAGTGAAAAGAGAACGAACGACTTTAAGTATTTCTCAAATTAATTTTGGTTTTTATGTGTACAGCCCTAAGTCTTCATACTAAAACCTATACTTTTTTCTGAATAATATTGCTGTATTGTATTTAATTATTGTTTTAGTCTATAAAATTGTTTGTATCATAGCTATGGAAATAAATTCATTCATTCATTCGTCCATAAACATTCCACAGTTGGGTACAAGCCACACATTGTGTGGAAAACAAAAAAGAATACTGCCGATTTGTAATAGGACACTATTACACATCGGCGAACTTCACATCTCCTAGAAATAATGTCCTCCTTGTCAAAAGATAACAGCCACACGGACGCTAAAGAGACCGTATGTGGGTTAATGTTCCGGGTGTATGAGAAGACCCAGATAGCACTGTATTAGAACAGATCGCGAAGGGCGAAGATGTGCTCAATGTGCTCCAATGAACGGCAGTATACATTATGCGTAATCTGAGATCAAAATCCACTTCAGGTCCCTGTGCCGGCGCAGTAAGTTTTACATATTTAATGCAATTTATAGTATAAAAAACATGGTACAAGCACTTAGTTTAGATTTTAAAATTCCGACATGATGCAATAGAGGATTTTAAAATAAATCAACATTCCATTCTACTTATTCAAGAGGCATGTGTTCATTGAATATACAAGCGAAGTTAGGCACGATTGTATCTGTTGAAAAATAAAACCTTAGCATTTGGAAGGCTACTCGAAACTCTTCCACCATATTTTGTATTCATTAATATATCATTCATGCCTGCATTTGTGCAATTTGCAATTTATTTAGTTTTTTGTTTAAGTTGAGTTACAAAACTTATAGGTTTATTCCACAGAATAGATAATAGATATTTAAATTATACACAAACCGTCCGTAAGTTACACGGTATGGTAGCTTTTGTGGAGAGTTTGTATTTAACACATTACTATTACTTTTGGAGTCAGATGGCAGAATTCTACCATCTAACAAAAGAAATCTAATATTTTATTAATTAACTTTATTTAAAGATATCATCAACATAACATATCAACAAACATATTATATTAGGTGGGTTAGCTTTACCCAAACATCCTTTAATGCCCTGCGTATACAGTATAAAGGTGCGATTCCATAGCCGACTACAGGCAACAGCAGTCATACACACACGTCGTCGTAGTGTCGTGTCGTAGCGTCATGTCGCTGCTGTCATGATTCCGAACCCGACTGCAGGCGGCAGCAGCCTGTGTTTAGTCTGTTCCGAGTGTTCGGCAGTTCGGTGCTACAGGATGTCTGACGTGTTTGAAATTAGCGATCGCGATTTATTTTTGTATCTTTGGTTAAAAGAGGAAGAAGATGATGATAACATGCTTTTAATATACAAGTATAAAGAGAAAAGACGAAAAAACACACGTCCAATGTTGAAATGCAGAGGAAGTGAGGGAACGTACAGTGCAGGATATTGGGCTACCTGGTTCATCAGTTTCTGTTCCTCGGAATCGGTGAAACTCATTTTTTTTTGAAAAATTCAACGTCGCTCGGGTGTTGGCGGCACTACTGATCTGCGGTCGGGCTACAGTGTCGTCTGCCGCTAGACAAACGACGTGTCGCTAGCTACGGAACGTTGGCGGCACTACTGATCTGCGGTCGGGCTACAGTGTCGTCTGCCGCTAGACAAACGACGTGCCGCTAGCTACGAACGTATTTCATAGAACTAAAGAAGAAACCAGTTGTGTCGCGGCGACACGTCACTTGCTGCTGCTGTCTGTAGTCAGCTACGGAATTGTACCTTATCAATGCCTTCAGGGCATAGTTGGGGCTGCCACGATACTGCAGCTTACCCAGTATGTTTGAGTACTCAGGTGTTGACAGTTTCCCAATCATGCTGCAAAAAAGCAGGCTCACTATTGAAGGGTGTTTGCGGCAGCTGAAACAATTAAGTTTGAAATTTGGCATTAAGAACAGATTATAGATATTAAAATTTTACAATATATGATCAAATGGTAATTAGTTTGATATAGTTAGTTCCATTATATGGTACAAAACATCTGCAAATCATGACATTTGAATGAAACATACTGAGTTAATAGGCGTGATACTCGTGACATTACGCAAAAATGGTAAATTTTACAATAAAGGGGCATTTTTATGTAAATTCATATTTTGAATTGCGCTTCTAACTCCAACGGCCTCTGGACGCTACCCATAATATTTCAATGATTATGTTTGTGGACATTGTTACCGCTGTATAAAATGCGTATATTCTTGTGTTATTGCTATATAACTTTAAATGTCACAGCGATTTTTTTATCTATGATTGTGTTGATCCGGGTGACACGAAACAAGTCAAAAGAAGAGTCACAAAGTCATTTAATGAGCCATAAGTAATTACAACAGACAATTTTGTGATGTTGACTAATATTAAGTAAATATACAATTCCTTTTAATGCAGTAATAACGAGAAAAAACAACGACCTACGTTTTTGTTTCCCAATAAAAATCTTAAATAACTTCATTATGTTTATTGAAGCAACATAAACTTAGTGAACATTCAAGTGGGTTTCAGCTCAATAGCGTCCGGTAATATATTAAAATTTCATTTTAAGCGTTCCCATCACAACGTCCAACATTACCCATACGTTGAAATTTTTGAAACGAAAATTTTGTAGGATAATGTAGATGTTTAAACTATTATTTCCAAACAATTAAGAACTTGTCCGAGGCGAGTTCATACTGTGACCGTCTCAGCCTACTAAACTCCACTGCTGAACATAGGTCTTCCCCTTAGATTGCCTCATAAGGGGATAGCCATAATTCCCAAGCTTGGCAAGCGGGTTGCCAACTGCAGTTCTTTTACTTTTAGTCGTTATTAGGAAGACGCTGATGCCTGCTTTGTATTACGGATACAGTACAGTTGCCTCTTACGATACCCGCGGGATGATATGAAGTAGTAGATATTCTTATACTGCCACTACACGTTATGCTCCAATGTATTATGGCTTTCACGCAGAATAATACCATAATTTTTCATTGGTAATTTATGCATTCTATTTAAGTCCTTACAGTGTAACAATGCATTTGCATTGTGATTATTAAAGGAGTCTTAATCGAGGATATTGGATATTATTGGCTTCACGAGGAAGAACGAGTAGGTGCTTATTTTCTGTTATATATTTAATACTTACTACTTACTTATCGTCACGCACAATCCCTAACGGGGTAGCCAGAGAGAACAGATCGCCAAGTGTCACGATCCTTACATACCTCTTTCGCTTCTTTCAGGTTCATTAACTTCTTCATACATGCACGTCTAGGTATCCGAGTACTCTTGACCCTCCCCTCTTCGAGCAATTTGCTCACATGGTCTTCGAAAGTTAGTCTCGGTCTACCTCGACACCTTTTAATATTTACTTTCGCTCTATATATTTTCTTCACCATTCGGTCTTCACTCATTCGTTCAACGTGTCCAAACCATTGGAGTACGCCCCTATCAATTTTTGTGATAAGGTCATCTTTCAATCCTGCCATATTGCGAATCTCTTCGTTTCGCTTTCGGTCGGCTATGGTAACGCCACACATTTTACGAAGAGATCGCATCTCCACTGCATTCAACTTGCTTTTATGCTTCTTCTGGCATACCCAGGTTTCGCTGCCATATAACAAAGTCGGTACCAAAACTGCGTTATGTATTGCAAGGCGTGCACTCTTCACCACGCCTTGCCTTTTTATTAATGCATTCAGGGCACCATTGACTTTGTTTCCGGCAGCGACACGCCTATCCACATCTAAATCACATCTTCCATCCCGGCTGAAAGCACTCCCCAAGTATACAATTTCATTTACCTGTTCTAGACATTCCTGATTTACCCTATTTTTTTTATAATCTTTATATATTTAATGATTTGAGAAAAATAAATAACATAAAACAGACCATAAAAAGAGTATACTTAACTAGGTACATAACTAACATGCAAAATTGACCTTACACCAGTGCATTTGTTTCCTGTTTATTGATAAAAAATTTATCTACACGCACGCTTACGCCCAATTTGTCACTAAAAACCATTGTTTTCTAAGCGGGTAATATCCCTGACAAAGACATATACATTTATCAAGGGACAAATATGTCAAGGGTCGACCACGATAGTCCTAAGAAGGATCTGCCATTACCGTCGCGTATTAATCAAGACCACTTGGAATACGCGCTGACAAATATGAGGATAGCATGAAATATTTGTTTGGTGTATATGCTTATTGAAACGATTTTAATAATACCGGTATTTAACGGTTCTGTCAAAATAACGATAGGTATTGGTGTCCCCAGATACAAACCTTCGCTGGTACAGGTTTCTTGAGACAGCCTGTATAGGGAGTAAGGAATTTCATCTTGGTCCACCTAGGTGTCTGTCGGTATATCGAAGTATTGACGTGTAAGTATAGTAGGGCTACGATGGCTATCCGAGTACAGAAACAGAGTACGAAACCTATCCATTTGAAGACAAGGTGACGATATATCCCTAAAACTCTTCACCACTGCATTGGAAGACGTTTTCAAGCTACTGAACTAGCAAGAACTAGGGCAACTAAAATAAAAATAAAAATTGGCATTGTTTCATAAGTAATATTAGTTTATGAATTAAATAAAATGTTATAAAATTAGATATATAGGCTTTTAATTTAACTTCAAATAACCATGTAGTGGCGGTGTCAAATCAGCAGATGAGCAGAAGCGTCTTCCTAATAACGACTAAAAATGAAAACTGCAGTTACCAACCTGCAAAAGTCCGGCTACGCATCTGCAATTCCCGTGGTGTTGAAGTTACTCGTGGGCGACCGTAGTCTCTTACTATCAGGTGAGCCGCATGCTCGTTTGGCCGCTCTTATATATTATAAAAAAAGGTTACGATATTTTCATTCAAGGCAGCGATCAGATTTAAACGTATTGGGTTTGTTTAGCTGAGCTGCTGCGGCATCGCGGGTTCAAACCCTAAACGGAAAAGTTGTATAACCTGCAATTTGTTGATTGAATGTTCAACCATGTCCAATTAATGTATATAAAATTACTACAATACAGGAGAAATCGTGGTACGGGGTGTGTAAAAGCACAACGTTTAAAAATAAGATTCAAAAAGGGCAAGGCAAGTCCTGAAGAGAGATGGCCACGCCGCGGTTTTTCCCCCGCCCGATAAGTGTATAATAATTAAATACATAATGTTATTTATTGAATTATAACTTAAATATTATTAAACTTTTAAAAAATAAAAACCGACTTCTAAGGAAGATAAACATACATTAAAAATCCGACGGATTGAGAACCGCTTCTTTTTCTTGAAGTCGGTTACAAATAAACAAAATCGCATAGTCAATAGAAATCATCATCATCATCATTTTATCAATTATTTTTATTATTTCACTTTACCAACGAAATAATCCAATCATTGCAAATTATATGCTGTATCAAATTCCCCTCGTTCATCCTAATGTTCATCACATTTGACGTTTGCAATCACTCAAAGTCCACCGGCACGGAATGTGCTTTTGTCTGTCGTATAAAAGCTTTAAGTGAAAATCGTCTCCGATTCTGTTAGGGCCAATCCTTATCTAAAGCTATTCGATATCCGTTAGCTCCCTATCAATTGGGAAAACTACTTTCAATAAATTACTACGCTTATAAACCGGGAGAAAATGTTACAAACTTTCAACTTTCCTACGTAAATTATTTTGATGCTTTTTCTATTTTTATTTCTATTTTGATATATATATAAATATATATATATATATATATATATATATATATATATATATATATATATATATATATATATATATATATATATATATACAATATTGCAACATAAATAAATTACTAATTCTGTGTACACATATATATGGCGGTGTAAGAACATCAACTTCCGCAGATTATCCCGTGGGTGTCTTAAGAGGCGACTGGGGGAAAAAAACGCGAGACGGGTAGCAGCATCTCCCTAATAATAAAAATAAAAAACTGCGGTTGCCAACTCGCTTGCCAAGCGTGGCAACTATGGCAAATATCCCCCCTGTTAAGCAAGGGAGGCATGTGTTTAGCAGTGCACTTTAATATGCTGTAGAAGTAATTATTGTAAAAGTAATATTATTATTTTTAATATTATTATTAATATTGTATAAGTAATATGTAACATACAACCTCGATATCTCTGTGTAACTTGTATGGCTTTGTATGGCTAACAAATGATTGTACATAAATGTGTATATATAGTGTATATAAACAATCTTATTCGTTATAGAGCCATACTTTATACGTGGTAAAGTCATATTGCAGCTAAATTAGTAGTATAGCTGTATCACGAATGGGTCAGCTTGACCGGGGAAGGACCACGCTCTTACAGATTACTAACGTAAAACAGTGGCTCAATGCCGCTGAATTTCGTATGGTGATTGTTGAGAACCGGAGACCCTTTATAGGCGTGCAATGCATTTGTATTTTGAACAGATGTAGAAGTCTAGGGGCCGCAGCAACCACTTATCATCAGGTGGACTGTGTGCTCGCTTGGCACACTAATCCTATAAAACAAATTTTCGTGTCTGTATGTTTATCCTTGTGAAATATATGTATGTAAACTGCCCCCATGATAAAAGAGAAATTCTTTATGTGTTTACCTCCAAGCATTTTTAAAAAAGATATGTAACAATCTTATCTATCTTTGTATAAAACTATTCTATTATATTCTTTGTATTCTCAAGCGATCAGCGATTTCGTATATCAATTTATTTTCTTTGAACAACTCGTAAACTTTGAGAGGAAAAAGCATCAAAATAATTTACGTAGGAAAGTTGAAAGTTTGTAACATTTTATATATATATATATATATATATATATATATATATATATATATATATATATATATATATATATATATATACATATATATATATATATATATATATATATATATATATATATATATATATATTGGACCATAAATAAATTACTAATTCTGTGGAGTTTAATACCTAGAATTACTGCTTATTAAAGTGCAGCTTGTAGTCGTTCCCAGTATTTAAACTATAATTATCCTTGTTCCTATCAAAGCTGTTTAAGTTTTATGTACATTACATTTTCATAAATATATAGTAAAGCAAAAGTTTTTTTTTATACGATAGGGTGCCAAACGAGCACACCGTCCACCTGATGGTAAGTGGTTGCTGTGGCCCATAGGCATCTACATCTATCCTCGACCACGAATCAAAATGCAGATGCGTTGTCACCCGTGATGACTAAGATGGAATGCCTCGTTTCCAGTAAAAAGGGTCTCTAAGTTTATAAAATTATTATTTTTAACTTTTCGCCAAGGGGCTCTCCAAGTACTATTGTCAACACTTAAAACTCCCTTTATTTTGCAATTTTCTAGCTAAAAAATATGTGCGTTATGAATAAATACTCAAAAGCAAAAATTGAAAATAATTTTGTACTCATTGATTTGTTGTGAAAAAGTATTGAAGTAAAAAAAAACTTAAATACCGAATTTAAATCAAAATTTTAGTATCTTATATATATATATATATATATATATATATATATATATATATATATATATATATATATATATATATATAATTTTTTGACTGCCTTATTCCAGTGGTCACAAACGCAGTTGCTGATAGTGTTACTGGGTTTTTTTTGTCAAGAAATTATAGTCAGGAAGTTAACGGTGTTTCACCTCCGTTCCTCCGTTCCTCGAAAAGCTAGTAAAGCTGTTGGTCCCGGGCCTAATCTCACCCTGGTCGTAAACGCAACTGGTGGTCTTGAGGTCTCAGGTTTTAATCTCGGGTTGAGCCAACCAAAATCAGTTATTGAGTTTTCCTGTCAAGAAATTCTCAGTAGCAGCCCGGAGGAAATTGGCGGTGTTTCATCCCCGTGCCTCGGAAAGCACGTTAATCGTGTGAAATTAACGTCCCATCGGATCGAAATTGAGGGAAGAAAGATTACACCTGTGCTTACGCATACACTCGGGCACTATAATCCTTCCCTGCGCAGACGGCTAGCCTGCGTTAAGTCCAGCCTCCGTGACCAATATTCGGTCTGGAGGAATTTATTAAGGTTTTGATGTTAAAAGCTGTGGTTGGAAGTTGTTCCTTTACAAGTTTAAAAGTTAAAAACGAAAATATCTATGTAAGCTTACGTTTTATTATATATTTTTATTATATAAACGTTAACAGCATGCAAACAAAATTAAAAGCCATATTAATTCTGTTTTCAAAACGTTATCAATGCTTTTTAATTCATAAATGATTCTTTTGTTTACCTTCATATCGCACTTTGTAATGATTATTATGGTGTGTAATAAGGCTACGTTTGTTTTTTTATAGAAAAAATAAAACTGTAACGAAATAAAAACTTTATTTTTCGACGTAAGAAATTAAATTTCAAAATTTCGTTTCTCGAACGTCTAGTCAGTAGTCAGTTTTTCGCAACATTATAAAGTTCTTTGGTGACAATTTCTACTCTGTGCGACCGTTTAACTATAGACTATTTTTACCAACTTCAAAAAGGAGGAGGTATTCAATTCGACTGTATGTTTTTTTTTCTATGTATGTTACCTCATAAATTTTCTCCGGGTGGATCGATTTTGATGATTCTTTATTTATCTGAAATCTGGTGTTTCTTTTAAGGTTTTATATAAATTTAATCAAAATCTGACTAAAAGTTTTTGAGTTATCTTTAATAATGCGTATTTAATTGACTTCAATGGTTCGGTCGTATTGAAGTAGGTTGCACGAAATGTGTAATTTTACCACTTGTATATTTGACAATTGTAATATGAATGTTTAATTATTTTATTGTATTTGTAACACAGTTTATTATAATTGTATAAACCTTAAATATGCCAAATCTCACAAACATCCGTCTGAAAAATGGGCAGGGGGTGCAACGTTTTCACCTCGCATATTAATAATAATTCTATAATAAATTATGTATATTAAATCTATATAATATACCTCTACTATTTTACTATTACCCCTTTACACTAATCAGATTGTTTAAATAACCTTTAATATGTATAAACTTAAATAACAATGGGGCGGTCGTGTCTTTTTTTTATAGAAGAGGAGGCAAACGAGCATGCGGCTCACCTGATGTTAAGTGGCTACCGCCGCCCATTATCAACCGGAACACCAGGGGAATTGCAGGTGCATTGCCGGCCCTTTAGAAAGGAGTAAGCTCTTTTCTTGAAGGTCCCCAAGTCGTATCGGTCCGGCAAAATCGCCGATGGTAAACTATTCCACAGAGAAGTCGTACGCGGAAGCAAACTCCTTTTGAAACGTACAGTGATGGACCGCCAAGCATTCAGATGGTGTGGATGGTATCGGAATGTTTGCCGCGTAGTGCGTTCATGAAATTTGGCGGCTGGGATTAATCCGAACAATTCCTCAGAGCACTCCTCATGATATATGCAAAAAAAAATGCAAAGAGATGCAACATCTCTTCGCAGTGCCAGTGAATCGAGCCGATCGGAAAACACTCGGTCGTCGACGATTCGAGCCGCTCTACGCTGGATGCGGTCAAGTGGAAAGAGCTGGTACTGGGGGGCCCCAGCCCAGAGATGGGAACAGTACTCCACGTGCGGCCGAACCTGCGCCTTGTAAAGTTGCAGGCGGTGTGCCGGCATGAAATACTGTCCCACTCTGCTGAGCACACCAAGCTTTTTAGAGGCCAATTTGGCCTTCTTTTCCAAGTGACCACGAAACTGCAAGTCACTCGATATGTCGACGCCGAGGATTCCGATACTGGCTGAGGCAAAGAGGAGAGTGCTTTGAAACTGAGGAGATACGACAAAGGGGTTCTTTTTTGCAGTTAACGCGCAAACTTGTGTCTTCTGGGGTTTAAACTGGACTAGATTTAGTCGTCCCCAATCCGAGACTCTTTTCAGCAGAAACTAGACTTCAAAAACAAGTTTGTTCCGGTACTCGGAGACGTTTTCCCGAGAAATATTGGCACGGCCGGTGTAAAGAGCACCACCAGTGCTGTCATTTGCGTAGCAATGAATGTTACGGGTTTGCAACATTGATATGCAGAAGAAACCGCGTTGGCGATAGCAGGCAGCCTTGTGGAACACCAGCATAAATAGGCTTGTATTCGGAGCTTGCACCGTCTACAACGACCTTGATGCTCCGATCTGCAAGAAAGCTGGTGATCCAATCGCACAATTTCTCGGGAAGCCCATAGGAAGGGATCTTCGAAAGAAGCGCTTTGTGCCAAATCCGAGCGAAGGCCTTCGCAATGTCCAAACTAATGGCCAATGCCTCCCCCTTGGACTCTGCTGCCTCCGCGCATCTGTGATTTAGGTAGACCAGAAGATCACCAGCTGACCGACCAAGGCGAAAACCGTATTGGCGATCACTAATCAGCTGGTGATCCTCAAGGTACCTCATGAGCTGGCAGTTAACAAGTTAGACTCCATTGTTTTGGAGAACAAGGAGGTGATGGAGATAGACCGGTAGTTGGACGGGTCTAAGCGGTCACCTTTTTTAGGGATCGGGTGGACGAAAGCCGTCTTCCATGATTTCGGGACTACGCCTAGGGAGTAGGAGTACCGGAAAAGACGCGTTAAAACCGGTGCCAACTCTGGAGAACTCGTCCTCAGCACAATTGGGGGATTCCGTCAGGCCCACTTGACTTGTGGATGTTCAGGGAGAGGAATGCTTTGCAAACCGAGCGCTGTGTGAACTGCACTTCCGGCATGGAACACTCACACCGTGGTATGGTCGGCGGCGTACTCCCCCCGAAGTCCGCTCTTCTGCTGCAGAAGTTACAACCGATGAAGTAGCCAACTTCTACATCGGTTGTAAATTCACTTCAGCACAATTGTTAAAGTGAAGACAAAACTTAGAAAAACGCCCTCTGATCAGAAATGTGACGATCAAAGGTAGTCGGTAGGAACTGAATACGTGAAGTCAGAAGCTGGCTAAGTGGCGATTCTTGGAAGAGACCTAAATCCAGCAGTGGACTGATATTGATGATGATTTAGCTTTTTGTATTATCGCCGTATAAATTAAATGTAAAGTGCAAGCAACAGTTCCTTAACAATATCGGCCAACAATCGGATACCACAGTGCTCCGAGCAGTTGTTCTTGTAATATAGGAAGGATGTCAATGAAGGAGACGTGTGGTTGGTACTAAAACTTTAATTAGGCTGCTCAATATTCTACCTTATACCTTAACACTAAAGTATATTAACGTGGAAGCACTACACTACATTCTGACAAAATGTTATTTGTGACATTGATTGATAGCTTTATTTATTTTTCGAGGACGATACCACGCTTTAGTATTAAATTTTATGAAATAACCTTTTATATTCATTAGTTATAATTTTACCTACATTTGTAATGTTGAATATTAAGTTGTTTCATTACATGTCAGGTTCTGGCTATTACCTATATAGGATAAACAACTTAGTCCAAAAACAAAATGGAAACTAATTTTTCAAAGATAATGTTGTGAGTCTTCTGACGGAAACAAAAACAAAACAGGACACACACTATTGCTCAGTACGAGTAACAGTAATGAATACGTTAGGCATATACGAGCACGCAACTTTCCGTTACCGTTGCAGCTTATCAAAGTCCACCGCTGAACAATAGGCCTTACTCATAGATTGGTTCGTAGGGGGGATATTTTCCATAGTTGCCACGCTTATCAAACGAAGTTATTAGGAAGGCAGTGCTGACCATATCCCGATTTGTTTCCCTCTGTCGCCTCTTACGACGCCCACAGGATGATACGGGGTAGTGGATATTCTTTCATCGCCACTACACGATAAAAGAACCTGAATGATTAGATTTTAAAAAAATAAGTAAATATTGATTTTTTATAAAACAAGTGACAAACGAAAGTACGAGAAGCCACTGCTGTCTATGGATACCTGCAATCAAGTCTCTAAGGACTTACATGGGTTGGCCTATAATTTTACTGGCTGTCGGTACCTTTCAAAAGGGAACACATCAGTTCAAGCATTGCTATATAGCGACAGAAATTTCTAAAAATGTGGTTCCTGTCCAGTCGAACTCCTAGACAGTAAAGGAGTCCTATCAACTAAAATAGATGCATATCATACTGACTGCGTGGCAAACTCTCTCCTTAAAACCTCACTCAGAAATTGTCTCTACTCCCATCAAAGGGACGTATAAAGGCTAATTTATGTTTAACTTTTATATACAATACAGTACCACATAGTGGCAGGGTAAGTATATCTAATACCACATATCGTCTCGTAAGTGTCGTGAGAGGAGGCAAAGTGAAATTGAAACAGGAAGTAGGCAGCAGCGTCTTGCCAATTTCAATGCGCCTTTCAATCGCGGTAACCATAGAATACTATATATATAAATTCCATTTCCCGCTGTTTTTTCGATACGTAATTATTTCACAATTTGCCATTTTTTAAATAATTTGCGTGCAGCGACGCTTGACACGAAAATTGGAAACGATTGAATGTGTTGATATTTGTAGGTGCGAATTGACATGTTAGTGACACGGTAGTGGCTACACGGGCTCCACCCACTACCCCGTTCTATTATGTATGAATTATAGTATTCTATGGTGGTAACGGATACACAAACAAAACAAAAGCTCGTGCGTAAATTTCTGGTAGCTAAAATTCATAAATTAAATATTTTTGAAAGATGGGTTTTAAAAACAAGTATCTGAGAACAGTAAATACAAGTTTTTCAACAAGCATTTATTGTTAATCGTTGGCGATTGAATTGGCCTTTTATTCTTAGCCTTTATGTATCTTTTAATTCCCATCAATCGAGAAAAGCGCTTTCAATAAATCACTATTCCGATAAAATGTACATTTTGAATCGGCCGTTGCAAATGTCTTAACAGCTTTCTTAAAGTCAAACTCACGAAGTGCCTTAAAAATCGGATATGATATTCCATAATAATGCTTTTTTAAATATTATGCTTCAAAAGGACGCTTGATATCACTTTTATTTCTTTTCTAAAGGATTTAAGTAAACTTTGTCTAATCATATTCATTATTAATTATAATTTATGATCTAACTAATCCTAATAGAATCAAGCTATATTTGGTTGTATGTATTATGTTTAGCGAGATCTTGATACTGTTTTTACTGGAAACGAAACATTCCATCTTAGTTCTCAGGTGTGACAACGCTTCTTCAATTTTTACATTTCAATATTTAATTGAGTATAGATATAAATATCAATGGGCCACAGTATTCTCTAACAGTTTTCTCATCTCTTAACTATATGGAATAATGAACTGATGAAATACGCAAGTGAAATAAATAAAAAAATGGTTCTCGATTAGTAACCTGATGTTAAAAGAAGTAACGAGTAGGTAAAAGATGCTCCATCCGCCATGCGTAGCTAAAGAAACAAATCCTTATTATAACGGGAGAGTTCGATGTCCTTCAGTGGATTTTTACGGACTGATAAAGAAGGTTATAATTAAAGATGGATGTAAAACATTATTGAACAAAGAAATTCTTGGAAAATAATTGAATAAAGTGAGCCAATGATATGTATTAAAAGTATTAAATCCCACGTCTATACTACTTAACTTCTAAAATGACCATTTTAAAGACTCACGAAGTTCGGTTGTACCAACTTTGACCGGATAGGTCCGAATGGAATGTCAAATTCAAAGCACAGCGTTATTTGCGGACACCAACTTTATTCCAAAACTTTAAACATATATGTATGAACATGATGCCGAACTACGAACACTATTCTCACGGATCGGAAGTCTTATATGCTGCACGCATTCTAGTGTTATAATAAATGGATATAATTTTTGTAGTTTTTTTTTAATTTTAGTAATCATCAGGAAGACGTTGCTGCACATCTCCTTTTTTGTTTCCTCTGTCTCTTCTTACGTCACCCACGAGATGACATAAATGTTTTACACTGCCATCACACGGTAAAATAAATACTCAAATATATATATATATATATATATATATATATATATATATATATATATATATATATATATATATATATATATATATATATATATGTACCTATTTAGCATGTTAAAAACAAACTGAAAACTAAAATTATTATACAGTTCTCTCTTTTCTGCAGTACAATGCCAAGAACACCGGCTGGAACCTTTAAACATCTAAACAGATTTGGATAAAATTTAGACTATACATACATACTATACAATTCAACAAGAAATAATAAGTTACAGGAAAATGAACATGAAGGCATTTTTTTTTTCTACATGGGGGAGCTGTTTGCAGAAGGTAGTTTTTTCTATAATTGTACCGCGGTTGATTACGTACGACACTGACAACCACAAAAGAGAAGTTTGAGGGCAACGCAAATACAAATTTGAATAACAGAATTGTCGTTTCATGTCCGATTTTTTATTCAGAATTTCGAACGCCAAACTGATGTGCGTGTATTTTAGTTCGTAGTATATTATACGGAAATAAAGATATATCGATGATCATGAGGTTCAGAGTTTGATTTCAGGGTTGGGTCAATTAAAATCGGTTATTGAGTTTTTACGAGTATGTCAAGAAATTCTCAGTATCACCCGGAGTCTGGAAGATGTCAGTGTTTCACCCCTGTGCCTTAGAAAGCGCCTAAAGCCGTCGGTCCTGCGCTTGATCTCTCTCCAGTTGTGTTGGCTTGCCGGACTATGAGAGTGAGGGAACAGAGCGTGCGCCTGTGCTTTGCGTATGCCCTCGGGCACTAAAATGCTACCCTGCACAACTTGATAGTCGAATTTCGAAATCGAAATTCGGTCTTGAGGAAATTACTATTTTTTTATGTTACGTACATTTACATTACCTTCTAGGTGTTTTTTTAGATGACTTTAAAAATGGAGGTATATTACTTATTGTATGTATGTTACCCGATATCTTCTTTGATTTTGTTATTTTTTAGGCTAAATAGACTAATGAATATATTTCAGAGGTTTTTCCACTTAATTTAAATAAAAATTTTTGACGTTGAGCGTATCCAATTACAATGCGTACGTACGTAATACAGGGTATGAAATTTATAATGTAACTATTTTAAAGACATTTAGATTGTGATATTCCTGAGTCCATTCAAAAGGGTAAAATAAGCTTTTAATAAAAGTAAATGCCGACTTCAAATAACTAAAAATAATATAATAACTTAGCATTCTGAAGTTGGTAGCACAGTCGGTACTGGTGGGGACTGATTGACCAAGAAGCGTTGATACATCAATACATCTATTACAGCCTATAAAAGTCCACTCTTAAACGTAGGCCTCCCCCATAAAGTTAACCATAGTAAAATCATGGCAAAATCCCTCCTGATTTTGCCATATTTGCCGCGATTGGCACGCGGGTTGGCAGCCGCAATTTTTTGTTGTAGTTGTTATTAGGAAGATGCTGCCACCCGTTTGGTGTTTTAGTTCACACTCTGTCACCTCTTGCGATACCCACGGCACCTATAATATATGTCTACATTACGACCATTAACATATAATATTAAAGCAACAGTTTCATAAGATGGTGATGCTCCAGTAACAAACTTATATGTTTGTGATCAAACACCGAGTTTTCGCTACAGACATGCCTATCAGTTATCCGCCTGGATATGTTATTGGTAGCAAAGGTCTTCACTTCTTGCCTAGCACGCGTTACAAAGGTTGATATACACCCTAAGTTTAGTCTTACCAGGTGGTTGGAGATGAGAAAATCATAAATTAACTCACCTCTTTGGTTGATGTTAGTGCTTCCGCAGGCCCTGTGGTGAGAATTAGCATCACAATCCACCACAAGTTCGGCGTTATGTTTTCGGGTGAACTCCGCCAGTTATTCTCACTCGATGTCCGGATCTGAGTTCTCTCCAGGAAGATAACCTGAGCAAATGATTACTCTGGTGCCTGTGCATCCCTTAAGATTTATGAAGGCTGTAACCAAGTCATCGCAGCAGTACTTTGGAATAGCTAAATGTTCAATGTTTTATTGTAAATTATACAAACTCTGAGTCTGTTGTCTGCTGCCTTTAGTATTAACTAAGATCTTACCAGCAGCCGACAATCCCAAAATTTGACCGCTAGCCACCAAAAGTTCTTGTGAGGTCAATGTTGTCCTCTGCAAAGCATACTTCCACCACGGCTGAAGTAGCTACTGCATGGTGAAGATTTGCCTGGAGGACCCTCGTCTTACCATTGAGGTTAGCCATTTATAGGCGTGGGGGAAGGGGTCATTTTTGCCTGCTGAGGACGAAGACGTCCTTTATTGGAGCTCTTGGGCCCACCAGACCTTTCCTTCTGCTGCTCCCACTTCCTTTTCCCTTACCCTTGGCGAACATCAGCGGAGTCCTGCAACCCGAGGCAAGATCTGCGCCTTGGGTCTCAGTTACTCTCACTGATGACGTCTCACCCCTCGAGGTGGAGTGCTGGGGTGATTGGAGTTGAGGCAGTTCAGGCTCCATTACCGCGTCAGAGCCGCCTCTGATCTTAAAAGTTATCATCTTAAAACCAAGGACGACTCTGTTGCCTGTCGCACGGAGAGCCTCAGCCGATAGGTCATCCAGAGAAAAGGTTACTAAGAACCCATTCTCCTCGTTTATTTTGTGCTCGCAGCATCACAGCCGCCTTTTCTGGAGAATCAGTTTCGGTGCAGGGCAGATATGTGATACACAGTTGAGGCTTCGGCAGTTCGCCCTCAGGTATTATTGAGAGCTCTGCCTCCGGCCAGGGTTTCAGTTTTTCAACATCACCTACAATTCAGTAATAGCTTGACTTATTCAGGCACGTTACCAGAATCCTGCCTGGCATGTGGGTGAAACTTGAAAATATCAGTTTCGCTCCTTCCTGCCTGCGCCCCACAGGCTGTCTTAGCGATAGCCTGCGTTAGTGCCCGTAGACAAGCCGCATCTACTTCACGCTCATAGGATTCGAATTGCGAATTCTTACACGCGTGGAACTAGCTACAGCACTAAAGCTGAGCTTCTTTTCCCCCATTCTCGGCTTCACAGATTTCTTGGGCTGGTCTTTGTATGAAGAAGTTAATGAACCTGAAAGAAGCGAAAGAGGTATGTAAGGATCGTGACACTTGGCGATCTGTTCTCTCTGGCTACCCCGTTAGGGATTGTGCGTGACGATAAGTAAGTAAGTAAGTAAGTCTTTGGGGGACTCCTCATCAGACCGTCTATGTAATTTCGCCTTCGGAACCGAGGAAGGTTCGGGCAAGAGCATCTTGTCCCAGGGCTTCTGGCAGAGAGAGAGGGCCTCCTCGGCTCCTATCTCAGCTGCTATCAACCTCCTGTAACTCTTACGTGCTGCCCCACTTAGCTTTTAAGGCCTTTTCTTGTGCATTTGCTGGTTCGTTTCAGATTTTGGTTTGGCTGCAGACGTGCCCTCCACTTCACAGCTCGTCTCATGTTGGAGCGTTGCGTTGCAGAGTGTTGGTGAGGCTAAAGGAGCCTCTTGCAGACCCACAGACAGTTCTTTTAAAGGATAATTTTACATGTATTAACTTTGACATACAACAACTATGACAATGGTGGTTTGAGGGCAATGCAAATACGAATTTGCATTACAAAATCAACACTTCATGCTACCTTCAGTTTTTGAATAATAATTTTTGTTTCGATCTACGCAGAACGAGCTTATAGTATCTTAAAGTCTTGCAGTGCTTGGGTTTAGATTTAATTTTGTTAATTATAGAATCCCAAGCAGATGGCAGCACCCATACACCTTCTATTGAAATTAGAATGCTTTTTTAATTTCGATAGCCCCGCGTATCGTATCATCTTTGGTAGGTATCGGTGTTCTTTTGCGAGGATTTGGGGTTTATCAAATCTGATGTAATGGTGGAGACGATCTTAAACATGTTCATAGGCTGCAGACTACTCGGAGCGTCGGTGCTTCACGTCAGCTATATGTGAAACGTCGAGAATTAAAAATAAGTTAAAATAAGTAAATTAAACGCGATAATATCCGTATATATAGTTTTATTCAATGTGTAGTGTTCGCGTAAATTTAAGAAATCAGTATTTTTATTGATTAAATACATCATTATACGATTAACCTCGTAATGTTGGTTGTTAAAAAGAAATAAAACCAGAAATAATTTGTAAAAATGATTGTCTTTGCATTTTATGTGTAGTATTTGCGTAAATATTATAAATCTTAACCTGTTTTTTGAAAAATATCCTGGAATTTGAAGTAAAAACTTTAAGTCATAAAATCAATTTCCAAGTGCACAATTTGCTTGATGCTGATATTCAGTATTCATATGAAGGCGATGCTTATAAAATTCTTTACTCCGTGCGCTCGTTATCGCAAATTATTAAAGTTGAAACTTTATAGGCAAGCGAACGACAAAATATAAAGTAGGCAGCTCATGTTGTACCTAACGTATTGTTTCTCACTAATTCATGTAAGCAAGCAGAAGTATCGATATTGATTGTAGGGTGGCCCCTAACTAGATTAAGTGACGATCTAGTAGGACTTGCGGGAAGTTGTTATTTCTTGGGGAAGGCCTGTGTTCAGCAGTTGAATTGTGAAGGGTTGTAATGATGAAGATAATTATGAAATGATGCAAAAGTATCGATGTAGATTGTTAAAAAATGAATGATCTACATTTTTATACTAGAAACAGACACAAGTAATAAGAGCCACTCGTCTCCACAGTTAGTAATAAATTTATGGGGCAGTCCCAAAATAAATTACTGACTCGCATACGGATCGATATAAAAGTTGAAAGTGACACTATATCCTATACCTTTAAACGAGCAATTCTCTTATGTTTATATAATCGGAATCTCGGAAACGGCTCCAACGATTTTCATAAAATTTAGTGTCTAGGGAGTTTCGGGGGCAATAAACCGATCTAGCTAGGATTTATTTTTAGAAAATGTCTTTTTGTTCGTGTTTTCAGGCAATGAATAACTGCTACAATATAGGAAGGTAAATTTTGACACCGTGTTAATAATCGTAACAGCTCAATTGGATATCGAGCGGTCACGAAATCGTATTGCCTTGGTTCGCATCCTGGCTTCGGTCCGACTTTTTTTCCATTTTTTTTCAAGTTCCCTTCTTTTGTGAGAAAGTCTATTATTTCGAGCCCTTTTATTAGCATTTTTAAAAATACGTACGTATTTTTAAAAATTTTAGTTAAACTAATTGCAATCATGATTTTTTATTCAAATAACCAGTTCAGTTTTTTTATTATATCAATAAGATCAAAAAATAGGATTCATGTTTCATCGGTATGTAATTTATATCTAAATGTAATTTCAAAAAAAAAAAGCAGAGTAAAGCTCAGTCATCCAGGTTCTGCATATGGATTCAATTAAGTTTGTTTTTCTAAATCTATGAATTATGAGTAACTGCTTTGAAAAAGTTAAAATAGGGACGGACATATTATGTAAAAAAAAGTCTGTTAACATCAAAAATGTCAATGTTTTACTAATTTCAAATGTATGCTATTCGGAATAATTAAAGCTTTACTGTTAAGTTATACTTCAAGACTTATTAATAGGAGCTGTAATTATTGTTATTAGATTGACATGGCATTATTATATCGACATCTATATATTATAATGACATTAAATATTGATAATTGTGCTGTTTCTACGTTAATATCGGTAATAGATGTAAATGATCCTAAAAGCTATAATGCAACAACCTAATGTACCATGTCTCTGAAATAAATAAATAAACGAATGTTAAGAAGCTAGAGTTGTGTGGAGATCGTGCCATATGAAATAACAATATAATAATAATAATAAAATATTTCCATCTGGTTTGGCTTTTATTTATTTATGTGTTATTTATTTGTTTATGTTAGTATATTGAATATATATTTATGTATATTTCTCATTTCCTTTTATATATTTATTCAGCCCAACAAGATGAGAGAGATACTCTATGAATACCCCGGATAATATATTTTGTTAATAATTAATCCCAATTTATTGACCAAGGAAGTAAGTTCATTTTCATTTTCATAATGGGTTCTTGGAATATTTTTTATTTCTACCATTGCGATTGTGAGCATTACGTTCCAAAAGTCTGCTCAAGAGAGTTTGAGAGTTTGATGAGACATGTTTCCATACTGTTGTTACGAGCTTGAGGTTCGTGACAATAAAAATTGCCGGTAAAATTACCTAAATTAACACTTTAATTTACTTTACACAAATTAAAGTTAAAACACTAATAATTAAACACACTAATTCACTTTATTCCGCTCCGAAGCTTCGCTTGTCTCGCCCAAATCCAATACTGCCCTGATCGCATCTTGCAGCGCCTATATATACAAATTAGCAATGAAGCATCCGGAATATTCAAGTAAATGCGCGCAAAGCTATGAGTGTTCGAGTGTAGATTTTCTAGAAACTTAGTTCTTCGGATGGCGCTGTCGGTTGAAAGATTTGTGATGTCATTTTCTGCAAAGCTCGCCCTCGCTCTCGTTCCTGACACTAGATGGCGCTAGTTGACTTATTCACGCAACACTATTTTCTTCCTTTATATGTTCTTATTCCTTTAAGACATCGTCAAATTTTGCAGATAGGAATAAAATGGACTCAGGTTTTTAACATTTTTCTGCTTTATGTCATTAATTGATGTGATTAAAGTTTCAATCTTTTGGTTCTGTTGCTTGTTAAAATCATTAAACATACGGCGTAATTCCTGCATTAACGAAGACAAATCTTCACACAGCTTGGGAATCTTTCTTTTTTGTCTTCTCCTCAAAGTATTAATTTAATTGTCACTTTCCATAAATACATTTAGATTAAGATCCGATCCGCGTAACTGTATTCGGGTTTTATTACCAGATAAACATAATGTATTTGGTGAAGTACGCTGTATTATTATATTATGTGGTTATAAAAATAGACCTTAAGCAGTCTGACGGTGACTATCTTTTTGACGACTCAGTGGCGCAGTGGCTTAGCAATGAGTGGCTGCGCTGGGGGTCGTGGGTTCGAATCCCGCACGAAACAAGTATTTGTATAGCCTATAAATAATTGTTCCGGTTCTGGATGTTTGTCCTTGTGCAATTTATGTTTGTAAACTGCCCCCACGATACAGGAGAAAGTCTATTGTAGGGGTAACGTTTTTTAAAATAATAAAAAATCTTCGCAATTAGGGCAGACTTGATGATGTATCAGCTTATAGCGATATCCTTGTTTAGTTGTTATGTCCTACTCACGCCTCGTCACTGCAGTTAACGTTCAACGCTCTCTTTATGCATTGCGCTTCTAGTAGCTCAATATATTTAACTAATATGACGTTGAAAAATACTATTTATAAATTAGAATAAAATGGTGTATACGAAATACGTCCGATTTCCACCGAAGCCCCAGGGGAAGAGTGAGTGAAAGACAATAATCTCTGCCTACCCTTCTGGGTAACAGGCATGAGAGTTTACGTATGTAAGTTTTTACCACTGGATACATTGATCATCATGATTCGAAGAAGCTGTGTGTTTTCTAGATACTCGGAGTCATATCCGGACTCAATATTATGTAATAAATTGCATCCTTTAGCTACGACAATTCACAATACAATAAAGACTTTTGATAAAGCATTGTGTGAAAGGTATTTTATTTTCTTATAGAATAAGAGAGACCTGGTAAGTGGATGATGTGGCTCATAGAAATCTACATCTTTTCTAGATTGAAACTGAAAACACAGATGCGATGTTACCCGCGAGGATTACGATAGAATGTTTCATTACTACGATATAATACGAATACGAAATAGCACTATACATCTGCTATTTTACGCTAGTTCAGTGGCAGTGTGCTCTATCCCTGGTCAAGCCATCATAATGGTGGCTCTACCACGTAAAGAAACCAGGATATCATAAATTAGTAAAAATATAATTCACAACGCAATGTACATCAATATTATATACGTAATATTGCAATTTAAAAATGTTTTTTTGATTGCAATTTGCGTAAAAAATTAAAAAGTTAACTTGTTGTAATTTTAATAAGAAACAAAATAATATCATGCCAGTTCAGTTACAGCACAATAGACGTTGGCAAAAATAGCGGAGCTGAAGTTATAGAGACCCTTCCTCATCCACCATAAAAATGCGGGCTGCTCGCGTACTGTAAAATTAATTGCTGTTACCTATAACACCATAATAGTTATCGTTGCCGCCTGAGTTTTTTTATTCTTTAGAAAAGTTTTTCTTTTTCTTTTACTCATTAAAATATGGTTTATGGTGATAGAATTCTGCCAGTATCAAATCGGTACATTGTGAGTAAGCGTAAGCGTAATATAATAGAACGTTGTCTCAATATACATTACCCGTGTTATTCCTGGAGTAAATTCAGAAACTGTTGTCCATAAACGCTTAATGTATTGAAGGGATATAGATGGTCGCTTTTATAACTAATGTTGCTCAAGATAAAACTTTTTAACTTTTTTTATCCTCATTGTAGCCCATCCCAAGTTCAGTACTGAACATATGCTATTACATTTGTAGCTCGAATGGGTCAGCTCGATAGGGGAAGGACCACGCTCTTGCAGAATACCAGCGTTAAATAGCAGCTCAATGCTGCTATGTTTTGTATGGTGTACTTCACACGAGGCATCTTCAGGTGAAGTAGACTCTGCGGTGGCTGACCGCTAAGAGGCGCAACACGTGTTGTATTATCGGAGGTGGTGTGTCCTTCTTAGTGTGGTAGATTTGGGAATGGTGGTGCCGGGATTGGTGGTGATGAGGATAGTGTCTAACTGAGGTAGATTCTAACAACTTCAATATAATGGATTTCCGCACAATAACTCCAGGTTCTATTAATTACCCTTTTGACCAAAAAAAGATGCATTTCATCTTAGTCCTCAGTGGTGACAACGCATCTTCACATATATACTTCACAGACATAGCAAGATATCGATTACAATGGGCCACGCTATTCGCTTACCAGCAGGTGGACGGTGTGCTCGTTTGTCACCCTTATTCTATATTAACACCCTTATTCTATATTATCAACTTGCTAAAGCGTTATCATTAACCATTCAAAATTGTCTAACGAATTGTGAAAAAAGTTGGCAAAAATTATTTACATTCGCGTATTCCCACTTTCATTTTAGTAAAACAATAAATAAATCAATTACGTCTAAACTAAAAGAAAATTCTTTTCAAAATTTGAATTACCCGATTAATACTCATTTCCCTCGACCTTATCCTAAATTTGATTTAAAAAAAGTAGTTGAATCAAAAGTAATGGACGGCGACTTAAAAAATGCATCCCGTATTTTATTCTCAGATGACATCCTCGCTCCCCGTAATGTCGAAACTCTTGAAGGCCTTCGTCAGAAACATCCTTCGGTCAATCCTTCCCAGAATTTACCGCTGCCTCCCAATACTTCTATGCAACCATTACAAGTTTCCGAAAAAGACACTTTAGACGCAATATTGTCATTTTCGAATAGCTCTGCCGGCGGAATTGACTTGATTACGCCTCAGCATCTCAAAGACCTTGTCAGCGTATCTGCCGGTGACGCCGGTAGGGTACTTCTTATTGACATAACAAAATTATGTAATTTTATGCTTTCTGGTAATGTCAATCCCTGTTTCATTCCCTAGTTATATGGGGCAAGATTGTGTGCCTTCAAAAAAAAGGATAACGGTATCCGTCCTATTGCTGTTGGTTCTACATTTCGACGCTTAACTTCAAAATTAGCTTGCAGGCACATAATCTCAAACCTTAAGACAAAATTTCAACCTACTCAACTAGGCTTTGGCACCAAAGGTGGCTGTGAGGCGGCGGTACATTCGGTGCGTACTTTCTAAACTAATTCCGATGCGGATGTTCTTCTGAAGGTTGATCTTAGAAATGCTTTCAACTCTATTGATAGGATAACCTTGCTGAAAGAAGTGGCTAACAATACCCCCGAAATATATCATTACGTTTGGCAATGTTACAGTCAAAATTCAAACTTGTTTTATCAAAACCATATTATTGAGCCTGCTGTCGGTGTTCAGCAGGGTGATCCATTAGGTCCAGCTCTTTTCAGTTTGGGAATTCAACCTATTATTTCAAATTTAAAATCCAAGCTGAATGTCTGGTATCTGGACGACGGTACACTGGGAGGTAAAGCAGATGACGTCCTCAATGACCTTACTCATATTTTTCAAAATTTTAAAAATATTGGTCTTGAACCAAATACAAATAAATGTGAAATATTTATTTCTAATAATTTATCTAATTCTAAAAGAGATACCTTAATTCAAAATTTCAATCAGATTTCTCCAGGAATAAAAACTGTCAATTCGGAATCGCTTTACCTGCTTGGTGCTCCGTTGTTTTTCGATAGTATTAAACCTGTTTTAAAAACAAAATTTGATCAATTTTTAAATCACGTTGATAAATTATATATTTTAAACCCCCATATTGCCCTTACCATTTTAAAATTTTGTATCCTTGTACCTAAATTTACATACTTGTTACGCTCAAGTCCAGTCTGGAAATGTTCGGATATTTTAAAAGATATTGATAATAATCTTAAAATTGCTGTAGAAAACATTCTAAATTTGAGATTAAATACAATAGCCTGGAATCAAGCCACTTTACCTATCAAATTTGGTGGAATTGGTATAAGAAATATTTCTAGCGTCGCATTGCCTGCTTTCCTTGCTTCCGTGCATAGTGTCAATGACCTATGTAACACAATTTTAAATAATAAAGTAGACCTATGCTTTGCTGCGGAGGCAAAGCAAATATGGCTAACACTCTGTTCCGGCGAAAATGTCCCACTGGAAGTTAACCGATAAAAACAGTGGGATATTCCGTTGGTACGGAGTGTCCACAAAAATTTATTTCAAAATTTCCATATTCAACAAGATCAGGCTCGCCTTCTAGCTGTTTCGACTAAGGAATCTAGCCACTGGTTACATGCTCTACCATCAAGTAATCTCGGCACATTGCTTGATAGGGAAAGCTTGCGCATCGCCGTAGGAATCCGGCTAGGAGTGGCTATTTGTCAACCTCACCAGTGCCCCTGTGGTAGCAGCGTCGATGAGTTTGGGCTCCACGGACTTTCATGCAAAAAAAGTGCAGGCGGGTTTTCCCGTCACGGTTCTTTGAACGAAATCATCCGAAGGGCTCTTGTCTCTATAAATATCCCCTCGGTTTTAGAGCCTTGCGGGATATTTAGAGACGATGGCAAGAGACCCGACGGTATGACTTTGGTCCCTTGGGAGAGAGGTAAAGCCCTAGTGTGGGATGCTACTTGCGTTGACACTTTGGCGGCCTCTCATCTCAAGGGTACCTGTTTTAGAGCCGGGGCGGCATCAGAGGCAGCCGAATTTAGTAAATGGCGCAAATATGAGTCTTTGAGAAATGACTACATATTTGTGCCATTTGCTGTAGAGACTATCGGTCCGTGGGGTCCACGTGCAATGAAGTTTCTAAAGGAACTGTATCCACGACTGGTCGTCGCTGCTGGTGATAAGAGGGCTGGTTCTTTCCTCGCTCAAAGGCTAAGTATAGCTATTCAGCGAGGAAACGCAGCCAGCGTTCTTGGCACTATACCACGGGGAGCAGGTCTTTTTGACGATTTAAATTTTTAGTTTTAGGTTTTCTATATTATAGTTTCTTCTTTTATATTGTATATATAATTAGTTTTAATCGTAAATATTATAATTTTAATTATTATTTTAGTTAATTTCTATATTATAATAAAAAAGGCCTCCTGCCTCCTCCAGCATAGACTTTCATAAAGCTCTAAGTCATCTGTATCTATCGACTCCCTGTATTGCCTCATTGATCTAGTTGGAAACACGATTGCCGATCATGAGGTTCGAATACTGGGTCGGACCTTAATATCTGTTTTCGGGTTTTTCTGTCACGATAAAAAGTTTCACCCCAGTGATTCGGAATGTAAGTTAAACAGTTGGTTCTACGCCTGATCTCTCTCCGGTCGTGTAAGACTATAAGAGTGAAGGATTAAGAATGCATCCGTGCTTGCACATACACGCGAACTGCTCTCCGGTTTAGTGCTGTGGCTAATAGACACCGGTAAAAGGGTTTTCCGGTTTTCCTCACTCACCGTTCAAAACAACAGAATTATTTAGCTATTTATTCCGAGGGAGCGTAGTGCATTCTCGTTTCTCTTTCTCAATGAGTATAATTTTTTCTAATATGTAACATTGTATCATAACTCCTGACACCCACAAATTGTAATAGTGTGTTAGACTCTCGTTTCAATGTGACTTTTGACTGAAAAAGATGAAGGAGATCCCATCGCACTTTAAATGTTAAAATACGTATTATATCATTTCATACGTGATGCCGCCACGATGCAGCTATATAAGAAGTAGTATATTATATATTATATAAAATATTGTAATATATAAAAAAATCTATAAACATATAAATAAATTAAACTCCTTTTCAAACAAAAACTCTATTAATAAAAAAAATCATGGGCTTTACTAAATACCATTCTTTGTTCACCGAGATTTATAGGCGGAGACTTGGCGACCTAAGAAAAACGTTTTACCTAGTTTAGGCACCGGTTCGTTTTTCACCTATCAATAGTATTATTTCGGACTTAAGCATATATTCCTTGCTCTCTATAAACTGTATACTGTTGGTAAAAATGAAATAAATAAAAAATAATTTTAATAGAGGTTAAGGCTCGAAAATTTGGTGGTTTTTCTACTTCACATATTTTTTTAAGTTTTACAGATTACACACATCATAATTTTGGTATATGATTTTTGACTACATGATCTTGGATTGCATAAAAGGAAAACACGATAACATGTAATTTTTTCGGTAGAAAAAAATTGCAAAGTAGGTTTTGTTAAAAAAAATAAAAATGTTCTTTGGCGCTTACTTAGTTTTTTTTCCGAGCGTGTGCCCGGTATAGCTATCTCATAATTTGCGTATTATGAAGTCATTGCATCATTTTAATTTTAACACTCCCTCAGTCGTTCGTGAGATTCACTGACAAAGGAATAAGCCACGCCCCCAAAACTACGATTCATCTTCAAGGTATCCTCTTAAGAGACATTTACATAGAGTTAATTTCAAACTTTAATAACTGAGGTTTTGCGTTGCAATATATATTACATTGTCCGCTTTCACGTCCGTTGACATTCTCATCAACTTTGTGAATTTATCTACTCAAACTCAAACTCAAACATTTTATTGCGTTCTTGTGGTTACATAAATAGTTCTTAAGTTGGATATAATAAAACCAAACATGAGCCCTGATAGGGCGTAGCAATATTATATTATATTATGTTATATATCAATTTATTCTTATCAATTTAGAAAGACTAATTTTATTTTATTTACTTAAACTACTTACTTAAACTACTACATTACTTTTAGGTTTAATAAACATTTGCAATATTTACAACGATATAAAAGAGGTATACATATAAAATAAACTAAACAATTATGATTTTTCACCGAAAAACTCTGACAACGAATAGAAACTTTTTTCAATTAAATATTTTTTAAGCTCTCTTTGAAATTTATACAACGATTCTTCTTTTTGTAGACATTTGGGAATTTTATTATAAATTTTTACACACATACCGTGGGATGGGATGGATTTAACTGTTTGTAATTTTGTGATAGGTGGAGCTAGTTTTATACTAGGACGTAAAAAATGAGGCGGGAGTATATTGAAAAAAGGTGCAAATTCTTTTTAACAAATGTGCATACTTCTAGTATATATATATATATATATATATATATATATATATATATATATATATATATATATATATATATATATATATATATATATATATATAGATGTAATTGTTAATATTTTTAGTGAAATAAAGTAGGGTTTACAGCTGTCAGTGCTGTCTATGTTTGTAATTATTCGGATACATTTTTTTTTGTAAAATAAACAATTTATTTACGTCTCTGCTGTTTCCCCACAGTAAAATGCCATCACACGTGGCTGTTCTTGAATCTGTAACTTTTTTAAGTTCGTATAGTGCATACGAGAAACGGGAAAGTTTAGATGATACTTTCTTTATGTGTTCTTTCCAATTTATACCTGAATCTATGTTTATACCTAATAATGTATATGAATCAATACATTCTAGTTTTATATCGTTGTAAGAATAATTTATAGATAGGGGGCATTTTTGATACGGCTTAAATTGTATTATCTTAGTTTTTGTGTAATTTATGACGAGATTGTGATTTTTTAACCATTTAGAGATATCTGTAAGTACACTATCTAGACAGCTGTTAAGATTGTTTTTCTGTCAAGAAATTCTCAGTAGCAGCCCAGAGTCAGGAAGACGGTGGTGTTTCAACTCTGTGCCTCAGAAAACATTTAAAAACGTTGGTCCTGCGTCTGATCTCTCTCCGGTTGCGTCGGCTTGCCGGACTATGAGATTAAGAAAACAGAACAGAAGCGTGCGCCTGTGCTTTGCGCATACGCACGGGAAATATAATCTTATCCAGAGCAAATTGATAGGCTCCGGTGAGACTGGCTGCTGTAACCAATATCGATCTGGAGGACATTACTATTTTTTTATGTTACGTACCTTTTAGGTGATTTTTATTTTTTTAGCCGACTTCAAAAAACAAGGTGGTTTCCAACTCGGCTGTATCATCCTTGTTGTATGTATTTTAACCTTTTTTTATTAAATAGGCTTCTAGGCTGTTTAGACTAAAGAATATACTTCAGAGGTTGTTCCACGTCTCGAAAAATTCTGTCCTTAAACGTTATAATACCTAGGCAACACAATGAAATTTATAATATAACTATTTAAAAAATATCAAAAGTGTAAAATAATAAAAGTAAATGCGACCTCAAAGAACTAAAAATTATAAAATAATTTAACATTTTGAAGTTAATAACACAGTCGGTACTGGTAGGGACTGACTGACCAAGAAGCGTCGATCCATCAATCCATTCATTACAGCCTATAAAACTCCACTGTTGAAAACAATTGTTGTTGTAGTTTTTATTAGGGACATACTGCTACCTTTTCCTGTTTTAGTTTCCTCTGTCATCTGTTGCGATACTCACGATCATGGATCGTGGCTATTCTTGCACCACCACTGCACGGTAAAGCGTCGATATTACGAGGGAGTGTAGAAAGTCACTTCGTGAGGCATCAAACATACACCCGTATTTAAGAATTATAGCTCCCACCGTAATATTTTGGATTACTGGATACGAGGCATTCAAACTTAGTCCTCAGCTGTGACACCGCATCTGCATTTTTGTTCCTAATCGAGGATGAATGTAGATGTCAATGGTCCACAGCGTTCACATAGCGTCAGGTGAATTGTGTGCTCGTTGTCACCCTCATTCTAAAAAAAACCTATGACGTATAACATCTATAGGTTCTCTTATAACACTTGTAGATCACTATATATATATATACATATATATATATATATATATATATATATATATATATATATATATATATATATATATATATATATATATATATATATATATATATTGCCAAAGCCAAAACGTAATTATATGTAAAAGTTTGGCTATGAATTTTCATAATATAATTATTTTTTATAGACATTAATACAAGATAATAATAAAATGTTGTTGCTGCAATTATACTATGTATGTGCATATGTATGACTTTGTGATTTTCGTTTTTGAAACTAAGCCTACATTACTTTACGATCAGGTGGACTGTGTGCTCGTTTGTTACCCTTATCCTATAGAAAAAGAGCCACGTGCAGTAAATAATGGGTCGGCTCGACCGGAGAATGGCCACGCTCTCACAGAATACCAGCGAGAAATGGCAGCTATAAGCTGCTGTGTTTTGTATAGTGAGTGTAGAGAACCGGAGACCATTTGAAAACTGAAACCTGAAACTGAAAACGAGGCATTTCGTCATAGTACTCAGGGCTGACAACGCATCTGCATTTTGATTATTAATCGAAAATGAATGTAGATGCTTATACGCCACAGCATCCATTTACCATTTGGTGGACCGTGTGCCCGTTTATAACCCTAATTCTAAATAAAAGAAAATAAACATTTGATACTTTTTTACTTCTGGATTGATTAATATTTAGATTAGAAAAATCGTCTCAGACGTAAAATATCTTTCAGGACCTTCAGAAAAAGAGTGACAACGTCCGCCACCCAGTCTCCATTGACACCAAACACACAATATACTGGTACTTTTGGCATTAAGGCGCTGAATACCATTTTCATGATCTGTGCCGACAGATAATTCTTGCAATACGTTTGCAAAACATTGTGAACATACTGGTCCATTCTCATCCATCTAAAAGAAAACAATCATAATTAAATACTGAAATATATAAAAACTGTCATATCCGTTGTACTAGATATTGCCAAGTAATCTGTAATGATTAAGTATGTGCGTTCTTACCAATTGATCTAGATTTTCAAGAAAGGTAATAATTCTGGACCCAAATCTCCAATAATGTAATATTGCTCATTTTCTTCTATTGCAGAACCACATTTTAAACAGTCCAACATGTTTTAATAGGTGAACTGAAAGATAATAACATTATATTAATATTATGCAGCCATTATGAACTTATGGAGAAAATAATTATTTATTTTTTGATTGTTAACAGATTACATATAGAAGTATGTTATTAAAATGCGTTTAATAACTTAAGGAAACATCTTTTTTTATATATCTCTCTAGTGATTCAAATTGTAATTCTACAGATGTTCGATATCAAGGAAATCAAAATCTCACTTAAATCATGAATTCCATATAACAAAAGCCGAGTTAAACAAGTAGTAATAGATCCAAAGTCCAGATCCAAATAAAAAAATAAAAATCAAATTGCCAAAGTAATCCAAAAGAAACACAAACGCATGATTCACGAGTTCACAAATATACGAACAAGCTCGGAATAAATAAAAAATATCGGACTACCTACACTATTTCAAGACTTAAGTCACATGTCAGACATGATATTTAACGTATAATTTTATGAGTGGAAGGGTGCCATCTTGTGAATTCTTCAAAAATTGGGATTGCATTTTTATTTTTAGCAAGTCATTTAGGTGGATTTATTCTCCTATGGTTATCTCTATTTTAATAAAATCCATGAATTTTTCGCTTTTAAATGGACGGTATCCTTTGGAGAAAAACTTCAATCATCAATAGTGGCAATCAGGACATGAATTTCATAATATAATTATATAAACGACATTGCGATTGTGATTTTTCTCAAAATTATATTGAAATAAAAATGCAACTGAGAAATATTTTCTTTTATTTGAATATAGCCCTAGCGCTTGCTAACGAAATAGCTCTTCAAAGACCTCCTATTACATCGTTCTCCATTCGGATCGCTTTAATCAAGTTAATCTTGCGACTTATCTACTGTAATACCTACAAAGTAAATGTCTTAACCATTTATGTATTTTTTCATTTATTAAGTATATTAAAAGTCCACTGCTGAAAGGATTCCTCAGTTTGCCTCATAGTGGGGATTCTGTCATAATTGCCAGGTTTGGCACAAGGACTGGCTATCACAGTTTTTTTATTCTTAAAATTTTCCATTAGAAAGATGATCTTTTTTGTCATTTTACTTCTGTAGCCTCTTACGATGAAATGGGATTGTCTGACGCCGTCATCATACAGAACAATTTTACGTACGTACGTACTGCAGTACATACACGTATTATATTACACACAATACTTCAAACTTCTCGTTTCACTACATTTCAATCTTGCATACCAAAATAAGCGAAAACTTGTTTTTCAAACTTGAACAAACCTAACCAAGGCTCAGACATGATTTTTTTAAATTAGCCTCTAAATAACGCACAATAAAGTGTTTGTCAAACGTTAAAGCAGTAACAGAAGGCCAGACGAACATCACTCATATGGACGACGGAGAGCAACGGCAGAGATTAGAAATAACTGGTATTGCGATCGCTATTCCGCCTGCCAAGTGATGCTCAATTTCTCTCTTATAAAACTCTCTCGGAGAGGCTCGAGTACAGCTGAAGGCTTTTACGGGACGATAAAGATGAATCTACAGTTATAAATATCTTAGATTGCTTAAAATTATCTTATTTTTACCTTTTTAACCTGACACGATATGAAATAATATATAAAAAATTAAATTTGAATTATTACGCGAACACTACACATTTAATTAATACCAATTTTTACGGATTTTATCGCCCAGAGATTACAAATCCCTGCTAAAGAACACCAATTTCTTCCAAGGATGATTCGCGAGGCTATGGAAATAAAAAAAAACATCCTTATTTCAATAGAGAAGATGGCTGGGTGCTACCATCTGCTTGGGATCCTATAATCAGTAAAATTAAAACCCAACCCAAGCATACAACTGCAAGACTTCAAGATGCTATAAGTTCGTACTGTATAGATCTTAAAATTCATAATTTATATTTTAATCTATGGTAACCGCAGTTAGCTATGACATCTAGACTTTGAACGTCTCAGTCTCCCCGGTGATCATAGGTGCTGTAAAGTGCTCGAAACGTCGGGTATCTAAAAAGTTAAATATACGCTATAAAATCCGTAAAAACTAGTATTATTTGAATCATTAAATTTCGTTTTCTATCAAAATCTTGAAAAATACGCTATATTACTATATCGTTAATGAAATATTAACGTATTTATTTAAACAACAAAATGTAATTTGTCGACGATATAGTCCTTATGGCAGAAGTTGAAGGATTTAAGCACTATGCTCAATGTCCTCAATAGTGCCTTCCAACGGATAGGTCTTAAGATGAACATGGACAAAACAAAGATCATGTTTAATGTCCATGTCACACCTACGCCGTTAGTTGTTGGGAGCACTAAGCTCTAAGTTGTTGACGAGTACGTTTACCTGCGACAAATATTCTGACTAGGTAAGTCCAACTTCGACCGAGAGGTCAATCGCCAGATTCAACTCGGCTGGGCAGCGTTTGGGAAATTACGATGCATCTTCTTTTCAGGTCCGGTCAGGTATACCTCAAAACCTGAAAACTAAGTTGTACAACCAGTGCGTGTTGCCAGTGATAACCTACGGAACCGAGACGTGGTCCTTCACTGATGGCCATAGGAGGACGCTCAAAGTCGCTCAGCGAGCCATGGAGAGGGCTATGCTCGGAGTTTCTCTGCGTGATAAGCTTAGAAATGAGGATATCCGCAGTAGAACCAGAGTGACCGACATAGTCTAATGGATTAGTAAGCTGAAGTGGCAATGAGCCGGCCATATAGCTCGAAGAAACGACAACCGTTGGGGAAAAAAGGCTCTCGAGTGGTAACCTCGTATCGGTAGGCGAAGTGTAGGGCAACCCCACACTTGATGGAGTGACATCCTGGTAAGACATGCAAGAAGTCATGTCCGTACTAAGGGCCGTACTTTGTGGCATATCTTGGGGGAGGCCTATGTTCAGCCGTGGACTTGTGAAGGGTTGTAATCATGATGATGATGAAAACAATACAACATCTTAAAATTCTTTACACTCCTAATTCTAGGACCTGCAATAATACTTTTTTTACTAAATTACGTATTCTGTGCGCAAATTAATATTTTCTTTCGAAAACATAGGGAATCCTTTTCCTTTCAATTTGCTTAATTTAATTTAACAGTGGTAGAGCCACGCGGCAGCTTTGCTGTTGCACGTATGGGCCGGCTAAAACCGGGGTGGTACCACGACCTCACAGAATACCGGCGTGAAGTGGAAGCTCTGCTTCCACGTTTCGTCTGGTGAGTGCAGGTGGCCGGAGGCCCAAATCCCCCCCCCCCCCCATCAACATGGTAGCGGAATTAAATAATGATAGACTACCCCAGGAGGGTACCAGCACACCTGGAGAACCCCTCGCTGAGCATCCACGACCATGTTTCTCTACTTCTGATTCTGGGGGGGGGGGGGGGGGCAAAATTCCGCTCAAGACTACAACTGCTCAGGGCAAACGGAGCAACAAAACCAAGGCGTTCCCTGCCACGCTGTCCGTTTCTGCAATATCAGGGGACTTCACTCTAACCTAAACGCCGTCCACTACCATCTCGAGACGGCGAGGCCGGCTCTGCTCTTTCTGACCGAGACGCAGGTGTTCGTTCTCTCCGGCTGATGTCTCGTATCTCTCCTACCCGGGGTACAAACTGGAACACTCCTTTGTGCCTCGGGCTGGAGTTTGCGTTTACGTCAGAGAGGACATCTGTTCTCGACGCCTCGGCAGACTTGAAGGTTCGGACCTGTCCATCCTTTGGCTACGCGTAGACAGCGACGACCATCCGCGCGTCTACGGGTGCCTCTATAGGTCCCATAGCGGTAATGCCGAAACATACCGACTCTTCGACCACGTCCAAATGGCTGCGGATTCGTTGCTACAGCAGATCCCCTCCGCAGAGATCGTGATCCTCGGCGACTTTAACGCCCATCACGCCGAACGCTTGGTTCACGTTTAACCGATCATGCGAGGAGATCTGTTCATGATTTTGCCTTGGCATATGGTCTGACACAACTGGTTACTTCGCCTACGCGGATTCCAGATGTGGAGGATCATGCACCTTCCCTGTTGGACCTTCTGCTGACCTCTCACCCGGACGGATATCAGATTTCCGTCGACGCCCCTTTAGGCTCCTCGGACCATTGTCTGGTCCGGAGTATTGTGCCACTCACGCTGAAATCGCTGTTGCATTCTGCAGGCTGCCGCCGTGTTTGGCACTATAGGTCAGCCGATTGGGATGAGATGCGGTCTTTCTTTGCATCCTACCCTTGGGGGCGGGTTTGCTTGTCGCCAGATGATCCCAACGTTGTTGCGGATTCTGTTACTGATGTGGTACTTCAGGGTATGGAACTTTTTATTCCTTCCTCTGTGGTGCCCATTGGAGGCAAATCTCAGTCATCGTTTGGTCGCTAATATAAGTAGGAGTATAAGCAGGAGTGCTACCAAGCCTGAGTTGATGCATCAGCGTCCCGGGATGTTAACACCAGCGCTCTAAAAATGAAGTATAATTCCGCCTCTAGGTCCTTCAAAAGAGTCATTGCCAAGGCAAAGGCGGATAACATAGGCAGAATTGGCGAGAAACTAGTTCGCCTTCCTTCTGGAACCCGTGCATTCTGGTCTCTCACCAAGGCTGTCCAGGGGAATTTCTGTCAGCCATCTCTTCCATCTCTGCACTGGGAGGACGACTCACTGGCCCATACCGCAAAGGAGAAAGCCGATCTTCTAGGCTCTTTCTTTGCGTCTAACTCGACTCTCGATGACGGGGAGAGTACGCCGCCGACCATCCCGCGGTGTGAGTGCTCCATGCCAGAAGTGCAGTTCACACAGCGCTCCGTTCGCAAAGCACTCCTCTCCCTGGACATCCACAAGTCGAGTGGGCCTGACGGAATCCCCCCAATTGTGCTGAGGACGTGTGCTCCAGAGTTGGCACCGGTTTTAACGCGTCTTTTCCGGTACTCCTACTCCCTAGGCGTAGTCCCAAAATCATGGAAGACGGCTTTCGCCCACCCGATCCCTAAAAAAGGCGACCGCTCAGACCCGTCTAACTACCGGCCAATCACCATCAACTCCTTGTTCTCCAAAACAATGGAGTCCATTGTAAACTGCCAGCTCATGAGGTACCTTGAGGATCACTAGCTGATTAGTGACCGCCAATACGGTTTTCGCCGTGGTCGGTCAGCTGGCGATCTTCTGGTCTACCTCACTCACAGATGGGCGGAGGCAGTAGAGTTCAAGGGGGAGGCATTGGTCGTTAGTTTGGACATTGCGAAGGCCTTCGATCGGGTTTGGCACAAAGCGCTTCTTTCGAAGCTCCCTTCCTTTGGGCTTCCCGAGAAATTGTGCGATTGGATCACCAGCTTTCTTGCAGATCGGAGCATCAAGGTCGTTGTAGACGGTGCAAGCTCCGATTGCAAGCCTGTTAATGCTGGTGTTCCACAGGGCTGCGTGCTATCGCCAACGCTGTTTCTTCTGCATATCAATGATATGTTGCATACCCGTAACATTCATTGCTATGCGGATGACAGCACTGGTGATGCTCTTTACACCGGCCGAGCCAATATTTCTCAGGAAAACGTCTCCGAGTGCCGGGACAAACTTGTGTCAGAATTTCGTGTGTCAGCAGAGCGGGACAGTATTTCATGCCGGCACACCGCCTGCAACTTTACAAGGCGCAGGTTCGGCCACACATGGAATACTGTTCCCATCTCTGGGCTGGGGCTCCCCAGTACCAGCTCCTTCCACTTGACCGCATCCAGCGCAGAGCGGCTCGAATCGTCGACGACCGAGTGCTTTCCAATCGGCTCGATTCACTGACGCTGCTAAGAGATGTTACATCTCTTTGCGTATTTTATCGCATCTATCACGGGGAGTGCTCTGAGGAATTGTTCGGATTAATCCCAGCCGCCAAATTTCGTGAACGCACTACACGGCAAACGTCCCGATACCATCCACACCATCTGGATGCTTGGCGGTCCACCACTGTAAGTTTCACAAGGAGTTTTCTTCCACGTACAACCTCTCTGTGGAATAGTTTACCACCGGCTATTTTTCCGGACCGATACGACCTGGGGACCTTCAAGAAAAGAGCTTACTCCCTTCTAAAGGGCCGGCAACGCACCCGCAATTCTCCTGGTGTTGCGGTTGATCATGGGCGGCGGTAGTCACTTAACATCAGGTGAGCCGCATGCTCGTTTGCCCCCTCTTCTATAAAAAAAAAAATATTTTAACAAAATAGTTTGAAAGGCTTATCGCAAATTCACAAAGCAAGCTGTTTTGTAGTTGGTTTTTCATTCTTTGTTTGCTTTTTAATTTTTCTACTTTGATGTTTGAATTCTATATTATGGTTGTGCTTGACTTCAACCCCACCTGATGGTAAGAGGTGATGTGTAATGATATCTTCAAGAAACTTTTTGCCTAATGTGAAAATGCTATAGATTCGTTTTTGTAATAACGTATTGGGATAATGGTGTTGTAAATATTGTTGTCGGGTTTTAATTTCATATTTTGCGTCGCACAACCACATTGTAAAATTTACTGTCAACTATTCTTTCAGGACCGATATGATTTAGGAACTCGTGTGACAGGACGAGTTCCTAAATCTACTCCTTTATTAAAAGCCACCGGAGAATCGGAAACGCCCCAGTAATTCTCCGGTGTTGCAGATTTTTATAGGCGACGGTGAGCCGCATGCAAATTTTTTGGACGTGCTCATTCGACTTTTCTTCTATAAAAAATGTAAATTAGAAAAATTTAAAATATAATTATCCTCTAAGCTGATGTTTATCAATTTAAAAAATGTATTGTCTGTGATAACGACACTGTTACACCGATATTTATGGCAAACCTCAAGATTTTCTAACATTGCCAGAATTCTGGACGAAATTCCGTGATGGAATCTCTTACGCCGCTGCCACATGACTCTGCCGTTATCGTTAGCGTTACAGCTTATAGGAAAAGTCCACTGCTAAATATTGGCCAATGAACATGAAAATAGGTCCCCTATAGATTACCTCAGAGTGGGGATATTTGCAATATTTAATTATTTCGCCGTTATTAGTAAGATGCTGCTGATCAACTTCTGCTGCTGATAACGTTTGACATCCACGGGGCGATATGGGGTAGTGGATATGTACCAATACACGGTCGCACATGAATCTACTGCAATATAATTCTAAGAGACCATTGACACGACAATTGTTTACGACAATTTATGTTATGAAGTCCACATCAACTGGGCTCAATTAATATTTACGTAGGTACAGATAGTTTCGGATTACCCTTGCTCGTTAACTTCGCTATTGCATAAATTTTAGATACCCATGTTTATGGCTTTAATTAAACTATATATTTTATAATAATTTCCTGGGTGTAACGAATATACAGTGTATTACGCAAATAGTATTTCGGTATAGTATTTGGGTTACATGTTTTTGTGTCGAGTAATTATAGGCATCATGTATATATTTCGTGTGTGCGTAGTCAATTCCTGGTCAAGCTGACCTTTTTATTGCAGCCATAATATAGCTGCAACGTGGTTATACTTTTTAAAACATTAGAAACATTCAATAGCTTGAATGCAGAGGTAAAATTATTTATAAAGGGTCTTTACTTTATTTAGAAGAACCGAAGGAATGATAATTGTTTGTCAAGTTTTTGGACGATATCGACCACTTCTGAATACTGATGAAGATTATTAATTTACAGGACATCAGTTTTATTTTAGAAGTATTATTGATTCTCTATGAGATTCCGACAGGCAGTATTTTATTCAATCTAGTTAATCATAATATGCACTAATTTAAATTTGATAAATCGCAGTATCATCTCATTTTGTACTTTTCAACAAGTCAAAGTTTTATTAGTTATTTATTATATTACCATTATTACAGTATTAAACAAGTCCTATTAATATTACGTAGCACGTTCTCGAGCAACCTGCATCAATTGATTTCCTTTGTTCGCATTCCACTTGCCCGTGCGAGGATGCCAATCTAGAACGTTTCTAACCCTTCTGCCGAGCGTGACCACTACGGCACATGTCTCCCTATAATTATTTATTTATTTTTTATTCTTAGAAAAAGGGCTTTGTTGCTGAAGCGATTATGACGCCAATGGAATAAAACTCTCAATTTTCTATTCCAGCGTTTATTATATTTTCCATGTTTGATAAAGCACAGAATCGACCCATAATTATTTCAGTCATTACGACAATAACTGCCGCAAATTGGTTGGTAAAATTGCCTCGTTAAGCACCGTGGCAACCGCATGCACTGCATAAAAATCGATTTTATTAATTACTTTCACCGTGTCAATTAATGTTAAAACCATACTATGTATAATATTTTTAATCTGAAAGTATGTTTTTCATTTGTCTGTTCGGTACAAATGCAATCGAATTTAAATTTACTTCCTGATGAGTTTGAGACGTTGAAAGTATAGTGTGGATGGCGATGCAATGTAAACTCAAGGTGCCTTTTTTTACATTGCATGTTGACTTTACAAATTACAATCGATTTAAAGCTAACTTCTCAATGAGATAGAAATTTGAAGATTTGAATATAGCTCAGAACTGAAAGTATAGTAAAAATAGTTATTCTGAACCATACCTATTATTTTGTGTTATTAATAAAAATAATTTTCCAAATATTTTGTTTTATTTTCGAAAAAAAATTATTTTCAAAACTAGCATAGATTAAATGAAATGTTCCCTTTTCATACCAATTTAACTTTATTTTTATTGAATTAAGATTAAAAAACGAACACAAAGCAGCTGATGTAGTAGATGGTAAGTAAATATTGTGGCCCAAATATATTCCATCTTATTTCGGTTTAAAATAAAAACGCAGATGCGCTATTATCCCTAATCATATCTTCGTTTCTCATTACTCAACATATTGAACAGAATTTATGTTGATATACTGTTCAAGCGTAGTCATTCCCCGCTGGAGCCGACACGATCGTGCTGCAGACATTATACGTAGGAGAAATATTAATCGTGCACCGGGAACATAAACTGATCGCATATGCTATGAGAGCTTTCATAAAAACAGAAAGCAATAAATATATGCCAGTGAAAGCATGAAGCACAACATATGAAAAATAATGACGGGAAAGGAAAAATAAATCTAAGTGTGTTTTTATAGCATTGGGTGACAAACGAGCACACAGTCAACCCGATGGTAAGTGGATGCTGTGGCTCATAAACATCCACATTTATCCTCAATAAAGCATCAAAATGCAAATGCTTGTTTACCCTGAGGACTGAGATGGAATGCCTCGATTCCAGTTAAAAGGGTCTCCAGTTTTCGACACTCATCATACGAAACACAGCAGCATTACGCTGCTACTTTACACTAATATTCTGTGAGAGCGTGGTCCTGCCCGGTCCCATTCCACTCATGCCCATTCATGCTTTTCATGCTACAACTATTATAATATAGCTACAGCGTGGCTCTATCACGTAAAATGCTGTGTCCACATTCAAAACAACACCAATATTAAAGAAAAAAAAAACTGAAATTAAAATTTAATAAAAATAAAAATGTAAAAGCACTAACAGTAAATTTAGCTTCTTTAATAGATTAGAGTGTGGATGTAACATCTGCAGTATTTTTGTAAATAAAAGAAAATCGAGGGGAAATAAACATACAATATGTACAAACATTACTAATTATATTAAAATATATTACTTATGTACTTAATATGCTTTTTTTGATAGCTTCATTTATTAATTTTCATACTTTTTTTGGAATATTACTCAAACCGCTCGTTGTCTATGAAACATATTTGGCCAATTCAATCATAAATTAATTCATCATTAATTAGAGAAAAGGAGGCTACACCAAAGTATATCATTTTACTACTTGTAACTAAATACTACATCTTATTAACGTGGTCTAATTCTAGGCTACTATCATAATATGTGACAAAGCACTAGCTTTTATCTTCAGCCCAAATGCAGATAGTCTCTGAGATTGCTACGACTACAATTAAGCTCATTTAACCAGTTGTAAAGAGTGGAACGGGATGAGGCTGAATCATGAAATGTCAATCGAAGTATATCATAATTTTATTTTAAAGAAGGCGACAACGAAAGTTATATCAATCATAACAAATTTTTTCGTATTACGTACACTTTCTAAATTTCAAACCGATTTCTACTATAGAAACAAATGACAAATTAATTAAATGTACCTCCTTATTTTATTAAAAAAAGTTTAGATTCCACATTTTATGATGTTTATTCATTAAGTGCATTAGTTTAGATTTTAAATTTAATGATTGTTTATTAATTACAAATTTAATGTTAAAAGCAATTAAACAAACTTGAGCGCTTGCAAAACTTATGTATTCATTATATTTTTGGGCTAAATTAGTAGGACTAAGTCTCCTCCTATTGCAATCAGCTCAAGTGGCTCCTAATCCAACTTCGTGGGAATACCCGAATCCTATGTCTCCTTTTCACCATATTGTACAATCCAACATCACCACTGTATATACGTGATCGTTTCCGCTTTAATCATTCTCCCAGTGCAGTCTGCAGATCACATTTAAAAACCCTCTTCAATTTCGCTTCTTCCAGAACTAAGTTCTATTCTCACTCTTTTACAGTACATGCAGTTAGGTTATGGATTTCTCTTCCTGCTGCGATTCGTGAGGCTCAAACAGTTTCATTGTTTAAAAGGCAAGTTATAGAGCACCATCTTTCTTTGTCGTCACAATGACCTAATGTATGACTTGTATATATTATATGTATATAGTAGTACAGTATAGTATTTAGAAATATGTATGTTTGTATGTATGGATGTGTGTATATGTTTTTATTATCTTTATTTTTTATTAAGTATATTAATATTATAAAATTTGTTATGAGAGTGCACACTGAATCCGCTTCTCTTTGAATCTGTCCAGTAATCAGGCCTGCTGTAAGAAATTTATATTTGAAATAAGCAGACAAAATATCTTTTTATTGTTCATTGTAACATTACTTTGTGAGTACATAAAATACTAAATAAATAAATAAATAAAAGCATTAAAACATTAAAAAAACGTTACAGCCTATATACGTCCCACTGCTGGGCACAGGCCTCTTCTCATTTCTGAGAGGGTTCTAGGGCAAGAAAATGTCCGCCGCGCTGCCCCAATGCGTGTTGGCGGACTTTACATGTCTCCGAATTATTTTTATTTTATTTCTTGGACATTCAGGTTTTCTCACTATTACTTTCACCGCCAATATATTTTCTTACTTTATTTTAAAATTTAATTTTTAGACCCTTTTAAGTGGACTAAAGTAATATCTTCAAGGCAATAAATTGACATCCCATAACTTTTTCATCACATGAAAACGTCCTTGACGAATGTACTAAACAAATAAATAATTGAATATTTTATGTATCTTACGCAATAACTTCACTGATGAAAATCAGTGAAGTTATTGCGTAAGAGACATAAAAATACAGTTGATATTGAGAACATCCTACTTTATAAGTCGAAAAAAATATTTTTCTTCTTAAAATATACAACATACGTGTTAGTAATTGCTTTGGGGAAACGATCAGCAATAAATTTAATACCACAATTGCCTGGAGCTATCCGGCATAAATTTTTTGCTTATGATAAATGAACCGTAGGCCGTAAGTTGTTACGAAGTTGTACCTGTTTAATATTTAGTCATAAACCGCTGCGAGAGTGATCAGCATGGTTAACCAAGATGAGTTTCTAGAGTCTTCGGCGCTAATTGAAAACGGTAAAAATGAATAGCAATGCATAATATCTCAAAATAATGTCGAACTGTCACGTGACCAAACGTTGATTTTGTATTCTTTTCTATTAGCGTTAATGATTGTACAAAGTTCTAACTAGGATGCAGAATATATAGACCAGAAGTACACATAGCAGTCAGATATAAAATTTAAATTTTTAAGCGTTATAGACTAAACACTACCCTAAAGACTAGGTACCTGAGAGACCTAGTCTATGTGCTAGTTTTTCATCCTTATTCGGTTAAAAATAACCTCAATAAAAGTGGTAATTCTACCGAAGTGGGAAAGTGCAACGACTTAGCTAAATATTATGTGTATTTACAATAAAAGGATGAGGTATAATATTATTATAATAATCTATGATTTGTCTGATGGTGGAAGGGGGAGAGAGGATTTATGAATGTAATGGAATTCTGTAGTTCAGTTTTCTCCCACTACCATACCTTTAAATAATCAGAAATTTTGCAGACGTAGTCGTTGATAATACAATAATTTCATGACCATGATCTAGTACTCTCACTGTGATCTTCCCAGCTGATGATCAAAGCGTGTTATTGAAGTATTTAAGCTCTATTATTCATCAAAAATAACACACTAATAATTATTCGACTTATCAAATTTACGAAAAGTTTTTGAGGTGCCTACAGATTTAGATATTAGTTTTATTTCAATTGTTATTGCGTCTTGTCTAGACTTGAAAGATAAAGCTGAGAGAAATAGTTAAATTAATGCAAACGACTCTTTCTGATAACTAACTCAAACGTGGCTTGTCTATAAATTTTGAATTAATGAAATATACTTAAATTTTTCTTAGTAGAATAACAAAAGAGCTACAAACCCACTTACTGAACAAGAAAATTGCAACTTAAGAACACATTTTTAATTGTTAAATGAACTAACAGTCTACCTGGTTCTGCCGGTCTAAGTGGTTTCGTCAGCTGCAACTGCGACACCTGCAACTAACTTAAATCTCAAACACAATAGATACGTTGTCACTTCTGAGGACTAAGGCGAAATGCCTAACAACCTGTAATTATATTGGTTTTCAATACGCTTTGGACCTGAACACAGGAGCGCACACAATACATTGGTGGTAGAAATAAAGCTCCTGAAATAACCCCTTTAAAAAAGGCTACAAAGCGAGGTCACCCTTGAGGATTTAATTTAAATGCTTACCGGGTGAGTTATTATATGGTATATTGTTTATAGTTTACGATAATATCCACCGCATATTTACGATGTAAAAATGTCTCGTATGTATTAAAATTTCCACCAGATTAAAATGATTCCTTTAATTTCATTTATTGTATTTTATAAGAATTACCACCTCGTGTGTAAAACAATAGCTGTGTTTTTAAAACTGAAGTGACAAACGAACTTAGAGTCCACTTGATGGTGAATTTCTCAAAAAGATCAAAAGAACGCAACAGATGCTTTGTCACCCCAAAGGACTAATAAATAATGCCTCACAAACACACACACACACACACACACACATATCCTGTAATTACGTTGGCTCTCTATACGTAAGTACACGCACAACGTATGTAGGGTATGGTACCCTGGTAAAAATGTGGCCAGCTGCCCAGATGGACTCCTAGACAGAAAAGAAATACCACCACCTAGTAAAATGTATGTCTCACTTCTGAGCATTGGTCACCTCTCGTAGCTCACAGGGTTATAAATTAAACGAAAACCGCGAGAAGTGAATTGTTGTACTTAATCCCAATTATTTACCATGACTTTTCGTGATTTGTTTGTTTCTACCTCAGAGCAAGTGGTTAATCAGCAATTGGAATTAACAATTTTATTGGGGTCAACAGGAATCAAAATAAGATCAAGCGTCGATATATATATATATATATATATATATATATATATATATATATATATATATATATATATATATATATATATATATATATATATATATATATATATATATTTGATACTAGGGAAAGCTCCAAAACTACTACAGCAAAATGGACGTATAAAATTCGAATTGCTCGAGTCGAGTCGAGGCTCGATTTCAAGGAAACTTTTGTGTCCTTAGTACATAATAATAACTCAATACATTAATTTCATTACTTGAACTACCTTGAGGGTGATGCTGTTCGCGGGTGGTGCAATCTTGATCGATCATAATTGAAAATCGTTATATAGGTTATAAAATGTAGGTAAAAGCGACAAATCGCTTCGTTTTGTAATAAATCACGTTACCAAAAATCTACGGGCTCTTAAGACATCTTACCTACAGACACATGGGATGTATTCATAATCTATATTTTCACACAGAGGCTGGGTAACGCGACTTGCTTTAAGTGACAGAAGTACAGGAATACTTTTCCTGAGATACCAATGCTAGATCAGTTTTTTACGTTTCTTTAAAATCGTGCTGACGTCCTTGAGACTATGCAGCGTAATAGGCAGGAAGTTAAGGCCAAGGCTTTCACATTTGTCGACGCTCCCTCAATCTGAAGTACAGACGAAGTCATTGGTCGTTACTTCAAGCGAGTCATCTGTTCCTAAGAGTAGGGTTGAATATATTATTTGCAAGGGCTCTCATTGCGCATATAACTGTGCCTCATTCAAGAATAAATCTCTTGAAGAGAGGAAGGCGATAGTAGCTTCTGACTTTTATCTAACTGTTTGATACTGGGCCATAACGTCCGTCGCTGTAGGCTTTATTGTAAACAGAGACATAATTTGTTGTTTTGTTGCATGCTTCGCCTGATGAGCACAGTTCTGATAATTCTGGTGAGACCCACATTATAGCCATGCCCACAGTGTCTTAACCTGAAATTTTACTGTGCACTGCATTAGTTCAACTTAACGATCCTATTACGAATGTCGTAGCTACTAGACAGCGGAAGCCCGATTTATCTTATAACGTCTGCTGTAAAACAGAGGTTAAATCCGACTTCTACGCCACCCAGCACTCGGATCCTATGTATTGATGATATTTCAACGAATTTTAATGTTGACCGTTGCGCGGTTCAGTTACTTACGAAAAATCCCTCATATAATGTCATAACTAGTTTCTTAGTGTTTCCCCAGATAACGGGTGAATTACCGAAGCCGAAACTTAATATTTATCATCTTTATTTCATTTCCGGTTAGCGGATCCTTCATTCATTTTGCCTTCGCCTATCGAAATGATCATATGTGCAGACCTATTTTGGGATATTGTAGGCTCCGAATCACATTGTTTAGGTGAAAACAATCCTATACTTCGGAGTTCCATACGAGGTTGGCTAGTTTTTGGTCCAGTTATACCGATAAAGAATAAAAGGCCTAATTTCTCAAGTAATAAAAGCGTAAATTGCATTTTTTCTTACAGAGACTGGATGTGTTATATGCAGTCTTCATTTGGAATTAACCAAATACAGGGGACTGTAAACCTCCTGCAAACCAAATTCTGCAAACAGAAGAAAGGTTATGTATAAAGACTGTAATTTTTGTCATATTTTCGCGATACCGGAGATTACCCTAGTACTTCGTGATATTTTGACTACTGCATATATAATCCTCAATATATGGGCAGGCCTTCAATGTTATGGCATGGAACACATCTCTTGCTCCAGGAGGAAGCCTCAAGGCCTTCTTTTAGCTTCCCCCAGGTGACCGATCTTACCATCATTGAAGCCTTTCTGGCCTTGGTGCCGACCCTCCCGCATGTTGAATGCAAGGAATTATCTAAGCTGCCACTTAAAAATATTTAAATTTACTCTCCTACAAAAAAAAAACTTTTACAAAAGGTTCATAGCTAGAAGAGGTTTGCCTAAAAGCGTTTATTGCGACAACGATCGTAATTTTGTAGCAGCCTCCAAAGAATTTAATATTTTTTTTGAAATTACACATATAATTCCCAAGTTAATTTGGAGCTCTCCAAGGTATAGAATTCAGATTCAGTCCGACATTCACTCCCCACTTTGGCGGTCTCTGGGAGGCTGGAGTTAATCACCAAACATTTTTATTGTTAATTGTTTTTCAGCCACACACCATATGCGCAGAATATTAGGAGAAGTACATTTTACATTCGAGGAGCTGGTTTCATTGTTTTTACAAATAAAGGCAATTCTCAACAGCCGTCCTCTATGTCCCACGAGTCCCTCACCTAATGATTTCCAGCCTTTTACCCCGGGTCACTTTTTGATTGGAAGGCCGCTAGCATTGCTAACATTGCCGAACCTTGTCGAATAGAATACTCATCGCCCTGACCGCAACGAACATCTAGAGTAAGCTCATCAGTATTTCTGAAGACGATAGGCAAACGAGTATATTGCCGAGTTGCGACAACGAACGAAGTAGTGCGTCAAATCCAAGGAGTTGCAGTTTAAAACTTGGTACTATTTAAAGGACGATAGTACGCCTCCGTCGTCCTGGCGTTTTGGGACGTGTCAGCAAACTATTCTCCGGATCAGATGGTGTGCCTCGTGAATCTGACGTTTCTACAATCAACGGTATCGTACGGAGAGCTCTAAATCACCTGTGCCTACTTCCTACACGCAGCGATGAAGAATCTTGAAAGCAGTCTTACAGCTGGCCCTGCAGTTTTAATTTGCTGGAAATGATTTTCCAGTGGGAATCACTCCGTACTTTCCGTTGTGCTTTTTATTATGATATTTTGTAACCTAAAATAAGATGGTTTTAATTTAAAAACAGCCATTTTGTAATCAATACTGATAAATTTACTCAATACAACTCAATAAACTAAAACGTCCAATGCCAAAACGAAGCTAACCACTATTCCAACCGGAGCTACATAATCGCACTGTTTGTTCTTTGAATGCTTTATGAGTGAGATGATTTACTATATGTAGATAGTTTTAGTCATTTTACTGAAAATGTTATAATTATTCTTTTACAATTTATTAAATCGTAGGTTGGCGGAGTATTTTAAAATTCTCATAGCGTTTCCTCAACAAACATCAAAGAGAGGCTTAAAAGCTTTTGGCAATTAAATATTAAAGACGCCTTCAGAGAACTTGGTTACTTTGTTCAATCAACTTTTGTTACATTCAGAAAGGTTTGGCATGTTTTTTATGTACCAAAATCAATCCAATAAATTGTTTATTTTATATAAATTTTCCGTATATTTAATTTTTGTGTATTGCTTTGAAGCGGCGTATAAAGTTTCTGTTTTCTATCTTTCTTTGGTTTTAAAATGTGTAAAAATATCTTACATGATAGCTGTCTCATAAAATAATAAAAAATGGCAATATATATATTGTTCACAAAAACCGAATGAAATTGTATTGTCCTTACAATAAATGTAATAAATTTATTGTAATATGACACATATAATATGTTGATACATTTCATCAAAAATTATAGTTATCATATTTCCAATATTGTGTAATCAAATACAACAATAATAAATTAATGTGCTAAGTTTTATTAAATAATATTACTTTACCGTATTATAAAAAATAATTTTATATCTCGTACATGTAAAAATTTTAACTTAAAATATTGTGAACTAAGATATCTTCCACCTTAAATATCATAGTTAAAAAATATTTTAAAACTTAATTTATAATTGGTAGCTTCACTACAGGTTGTATGTATTGTACTTCTTTAAACTGCTTAGTACTTAATGTTTAATTATAAATACGTTAATATTAGTTTTATAATTGTAATTATAATTAATTAATTTTTTATTAATTTTTATACATATTGTGGTTGCAAGCTTTTAATACATTTTAGATATCTGTGGAAATTTTATTAGTTTTAGGATTACTTTTATATGATTTTATAGTATATTTTTATTGTACTGTATGTTTCCCTTAAAAAGAAATAAATGAATAAAATAAAATAAATTATATCAATTGCAAACATGTTAATCTTATCTTTATATTAAATTATCACTTTAAGCTTTTACCTATGTTGTATTACATTTTATAGATAAGAATACTATAAAATAGGATATAATTATTGTGTATTTTAAATACTGTTACGATAAAAAAGAAATGCACATATTAATTTCATTTTTCTTTGAGAAGGAAGGTGTAGTATCTACCAAGGTCTACGTATATTTAGGTATACTCTAATATATAAATTTAACCAAAACGTAATTACAGGCAGTCTTATGTCAATACTCGAGCGTTTCATCTCTCTCGTCCTTACAGTGTAGAAACAGCAAAATTATCATTATTTAATGCCATTATAATATGTAAATGTCAATATAATAATATTATACTAATCTAACAAGAATAAATACAGCACCTATTAGTAATTTTTAAAATGTAACTTAATAGTAAAGCTTAAATTGTTGCGAATAGTAATCGCATACGTTTGAAATTGGCATACATTAACATTTTAACAGGCTTTTTTATTACATAATATGTCCATCTCTCTTGTAACTTGTTCAAAGCAAAGTTATTCATAATTCGTAGATTTAGAAAAACCAACTTAATTGAATCAATATACATATAGTGTCACTTTCAATGTTTATATCGATCCATATGCGAGTCAGTAATTCATTTTGGGACAGCCTATAAATTAATTACTGACTGTGGAGATGAGTGACTCTTATTACTTAATTTTGTCTGTTTCTAGTATAATATTTTCGATACTATCACAATCTACAATCTATATCGATACTTTTGCTTTAAAAGTCGTCATCATTACAGCCTTTCACAAGTCCACTGCTGAACAATGAACATAGGCCTCCCCCAAGGAATGACACAAAGCCGCCTACATCCATCAACTTCGTGCATCTCCTACTAGGTCGTCACTCAATCTAGTTGGGGTAACCCTACAATCAATATCGATATTTCTGATTGCTTCCATGCATTAGTGAGAAACAATACGTTACAACATGAGCTGCCTACTTTGTATTTTGTCGTTCGCTTCGCTATAAACTTTAACTTTTATAATCTGCGATAACGAGCGCACAGAGTAAAGAATTTTCATAAGCATCGCGCTCGTATGAATACTGAATATCAGCATCATGCAAATTGTGCGCTTGGAAATTGATTTTATAACTAAAAGTTACTAAGCTTTAAATTCCAGGATATTTTTCAAAAAACAAGTTAAGATTTATAATATTTTCGCAAATACTACACATGATTTATTTTTAGAATAGGGTGACAAACGAGCACGCAGATGCGTTGCCATCCCTGAGGACTAAGATGGAATGCCTCTTTTCCAGTAAAAATGGTCTCCGGTTTGGAATCGGCCATTCAAAGAACAAACGATTATGTAGCTCTGGTCGACGGTGAAGCTCACGGACGACTGAGGGAGTGCCAAAATGAAAGTGACGCAATGACTCCATAATACATATGATGACGCAAATTGTGAGATAGCTATACTGAGCACACGCTATAAAAAACTAAGTAAGCGCCAAACAACATTCTTTTTAACAAAACTTCGTTAAGAATTAAAATATTGTTTATGAGAACTTAGATATGATTATTTGCTATGCTTAAAAATAATTCCATGAACTTATTCTAAAAAATATTGTGGTGTCGTGGAGAAATGTAAATAATTAGAGCCTATTTTGCAATTTTTTTCTATCAAGAAAATTACATGATATTATCGTGTTTTCCTTTTACGCAATCCAAAGCCATATAGTCAAAAATCGTATACCAAAACTTTGATCCATAATCTATAAAACTTAAAAAATTATATCAATTGAAACCCCCCAAATTTTCGAGCTTATTATCTTAAATGTTGTAATTGTCATCTTTATATTACGTTAATATTATATATTCATTATCGTCACCGGCACGAGACCTGAGTCACAGAGTAAAGAGTAAGGACCAGAGGGGAAGCTTCCTTACAATGTCGAAATGTATGTAGACTAGGTATATTCAGATAGGGGTGTCACCTGATGCGTGTGAAATATTTAAGGAAAAAAATTATATACTATAAAACCAGGCATACATATTGGATTAAAACACAGAAGATTAAGAATAAAAATGCAAAAGCGCCATCCCAGAGGATAAATCGTTATGAGTTGTAAGGAGCTAAGGTTTTCTACTCTCATCATACGAAATACAGCAGCGTTATGCCATACCGCTGGTATTCTGTAGGAGCGTGGTTCTTCTAGGGTCGAGCCTAGTCATTTGTAATGTAAGCATAATATTGTTGCAGCTTGGCTCCATGACGAACATAAATTCTTTAGTTACAAATGTATTTGTTTGTATTCGACCTTAAAAATTACAAAAGAGGGGATATCTGCAAGTATCTGTCATCATACCTTCTCCACCATTCCCTTAAAAAATGACAAAATGATGTATGAATCAATTTTATTTTGTACGTCGTATCATCTCCTTAATATTCTTGAATAAAATTAATATTTAATAGGTGCACAATGACAGATTTAGGGGTCTCTGCTTTCTGTTCTACTAGTACTACTACTACTACGTAGGACACTCAATAAGTTTTGAGATATACGAAAGGTGTTCTATATACTATTAATATTTATTTTACATCTTTTCAAAATATTCTTTATCATGTTCTATACAAAGTCCCATTCGCCGATACAAACTCTGAAAACACTTTTGCCATTCTTGATCTGACAGGTCGGGAATCGCTTCTTCGTAGGCAGCCACGGCTGCTTTGGCACTTGAAAAAACTTTTTTTTCTTCGACTCTTGTGAACAAAAGGAAATCACAAGGAGCTAAGTCAGGGATGTAGGGTGGGTAACGTAGAGTTTCAACAGCAGATTTCTCAATAAATGCTTTTGTTCTAAGGGGTTTGTTTTAGGCTAATGTGAAGAAGCGTTTTCGTGATACAGCGTGATACCCCGAAGACCGGTTTTTGGTCTTCCCTCCCGCACAGCTTAAAAAGATTTGGATAATACGACTGTAGTATACCATTTATAGTTGACTGACCTACAATTTTCCAGCATTCACTTCGAAAAATGTGTGCTCCACGAAAAAAAACTAACTACAATTTTTTGCCGAAGTTGCGAGATTTTTGCAGTTTTGTCGGTAACTGTCCTTCTGAGTAGCCCATACCGATGATTACCTTTTATTTTCCGGATCATATTGATGAGATTCATGTCTCGTCACCAGTAAAGATTTCTGAAACACGCCCCGTTTTCAAAACGTAGACGCATTTCATGGCACCAATCCATACGGGTCTCTTTTTCACTCGGAGAGCAAACGAGGGATCCATCGACAACAGAGCTTCCTCACTCCAAGATGTTGATGTAGGATGGTATGAATGCTCCTCGAACTAATGCCTACAATCTTTTCGATGTCCGTATATGTGATTCGTGGGTCTTCTCGCACCAACATTTCTGTAGTCTATACATTTTCTGCCGTTACTGCTGTTTGCGGGTCCTTGGTTCTTTGGTCATCTTTAAAGTTAACTTTACCCCTTTTGAATTCTGCAAACCACCTAAAAATTGTTGCGCATGATGGCGCTGAGTCCTCTAATCCTAATTGTAACTGTTGTAAACTTCATTGTTCGATTAAACCAATTTTAAAATCATAATGGAACATAGCAAGCAAATATTCAAGGCTAAGATCCATCGTTTTAAATGAAAAGTGCGGGAAGCATTGCAGTAAAATTAATAGAACTTTGTTTTTTTTATATTGAGCAATTGTCTTGTGGCTGAAGTAGGAAAAGGGGAGATCTCCCGCCGGGCAAGGTGTTCTACCCGGGAGCGGCCAACACTCCCGGTGGTAGTTCGGAGATGCTCTATATATGCTGTTTATGATTCGGAATGTTGATAGCGTGATTTAGGCTTTGGTGTGTTTTCGCTTGCGGCGCGACGACAGCGCCGCCACATCACTCCCCTGCTCAGAACGGAGGTCGATAGTGCAGTCCGATTGCCGGTGTGTCCTTTTAATGCCGGTGGGGAATGCATGCTGTGTGCGTAAGGGCAAGTGACACCGGTGCGAATGATATGCCGATGTGTAATGCATGCCGTACTACGCACTGGTAAGTGATGCCGGTAAGAACGATGTGCCGGAGCAAGTGCCTGAAGTCTGCCTAATAAATCTGCGGTGAGTCGAGATGAAGACAAGTTGGACTGGCTTGCAGGAACTGAAGACTGCAGAAGACGATTCTCAGTAGTGAATGGCCCTACCATTGTTCTTGAGGATAATGACGAAGGCTTGAAAGTTGCAGTTTCCGAAGGTTGTTGGTTGCGTGTTCAGATCATGTCGGGGTCACCACTGTGGCCGGAGTAGGAAAAGGGGAGATCTCCCGCCGGGCAAGGTGTTCTGCCCGGGGAGCGGCCAACACTCCTGGTGATAGTTCGCAGATGTTCTATATATGTTGTTTATGATTCGGAATGTTGATAGCGTGATTTAGGCTTCGGTGTGTTTTCGCTTGCGGCGCGACGACAGCGCCGCCACAGTCTTATGGAGTTCTATTTTTAAATAAATTTGTTTTTTGGAAACATAACACGGTGGGTTCCATTTTTAAATTTCGAGCATCTCAAAACTTATTGAGTGATCTACGTACTACTACGATCATTGATGACTCGATATTAATCACCATCTCATTTAAGCACAAACACGACAGCTGATTGTGAGATCTTAGATAGGAAGGAATCTCAAGTCAAGTAAGATTTTATTACAGAAGCTCCCTACCTAACGAAGCAAACTGTACGGGGAAATGTGCATGATATAGTTGCATCCCTTATTCGATGGCAGAAAATTCAAATGTACTAGATGTCTGCGACAGCATACACCAATTCGCCAACCAAATGGCGTTTATGAAAAAAAACTTTACAATTACCTACAATGATTAATTTATATACGGATAAAAGCGCGATTTTACTTCTAGTTATGATCAACAAAATCCTTCATCGCTTATAACTTGTATTTCTATCTGATATTATGCCTAACAAAATATGTATCTAATGTTTTCGCGTCGAGTGCAAAATCGTAAAGGAAACACAAGTTAATTTTCTTTGTTTTTATTACTTGTTATTTATTAGCAGTTTATGCGAGAACTCAGCGCTTCCTTGGTTCCCTCTCGTTTTTGATTATTTAGCGTGGTGGTAATTAAAGTAATTATGCGTCTACTTAATACTGCTGATAATGAAATATAGAACTTATAATTTTATTCAGTTGTTTTCTTATAGAGGGGAGAGTGTCTATGGTTGCCACGTTGGCAAACGGGATGTTATCTGTATTTTTATATCAAGCTATTATTTATAAGATGCTGGAATTAGTTCCATCTTATCGTCTCTTATGACACCAACAGGATGATATGGTGGTGAACATTCTCACACCGCTAATACACTGTAGACCACTAGACGGAGTGACGACCAGATGAAACACGCAGGCAATCGATCGATGCAGGTGGCTCGGCACTATAATTTTAGGCAATCTACATGGCTGTAGTAGTAGCATGTTTTCCTACCCGACTGCGGCGTAGCATAAATGATAATAATATTTTGGATGGTATGGATTTCATTCATTCGTGCCATGTATAACATATGTATTCCAGTCTATCAAAGGTCCTTTTCTGAACATAGGCCTCTTCATAATTTTCCTCTTACGAGGGATATTGCGATAGTTGCAACGCTTGCCGATGCTGTTGACATGCGCAATGTTTTATTATTGTTAGTTGTAATTAAGAAGATGCCTCAGTTCATTACCTGTTACAAAAGAAAACATGAGATCAAGGAATGATAGGATAACTTCACCAAACAATTATAATTTACCTTCTTTTTACATATTTAGTTAGATTTCATTTAGAAATGTTACGAAACAAAATTAGATTTTAGTCATTCTACGTTTTATCAAATATTTATTAATAGTTCGCATTTCAAGTACAAAGCCAATATAATCCAAAACTCAGCTAGCAACGAGATAACAAAAGCAAACAGTGCACTTCCTATTTCCTTACCCTCTCCGATTTCCCTAGAAAGAAAAAATGGGCCACAATTTAAAAGCGTAAATGCTACTGATTTTAATTAAAAACGCTACAACTTGACACCTCGTTTCGTTTACTTAAGTGTTACGTTTTGTTTTGGAAGGATGTTTTACAACTGTAATACATTGCAGAACATGACAAAATTTAGTTTATACCTATCGTTCATGAATATAATAGACTATGTGGTGGCGATGTAAGAGTACCAGTTACCCCATATTGTTTTGTGGGTGGCGTAAAAGGTTGCAGGGAATCAGCTTAGTAGATTTGCTGCAGCGTGTTCCTAATAACAACTAAACAACTAGCGATACCGACTAACAACTAACTAAATACAACAAAAAAGGTAGCTAACCCACCTGCCATGCCAATCCAATGATTCTGACGCCAGATTGACATCAGCAAGTCGGGGCCAGCGTGAGAATTCAATTTATGGTGGTATCAACTAATAAATTCATGATATGGTCTTTACGCGGTAAAACTATAGGGTGCCGTTGTCGAAACTCAACTGCGAGTTAGACAAGCGCCCACCTACCCTGACGATACCATCTTGTAAAAATGGCTTGAGAAAACAATGAATTCGTTTACAAATAACTTCTTACGTTGTGGTATTTTCGTTGTTCCGTTTTACTGCCATTATTTTGTTATTATCGCAAAAGAAAAGAGTTTTTGTGGTTGGGAGAACTATTTATTAGTTTATTAGAGTAACAAAGTTTAGCTTTCAGTTTTTTCCAATGTCTTTACTTTTAACTTTAAAAATAAAACACTACTTTTACAAACAACAGAAAAGGATTTAGTATTTTGATTGCAAAAATACTTTATTTAGTTTTACACTTCTTTATTCTGTTTCTAATTATTAATGACAAACCCGTTCACAGTTTACCTAATAGTAAGTGGATGTTGTGCCTCATAGTCACTTACATTTAATTTGGGCTTAAAATCATAATACAGTGTTTTTAATTTAAAATAAAATATTAGTAATCCTATTAATTAATATTACTAATATTCCTTTAACCACTCCCGGTAAGCTTAAAACGCTTGTGTTAGGAGTGGTTCACGACAGTAGTCAGTATATACAGTAGTCGAATGGCTCACGACAGTTACGTTATCACCTTTGAGAACTAAGTTGGAATGCCGGTGTGCGCCCTATTTTTTTCTGTTCTTAGCTGACAGCCTGTGTGTCAAGATAAGACGAATGCACATACATTAATCTTACCATGTTCTATGTTGTTTTGTAATAAAAAATAAGCTACCTTTTCAAGTGAAAACAGTAAGAAAACCTGTACGTCTGAGACTAAAAAAAAACCCGCACAAATGTGAAGTACGTCAACACGCATTGAGCAGTGCGAAGGACATTTTCTTTTCTCAAAAACCCTCTTACATACACTGTGTTTTAGCCCCGAATTCAGAATATGAAATTATTATTTTTGTTTCTATGAATTTTTTTATAGGAGAGGGCAAACGAGCATACGGCTCACCTGATGGTAAGTGATTACCGCCGCCCATGATCAACTGCAACACCTGGGAATTGCAGATGCGTTGCCGGCACTTTAAAAATAATTAGGCTCTTTTCTTGAAGGTATCTAAGTCGTATCGGTCCAGAAAAACTTCTGGTGTTAGTCGATTTCACAAGGAAGTTATGCGAGAAAGAAACCTTATTTTAAATCGCAAAGTGGTGGACCGCCAGTCATCGAGATTGTGTATGGTATCGCCAGCTTTGTCACGATGTGCGATGGTTAAATTCTGCGGCTGAAATTAGTTTGAACAATTTCTCAGAGCACTCCATGTACAAATAAATAAATAAAAAATCATTTATTCCTAGAAATAGAGCTACAGACCCGAACATTAGGAAAAAAATAGTGAGTTATATTAAATTAATTTTAACTAATATTATATTAAAGTTACTGGCGGGCCCCAAACTAGGCATAGCCTGTATCTTGGGGACCAGTAGTACGGTTATCAGTTTTACTTACGTAATTAAAAGTACCCAAATTATACAGAACAACAAACTATATTTCTTAATTTAGGAAGATAGTTTTTAACTATTTGTCGCTTACATTAATATTTATTTTATTATTCCTAGGAAAAATAGTATATTTTTGCTTTAATATTAAGTTTTCGGTATCATTATAAATTAGTGTGGTGAGATATCTTTTTACTATTTGTTTAGCTTTCAAAATGTGCCCTTTTGAATGACAGGTAAAGTCACCAGCCAGTAAAATCACCATTCCTCCCATTACATCGGTATTGCTGCGCAAATCCTGGAGCGTTCGATTTAGTGCTTCTACAGCTTTTTTATGCGACATTGTACTTTCGTCCCACACTAAAAGTTCGCATTGTCGTAGCATTATACCTCGTGCACTATTTTTGCTAAAGTTGGAGATCGGCGATTCTTCCTAGGCTAGATTTAGAGGGAGTTTTAAAACAGAATGTGCAGTGGGGGCCCTGCTTATCAGCGTGGCGGCTATACCGGAGGAAGCTACGGCTACAGCAATGTTTTTATCTTTCCATACTTGCGCTAATAATAAATTTAACAAAAATGTCTTCCTAGTTCCTCCAAGGGCATCTAAAAGGAAATGTGCACCATTTCGAGATTCAATTTGTCCTAATACTTTGTCATAAACTCGTTTTTGGTCGGGAAGCAAGCGGGGTACAAATTCGGCTACTTGCTGCTGCAAAGCTGGTATATCGTAGTTTGTTTTACGTATAATTTCATCACTTAGTTCATTTTCGGTTGTTCGCTGAGGGCTTATCATTCCAAAGTCGCTTAATTTTTTGCCTACCATTGCCATTACTTTATCTTCAATTTATAAACGTGTTCATTGTAAGTCATGTTCGCGTGTGTCTGCTGTAACCTTCGCAAAATATCTTCCGCCATGTACTCTTTATATTTGTCCCACAATTCATGTGTATTAGATAGCCCTCAAGATGATATGAGAGTTGCATAAAGATCCCTAATTTTGGCTGGTGACTGGCACTGCATAGCTTCCTCCATGGTTTCATCCTAGTGATTATCGTTTTCTAAAAGATGCAGAGCTTCACATGCTTCTCTATAAGTTGCGCATTCCTGGCCGTTGACAGTTTTAAGGTCTAGGTTTTAAGGTATATCCTGTAGGACCCGGAACATGGTGCAGCAGCAATCGTAAACAGAAACATTCAAAATTAGTTACATGGACGGTATACACACAACCAAGGGCATCTGATGACTTTACATCGGGCCAATTTGCAACAGGCGCGCCTTGAATACGGCGTTTCCACTCCTTCCTAGATGTGTTCCAAGTATAATAGAGGGGGACTTCAGAATATAACAATGTTTTTGCAAAGGGTCGGTTTGACAAAGTTGAAAGAAGGCTGTTAGTGTAGTTTTTGGCGGTGGTGCGATTCTTTCTTGAAAATTTCTTTCGGTGAAATAAACACGCTCTCCATTTTCTAAATGCACAGCAAGGTGAGTAACTGTTGGGTGACTTTCGTGTAAAGGGAAAGCAAGGAGACGCCACGCTGCCTCGTTACTGCTGACATAACGCCCTGCTTGAAAGGTCTGTACTTCATTAACGGGATTTGCCTCACCTTCACTCCTGAGATTAAATATTGTTTGGTCGCTTCCTTTATTTATGTACTTACAGATATACTTGATTGCGCGGACTGAGCTACATGCTTCTACATTAATGTGGGAATTAAACATTTTACATAGAATGGGCGAATACGGGACAATCTAGCTGTTATCTAAGGTTTCGAACGCTCCAGAGCGAGATTTTATTGTAACTTTCCTGCCACCATCTTCGGGAGCTCTGCGCCTGCATAATGGGTAGCCATTGTCATTGTGCACTGTGTCCTTTAATAGCTGCTTAGGGAATTTCTTTGTACATTTTCCTTCTTTCATACATGGCGATATTGAATTTCGTGCTCCACATGGACCGTGAATCATATTTCGGACGATGGTATCATACAATTCTTTATCTTGCTCAGGATCGGGAACCTCGGCGCTTATTATGTCGTCTATTTGGATGGGCCGTAACTTCTCTTTAAGCCATATTAGAATGTGGGCATGCGGTAATCCTCTTTTTGCTATTGAATTTAATGCATGAAGTACTGCACCTCTCCGAAAATTTTCCCTTTGTTAATTACATTCATTCATTTTTGTACTTCTAATCTAAATACTCTAGCAACTAAATCGTGTCTGTCAGTATTTTTTAGCCCGGCATTAGCTCCTCGGTTGTTTCTTTCCATGTGGGATTGCAAGTAAAAGTAACAAAAAGATCAGATTATAAAGTCGTCAGAAATAAGCGAGGAGCTAATGCCAGGCTAAAAAAGTACTCACAGACAGGTTTTAGTTGCTAAAGTATTTAAATTAAAAGTACAAAAATGAATGAATGTAATTAACAAAGGGAAAATTTTCGGAATTGTCTATTTTATGGAACAAGGTGAAAAAAAATTCAGTTTAACTACGAACATGAGAGTGCATTTGTACAATGATATCAATGCTGGAAACTATGCTGACACACTATTAAAAATTGGCGATGGGCGGTTGGAAACGGATGCTGAGGGCTGCGTTAAATTGACGTGAGATTTTTGTAATTTAATACAAAGTCATTCCGAATTAATTGCGAGCGTTTATTCAGATTTAACAAACAACATGCATATAGACCAATGGTTATGTGAAAGGGCGATTCTTGCACCAATGAGAGCGTTAACAAAATAAATTCACATATATTAAGCGAAGTAGCAGGAGAAATAACAGAGTATTTGTCAGTAGACACAGTTATGGACACAGAACAGAGCACTTCATGTCCCGTAGAGTTTCTAAATTCTCTAGAGTTGTCAGGTGTGCCCTAACATAAGATTCAATTAAAATTAGGCATCCCAGTCATGCTAATGCGAAATTTAGATGCTTCTCGGTTATGTAATGGGACAAGGCTGCGTGTGACACATCTTGGACGAAACATAATCGGTGCTACAATTTTGTCAGGGGTAGGATAAAGTGAAAATGTTATTATACCACGGATCCCTATAATTCCCACAGATCTTCCTTTTCAATTCAAAAGGTTGCAGTTCCCTATTAAGCTCACTTTTGAAATGACAATTACATAATAAAGCGCAAGGGCAAACGTTACAAGTAGCGGGGGTCAACTTAGAAAAACCGTGCTTCTCTCATGGTCAGCTGTATGTAGCATGTTCGCGTGTGTCAAATGCCCAGAATCTCCACATTCTTTCCCCGAACGGAAAAACATATAACATTGTGTACAGTAGCGTCTTAAAATAGTGTTCAGTTAGTTTTTTTTTTCCAAAATTCCTACAATCAATTAATCATAATTCCCACAGATCTTCCCTTTCAATTCAAAATTTCCTATTTAGCTCAGTTTCTTTTCAATTCCAAAAGCTTCACCTCTGACGGACCTATTAAGCTCAGTTTCCTTTCAACTCAAAAGGTTGCATCTCTGATAGATCTTTTATTTGGCTCAGTTTCCTTTCAAGTCAGAAAACTGCATCTCTGACGAATCAATTAAGCTCAGTTTCTTTTCAAAAGTCTGCATCCCTGACGGACAATTATGCTCAGTTTCCTTTAAATAAAAAATATCCCATTTCCATTTGGAATAAACAGGCTATTTTCATGCTTTCCTTTACGCTGCGTCTCAAAATATTTAAATAGTCTGACGAATCAATTTTGCTCAGTTTCCTTTTAATAGCTGCATCTCTGACAAATCTATAAAACTCAGTTTTCTTTCAATTCAAAAAGCAACGGATAGTTCATTTCCCAGTGACCATGCGGGCGAAGCCGCGGGTAACGACTAGTTACATTATATAATAAGTTATTAAAAATGCACTGCTGAACCGAGACAAAATGAATGAAAATGAAAGTCCCAATTGACATTAGCTTGACACATTGGGGGTACATTTTTTATAGTTGCCACGCTTAGGAGGCGGGTTGGTAACTGCAGTTTTTTTATATTTTTGAATTGTTATCGGAAAGATGTTGCTGATATCCCCTGTTTCATTTCATCTCTAACGACACCCACGGAGGGTCGGTCTATGTATGTGGACAACAAATAATTGATGCACACGGGTTAAGGTGTTTGTCCACGTGCATTTGTTATATCGGTGGCGGCGTAAGAGCACCATCTATCAAACAGTCTCATAAGATTCCTCTATAGGAATTGCCAGAACATATTACACATAATATTACATAATATACATAATAATCTTGTCTCCCGAAAGATATACAAATTGTCAATTATATATGTGTGTGTGTGGGTGTGTGTTTGTGTGGGTGTGCGTGTGTGTGTGTGTGTGTGTGTGTGTGTGTGTGTGTGTGTGTGTGTGTGTGTGTGTGTGTGTGTGTGTGTGTGTGTGTGTGTTTGTGTTTGTGTTTGTGTTTATGTGTGTATAGCCTTATTAAAAAGTAAAAAATGTTATACCTACTTTAAAAATATTTGTGACGTAATAATATGTTTCGCAAACATTTTACTAATACGCGCATATTTAGATATATTTCTACGCAAATTTCAAGAAAATTGAGATAGCATTTAACCAATTAAGAAGCGAATTACATCTACATATTGATACAGGAAATAGATACATGCTTTAAGTCAATAGGTTTAGAGCTATAGAGTTTATGTATTACTTAGTTTCGTGGTAATATAAATTGTTCCGTTATGTATCATTTTTTCATCATTATGGCCTATCAAAATTCTGGATAGGGGGATATTTTTCTTTCTGGAAATCGCAGTTTTTTTTTAATATTTTGATTAGTTGGTAGAAATATTTTGTGTTAAATTAAACAACTTCTCTCTCATTTCCATCACTCGTCTCCTACGCCATAAACGATAAAATATTATGATGTAGTAGATTCCCTTATTCCGCCACTAAACAGTACACATGTTATGTATAGTTTGTGCACATCTATTAATGAATTCATGAATTTTAAATATGAATTGATCAGCCTGTCCGTGTGTCAGCTACTCGGAACTTGATAACCGAAATACAACCTGGCTGACACGTTTCTTTCATTGACTTTTAAAGTTTATTAGAAAAATTTCACCTGAAGCCAAATATACAGTAATGCATAAACCGCTGATGACTTAATCATGATTATTGTGTCGCATGTAATTATAGCAGCACATCACTTAAATTTGTTTGTTGGTATTTATGTATGTTAGTGTGGCTCTACTACGTTATATATAATAAAAAATACACCATTGTTGAATAAATAATCTTCATAAGAGAACTTAACCGTATTAACCAGGGAGGTGGAATAATGTGGGTGTTGTAATAATCCATATAAAGTAAATCATTAATAAAATTAAAACCTACCTTTATAAAGTAAATATAATAAAGTATTATAAAGTAATTCGAATATATCTTTTATATTCGAATTACTTTATAATATTCAAGTACGTAAGCCAAGATTGTCTTCCAATGTTAAGTCTCTGATGAAATTCAAGTCGAATGTCTATTTTGTAAGATATCCGGCGCGGTTGAAGTGATAACTCATAATGTTGTTCTCAAACTTTTTACGGCTTCCCACTTTCTTGGAAATTGCATGAAACAAGAACTCGAGGCACGAGCCTGTGTTAGATTGAGTTAGAGATGTCTTCAAGGAAACCTTAGTTTCGGAATGAAATGGAACTGGTAATTATTTTATAACTTCCCCTCCTTATAAAGATATTTAGATTTACTGATAATTTCAGCTAGTATCAGACAACCGAAATTAAATCAATGGAATCGGAAAGTATTATTGTACGGGTGAATTAGTAATAAAAATCCGTTGACCCTATAGGCCATCCCTGAAACTTTCCGCTATGTTCGATCTCAAAACGCTTGCCAAAAATATTTTACGAACTAATACTTAACTCACATACACACCGATCTGAGCAGAAATTGCGAATTTATTAAAACAAAAACACTTTTTTTGGAATTTTTGGAAAGCGATAACTTTCGGAGGATCAACCGATTTTGATGTAATTGGTGACAATCGACGAGTTATTTTAAGAACTATAATAAAATCCATTTAAAAAAACGATAAGACTTTGAATTCAAAAGTTATAATTGCCATCGATTTCTCTTCAACGTATTAACCGATTTAGAAGCAGTTAAAAGCAATCAACGTGGTTTTCCATGTACAAGAGCTGATTTGATTTTGGAACTGATCGTTACATTTATTCCAAAAAACATTTTTCAAAATTTTATATTTTAAATTTCTCAAAATCTTCCAGTCCAGATTGGTTGAAACAATATTGAAAATCTATGTTTGGTGAAACCATTTCCAACGCCACCAAGCTTGTTTAAATCGGTCAAGCCGATGAAAAATTATGAGAGGCTTACACACACACACACACACACACACACACACACATAGTTACATCCTCGTAGGAATAGTCTGAACAGCTTCCTAGGATCTCATAACGTAGATTCGATGAAAACTCGATTTCCGAAAACTTGGGTTAGTAATTGAAATTGGAACCAATAACTTCCCCATTTTTAAAAAAAAATCATTGATTTTCATAGCGGGAAGTTAAAAACTTTATCACTTTTAAATCTATTTAAGGTTATAATGTGATACGTCACGAGGTTAACAATTTTACGTACTTTGGTACTACATGAGTAAAATTCTTATAGTGGTACTGCATTAAAAACATGATTTATGCTCTTACATAATAATATATTATCATTCAAATGTCAAAATATGTTTATTATAAAATATTTTGATTATTGACAAACTATTTTTTAATTTGTTATTACTAAAACAAAATAAAAAGTTAGTAATTTTCATTTTAACGTAAAAATCGTAATGATTTCTTATATTTACACGAATACTACACGTTACATAGAACTACTATTATGGATATATATATATATATATATATATATATATATATATATATATATATATATATATATTATATCGTTTTGGGTGCTGTTTAGCGCCGATGGTCACGGTATATATAGTAATCTATGGTCACGGGGGACTGAGGTGCTTGACTTCCAGATGTCCGAGTTAACCCTTTCTTCTTAACTTTTAAAAACTTTCAGTATTTTAATTATTACCTTTGAAGATGATAGTTTGTCTATGAACATATCAGTATGAATTATTATTGTATAAAACAAGTTGTATTTTTTAATATACCACGCATTTTCATTTCTTTACACTAGCTCTTCCCAGCGACTTTGTTCGCGTTGAATTTCTTGCGATAGGATTTCATGGGTTTCGAATTTCTTGCACAGAACTCTTAATTATATTTCTAAAATAAACTTAAATTTAGCTTACCAAGCCTAAGTGACTCCTTGTAATAATATTACTATCAGTCCCGTCAATATCGGTCCAGCCATTTCAGAGAATAACCATAACACACAGACAGAGAAAATGACAGATTCAAAGAAACATTTAAAAAAAATGTGTTTTTGGTTTAAGTACCGCACATATTTACATATGCATTTATTAAAAAGCGGTTATTTTTACATTACAAACAGACCCTTGAATTTTATTTATTTGTGTAGATTGTGATCCGATTCTGAGATTTTGATGTTCAAAATTTCAAATCTTTAACTTATCGGGAAATTAGCTTAAAATCAATTTCTTAGTTAGATTCAAATACTAAGACATACACGAAAGCGAGTATAATATTAAAAAGGGGACAAGAACTTTATGCATATCTACGTGAATTCTGATATGAAACTGTTGTATCAATCAACATCAACAAAAATAAACTTGAAACCATCTTCTAAGTTTGCACACAAACCATGCGAATGACTTCATATGTATGAGCAAATGGCAAAACTTTGCAACTTTACAATACAAATGAGATTAATGAAATGGATACCTTGTAAGAATTTATTTTATTGTGATCGATAAACGACATCTTTCGTTTCTGATAGGATTTTGGTACAGAAAAGGTCCAGGAAATATGTAATAATTTTCTTACTAAATTATATATTCAAAATCTGAAAATATAATTATCAAAACTACTATTTAATAGACATATTTTGCCTAGGAGTCCACAAAAGTAGGTGCCATCCGCTTGTCGATTTCTGCCACTAACTGACAATGCCTGCACAGCTGTGTTACGTTTTGAATGGTTTTAACAATCCATATAATTACAAGCAGTGAGGCATTTTCCATCTTATTCCTTAGAGGTGACAACCCGGTCGAGTCGACTCATTCGAGCTAAAACCAATATATAATATAGGTGCAGGGTAGCTCTACCACAGATAGTTCTAGGAAGGATCTTTATATTTATATTATAAAATAAATGATACAATGTTATAAATATAAACTATAAGAAAGTTACGGTAATGAAATCAATTACATAGAGCAATAAGAAACAGTAATTCCTACAGTTAGAAATTATAGTATTGGTATCTATCTTCAATTGATGGAATAGGACATAGCTACTCGTATTTCCTGACAATACGAGCGCTTATTTTGGAGGGCACGTAGCCACCGCCAATTTAATCAGCGTAATTTCGTCATATGTTAAAAGCGCAAGCGATTCTTAATATACATATTTTTAAATGATATGAATGTTATAAACGAGACAGTAGCTTATAAGAATAAAAGATTCTAGCCGAGCACCCGTGAAGATGAAGATTAAATGCCTGTGTAAATATGTTAAAAACGGAACACAACAGATGACTAAAATTAAAATAAATTAATTTAAGGAACGCCTGCATCGATGAAATTATTTATTGCAATTTAAAAGCTAATTAACCAAGTGTTGGTTGGTGAAGATATAGATCTTGGGGTCAAAGATCTCTCTAACGTTAACTTTACCACCTTTTAAAAACTCCATTGCCGTAGGCCTCCCCTATAGCTAGCTCCATATGGAGAAATGTTATCAAAGTACCCTCGCTTGGCAGATCAGTTGACCATCGAAGTTTTTTAGTTTTTAGGTGTTATTAGAAAGAGGCCTCCGTCCATCTTCTGATTTCTTTCCCTCTGTCACCTCTTACGACACTAATGGAACGTTATGAGGTAGTAGATATACTGACATCGTTATTACACTACATAACTCTCTTAGAAACGAAAAAAGTATGTGCTCAGCTGTGAGATATATATAGGAATAATAAAGAAATGCTTATTATTGTTAACACTTGTTCTTTTTTGCCTGTTGATTCTTGACCTCGCCTGTATTTGTTTGTTAACCATACTTCTCTATATTAAACTATATGCATTAATGTTTTATCCTACTTTATAGTGTACTAACGTAACGAACTTGAGACAGTTAAAAACTGCCGAGTTAATTACCAAAATTGAGACTTTAATTACAGAACACTAATTACGACTTAAAACAACACTAATAACAAAACACAATTTTACTACTGTTCACTTTAGTTCACAGTTGTTTCGCTTCGAAATATCAGCTTGCATCGCCAATTTATTGCTGACTCGGATCGCGGTCTATACAAGCCTTATATAGGACCTTAGATAGTTCCAGAACTTTCTTCTGTAGAAACATCTATAATATTCGAGTATATACCGGTCCAGACTGACTAGGTCGATAGTTCTAGAAAGCTCTTCCACGGAAATTTCTAGAAGGATCTTGACTCTCCTAGTTCTGCTACTCGATACAAGATGGCGCTAGTGTTAACTAGTGTCGCCATGCATCAGGCATTGATTGTGGCGCGCAAAAGTACATTCATAGCTTTAAAAGCTTTGAGCGTGTAATTTGGAACACAAAACTACCTTTCTTTGGACATCTTCCAAAAACTGTTGCTACCTCAGGTTAAACGTATATAAAATTGGCATGTACTTTATTGGTTTCGTCTTATGTCACTAAAGCTGCAAAATGTCCTACAAATTCTTTTATTTTACATAAGAAATCATTTAAAAAAATCGAGCTTGTCCTTCCAGTGTGATGAATATTAACAATTTTTTAAGTGTAATATATCTATAGAAATAATTAAATTGAAATGTCTATTTATCATGTCAAAATAACAGCTTTTTACATAATGTGTATAAAAGTATATATCTACGGTACTTATACCGATAACACATTTTTCAAAATTTTTGTCTGTCTGTTTGTTTGTTTCGTCTAATCTCCGAAACGGCTGGAACGATTCTGACGGGACTGTCACTGGCAGATAGCTGATGATAATATAAGGAGTAACTTAGGCTACTTTTATTTTAGAATAAGCGTTAGAATTCCGCGCAAAAAATAAAACCCTAAATTATACGCGGATAAATGCGCGGGGAGCAGCTAGTAATTAATAAAATCACAATGCGTGCAATATAAAAATAATAAAATATATTACCCAGTACCTGAGGAAACGAGATATACGGGGTGTTAGTGTGAACACCGTTGTCCTTGAAACCAGTGGTTTGCTTTCACTTATAGATCGTAAATTCAATGAATTAAAAAAAAACGCTATTTTCTTTCATAAAATTTAAAAAGTTTCTGTCCGACACCGTCCGTAAATTCATGGACATCCTATGCGCCCGAGTGACATAATCACTGTAAAGATCACCGTCCGCGCTAGGTACCTACACAACATTCAACATAAAAATACAATAGGTACACATAACCTGCGATGTAACTTTTTCTTCATACTTTCATCCCGGCTTAGGACAAGCAAAAATTGAGGAATTAAGGAAAAATTGAGATTTTATTAAAAAAATGTTGTTATTTTTCATTGAATTGACGTTCTATAAATGAAACCAAACCACTGGTTTCAAGGATAACGGTGTTTACACTAACAGCCTGTATATAAATGATATTTTCCTGTAGGTCACAGGACAGAGTGTATATTAAAACTGATATGCCAGTAACACAGGAAGGAAACTTTACTATCAATTGCTCTCGGTTAGTATCGTTAAAACTTGGAAATGTTTTGATTTATTTTTATAAAAGTTTTGTGTTTTTGAGAGGGTCTCTGAATTGCATTCATAATCGGACCCGGTAGGTGGCACTGTTTTCAATATCCAGAAATCACCCGTGCGAAGCCGGGACAGAGCGCTTGTGTATAATAAAAAGCTCGATTGAGCAAGGTACTGATTTATTTTTAATAAAAAGAAATTGTAATACCTTTAAGTGTGACTGGAATTCAATCATCAACTCGCGGAAAAATTAACAGGCTGTCAACAGGAAATCAAGTTAATGTTTAAGTTTCTTGTCCGCTTATTCACTCGACTGAAAATTTTAACTGTGCATATTTTACATTACCGGTTCCGGTATTGTGATTAGGGATGATTTTAATTTTTTTAATTAAATTATTGCTAGGAGGCATAATATGTAATATAAATCTCCCAGTTTATGTTCAGCAGTGAACTTTCACAAGCTGAAATTATGCACGAATGAAAAAGAAGCGATAGTCATGAGAAAGGTAAACCACTACATGTGAGTCATTACTCACTCATTTGTCTTAACACTGATATTTACAGTTAAAATATAAATATTACTCTTATTTTTTATTATTTCTAAATACCAGCAATACTATTCACATTACTAATATTCCCTATAACCACTCATGGTAAGCTAGTGGTAGTCGAATGGCGGATTCGAACCTACGACCTTTAGAGTTCGCGTTCGGCACCATGCCATTAGGTTACTGTCGCTTCAGATAACCAATTCAATAATGCATCATACTTTGAATTATTATTGATTTTATACCCTACAAATCAGATCAAAGCCAACCAGATATGAGTCAGAAAGTGGTGACAACCTAGGCATATACTAATATTAAATAGAAAACGTAAACTTACAGCCTATATATGCGTAATTTCGATCCTGATAAAGTATAATAAAAGAGAGTTGGTCATGCTTCTCTCGTACAATCTTATACGGCATCACGTCTTCATCATAATTCATCATCATCATTATAGCTCTTCACAAGTCCAGTACTGAACATAGGGCTCACCCAAAGGATGCCACAAAGCACGGTACTGAGCCACCTGCGTCCATCGACTTCCTGCATGTCTTACCAGGTCATCACTCCATCTAGTGGACGGCCACTCTAGACTTCACCTATCGATATGAGGTTGCCAATTGAGAACCTTTTTTCCCCATCGGTGGTCGTTTCTTCGAGCTATATGGCCAGATTATTGCGACTTCAGCATACCCTTGAGCTATGTCAGTCACTCTGGTTCTATTGCGGATATCCTCATATCTAAGTTTATCATGCAGATAAACTCTGAACATAGCCCTCGCTATAGCTCGCTGAGCGACCTTGAGCTTCCTCATATGGCAAGCACTGAAAGACCACGTCATAGCAATCATCATAAATCAATGTTTGAAAAATGAATTTTTTTTTGTTCTCGCTTACGTATATTATCAACTGTTGTCTAAAGAATACTTGTATAGAGATTTTCTTTTTAATTTTAGTCTTTTATTTATATAGTTTAAATGAATCCGAATTCAGCCTTTTTCAAACCTTTAGAAATTCATAACTCCGAAAATATTAATTTTATCGTAAAAAGTCATAGGATTATAATTAATCAAGGAATATAAAAATATATTTTATATTTTTTATATATTTCTTATGTAAGTTAAAAGATTTTCAAATTTTGGATTTTCCATACCTTTAAAAATACATAATTCCGAAAATATTAACTTTATCGTAAAACGTTATAAGATCGTTTTTATTCGTATTTTATCAAAGAATGTAAAAAATTATCTCGTTTGTAAATAACAATTCCTTGCAATTTAAAAATTTGGTTTGAACAATATGGCACTGAACTACCCCATGACAATATTTTATGTAATCAGTAGGAAAATTTGAAGAAAATCGCATAAAAAATTGAGGTGGAATAGTTTTCGGTACACATGCGCCAATTCCTCCTGGAGTAGGTAGCCATTAGGAAATTAAAATTTTTTGAAAAAGAAGATAAAATGTTTAAGGAACTTAATTTTCACATTGGATGAAGTCAGCTACGAAACTAACTAAAATACTTCCCGCCCTAAACAAAACGCATTTTGCTACCAGTAGCGGTGTAAGCATAAAAGTATCCGAGCTATACACTCGGGGGCACAGTTAAGACAAACTTCGCGAATTTCCTTGAATGTAATGACAGTTGAGAAAACTGGTTTAAATAAATAATCTTGCTGTTACTTGCACAGACTCTAAAACAACGTTATTTATATTTGTAGAAAGTAAACTTTTCTTTCAAGTGCTAAATGCCTGCACTCAGAACACCTTCTGATTTTTATTTCTTGTGTAAGAAAAAGATTTTTTTTTATCGGAAAAGCAAACTAATGTATGTTAGAAACATATTTAATTCAGGCAGTTGGCCTAGTTAATATTTTAAAATTCACCTGATATAAAATATCTGGCCCGATGTGGAGGAAATGATAAATAAGATGGCCAAATGTGCCGCAAGCTGTAAAAAATTAGACCATTGCTATTAATTTAAATAAAATAAAAAAATAATTATGAATAACTGTTAACATTTCATAACAGTTGCTGAAAAATAATTGTTCAAAAGTATTTAAAGTGATTTCTTCTCTTTGAAGTCATTCTATAGCACCTTTAATGTGGCCATATAATACCTAAAAAGATCAGAGTAGGGAAAAACAATAGCTAAATTCATAAAAATACTTTATTAATGATATGTTATGTATAAAAACAAGCCCTCAAATAATGAATTAATACATAAAAATAATCAAAATACATTAAAGGTCAGGATTTTATTTATTTGTTTAATACAGCAACAGCATAAACATGTAGCGTTACATTATAGGATAGTGTGGGGATGAGAGCTAAGTGGAATATATTTATGTTTTATTATATGGGAGAAAGTGAACTACTATGAAGAAAGCTAATTACTGTGACATCTGTCTGGCTAATAACTTAATGGATGATAAATGCTATTTTAAACTAACAGGGGTTAAGACGAAATGAAATAACTTCGAAATAATAACTCTAATCTACACTATTTACAATTAAATTGCGGCATTTACTACAAAAACACTATTTCGTTACTATAGTACTATACTATATATATTAGGTTCATCTAAAAGGGATCTTGAGGGGCTTCTTTCTTGCTTGTTCTGTTTTGAGAGCTGTAGCCGCGCGAATGTCAAAATCTGGCCAGAAGGGCTTGTATTATTTCTACGGTGGGTGTTACGTAGGCACAGAGTTGGTGCAAGCGCTTGTCCTTGTGGGCCCTGTTCTGATGCAGGGTGCGGGAGACGTGTCGACGCGGATGCGGTGCGGGGCGACGGACGATTGCTTCTTCGCCGTCCTTAACAGTTAGGATTATTTTACTTTAGTTCTTGAAACACTGAATCTGTTCATCAAGCATCAAAACAGTCAAAGTGTCAATATCAGAATTGATCTGATTCACGTTTACCGACTTACGCGCCGTTTCTCGGTATATGATAATATGTACGCCTTTCTATCGTGTTATAAACGGTGTAATACATAAGTTTTATTACTTTCTGTCTAATATACTTCGACTAATAATAGTGTTAATATAATTATGTTACAAAAATGGTTACAAATAATAATTTCACTAATTTACATGTACTTTTCTAATTATTTATAAAGAAAATCTGTACTTTCAAATGACATAGTTTTCATCTCTGTACAGCCAGTGGCACAAGTTCATACAATTTTTGGACATCTCCTTTAATCTACTTCATTCCGTGGTTGACGTAGAAAAACATATGACGGACAGCAGCGATAAATATGCGAAACTTCTGGTATTACAATAACCATCCGCCTGCCAAGTATGACGATAACGTCAAATATTTCTTTCAATGGCAAAGGCCCTTGTCCAACAAGGGTTGATGATGCTTTAACGGCCCCATGGAGCAGTGGCTTAACATTCAGTTGCAGCGTCAAGGGTCGCGGTTTTGAATCCCGCACGGAACAATTATTTGTATGGGCTACAAATAATTGTTCCGGCTCTGAACGTTTGTCCTTGTGTAATTTGAGTCTGTAAATTATCTCCACGATACATCAGAAAATACAATTATGGGGGTAATATCTAAAAAAAAGATGAGTAAAGAAAAGGAGAAGAAAAGATGAATCGCTGAAGAGAAAAGTATATACTATCTCTGAAACAATTTGTAAAATTAACTAAGTGAAAAATACGTAGTGAAATATAAAACGACACATAAACGTTCATAAAAACAAATGGGAACATTATGAATAAATTTACATAGTGTAGTTTTATAACATAAGGACTAGTTCGTGTCTTAAACTTAACAAGTATAGCGCTCATTTGTTAGAAAGTTAATGATAACTACGCTTCGCATTAACTACGCAAATTATATAATAGAGGAGTCTGAATACCAGATGTGGTGCAATTAAGTCCCTATGTTCATTTATGTAACATCTTCGTTTGGGTATCTTGGCCCGCATCCAACCAATTATACGTATTGTTTATTTATAGGATTGTAATTTCCAAATTAAGTCAACTAGAGTGTATATGGGCGAAAATATATTGCATTATGTATTTCATTTTGTTATCGACCATTAAATTTCTTTATTTCTTCTTTTATAAATATAGTCAGTGCTTGCCTGCTATCTCACCCGATAGTAGGTGGTAATATAGCTGAGGATAGCGCGCAAGATGGTCTAGTGTCTAGATATTGAGAGGAGATGGAGGAATTAGATCACGCAATTCTTGCGAACACTCCCCGAAATGTATACTGTTGAACACCGAGAGCTTCATGTAGTTAAGCTCTTTTCGTATCGTATCTCGACTTTTTTTGACTTGACAAAATGACAACTTGATACATTGAATGAGTTAACAGTCTGAATCGCATTCAAACCCAATTTATATATTAAGGGAATCCAATTATTACGTAAAATAATCTTAAAAATAAGTAAAAAAAAAATTCTTCTGGAAATTTTATTCCATGTATGCTCGAAATGAAAATTCTAAATTAAGATTCTCCTGATTGATTAAGATTACTGAATATCGAGTAATTTGCGTAAGTGCTGCATAGACAGTATATTATGAAGTAAGTGCCAGCTTATCCCTTTTATAACGTGGGAACAAATTTAACTTATAACAGTGCAGTTACTGCGGAGTCTTTTTATGTCAAATAAAAGTGGATTAATCTCAGTTTCTTGTTTTTTTTTTCGTTTCAAACTATTCAATCGTAGAGCTACATATTAGTTTCTACAGAAGAATAAGTTTATTGGTCTCTCAGAATGAGTGATTAATAAATTATAATACGTGTAACTTGTTGACAAGGAAAGGTTTTTTTCAATTTTTTCAAATTTAAATTGGCTTCAAATTATTATATAATCGTTACGACATACTGTAGGTACTGTTAAGCATTTTTATTGTTTCGTTTTCTTTTAAATTATATTTAAATTCTCAAATACTAATATTACATGGATACAAGTGGGTAGGGGTTGGGAGATCAAACAGATCATGACTCATATACATGTTTCTGAACACAGGGTTATTTTGCAATAACCGGCCAAATATGCATAGAAGGTTTAGAATAAGTAATGGAGGCAAATAGGGATGCAAAATTAATTTAAAAAAATATTCCAACATTCTGCCCCTTTTATCGAAGAGAAATAAACGTTATTATTATTATTGTGGGGTATCTATATAGTTTTCTCATCTGGTTGGGTGCTATAAATATATAATTATAAATGAAAATGAAAAGATAAATATACATAAATATCAATAACATAAAATAAATATAAAAGTACATAAATAAGTAAAAGCCCAACCAGATGGAGGCCCTCGGCAGGGGAGACCAAACGGCCGAGGGTTAGGGGGAAAGGGAAAGAAACCGGCGGACGATGCGGGCGGTATCGAGGAGCACCGCCTTCTGCATTTGAACCTGGAGCGGTCCGCCACGTAGTCCCAGCCGCCTCAGATGACCCGAGAGGCTGACTGGGATTAGCCCGTTTGCAGAGACGACTACAGGAATAATTTCGGTCGGCAGACCACCCCACATGTCGGTCACCTCGTGAGCCAGATCCAGATATTTTGTTTGCTTGTCTGTTTCGGCTTTCACGAGGTTCTCGTCATACGGAATGGTAATGTCGACCAAAAATATCCTTGACTGTGCCCGGTCCATCAGCACAATATCAGGCTTATTCGCAAGAATAGTCCTGTCTGTGATGATGGTCCGGTCCCAATAGAGCCTGGCGCGATCATTTTCGAGCACGGCTTCCGGCAAGTACTTGTAATACGGCAATTTCCGATCCACGAGACAGTATTTCAGAGCGAGCTCCTGGTGTAGAATTCTGGCTACTAGGTTGTGCCTGTGCAAGTACTCAGAGTTAGAAAGCGCCGAACAACCGGAGATAACATGCCTAAGTGACTCATCGGGATGGCGACAAGCTCGACAGATGTCGACGGTGCCATCCTTTAGGATGTATCTCCGATAGTTGTTGGTCTTAATAACCTGATCCTGTATTGCACAGACAAAACCCTCGGTTTCCCCGAAGAGATCACCAAAGCGTAGCCAGTGGAGGGAGGCTACTGTGTCTACGAAAGGCTCATGTAGAGCCTTGTAGAACCTCCCGTGGAGCTCCTTCTCCTTCCATACGGTCTCCCGGTCGGAAATGCTCTGCATTGCCGGGTCTTGCCATTGCTCGTTGGCTAAGGATAGAGGGGTAAGTCCTTTATCACAAGAAATTACGTCCTTATAGAATGGATCATCCGATCTCGCCAGGAAGTAATCACGGAGGCTGCACACTTCGCGATTGTGCATGGTGAGCGCGCTCAAGAAGCCACGACCACCATGCTTCCGCGGCAAGTACAGCCTCATTACCGATGATCTCGGATGATGCATCCTATGGGACGTCATGGTAGTGCGGACTTTTCTATCCAGGGCGTTAAGTTCAGTCTGAGTCCACCTGAGTATGCCAAAGGTATACATGAGGACAGGCATGACCCAGCCGTTATATGCGTGTGCCTTATTCACACCGGACAAAAGGCTGTTAAGCACTTTGGTCAAGCGTGCATAAAACACGTCGCAAACTGACTGTTTCATACCAGTCTCATCGATACCGATGTTTTGTGACATACCCAGGTATCGGTATGTTTCAGCCTCGGAAAGGGTCCTTAAGTTGACGGGCATAGATAAGTCTGCGCCCTCAGAGTTAGCAACCCTTCCCCTTTCAACATGGAGGACCGCACACTCATCCGTCCCAAGCTCCATTCCAATGGAATTGCTAAATTCACAAGTGATGTTTAGCAATTCCATAAGATGGGAGCGACTGGAGGCGAATAACTTGAGGTCATCCATATAGAAAAGGTGGGTCACTTTTGTCCCTCCTTTCCGTAGCTGAAATCCCCTCCCGGAGCCCTCCAGTAAGGTACTGAGAGGGTTCAGAGAGAGGCAGAACCAGATTGGACTCAGACAATCGCCCTGGAAGATACCCCTTCTTATCCTTATGTGGTTCTCCGCAGCCATCATCCGCTCACCCAGATGACAAAGGATCGTACTCCACTGCCCCATACACTGCCCGAGGAAGTCTCTAACTGTACAGTCTATCTTGTACAGCTCGAGGACTCTCTTCAGCCATGTATGGGGCACCGAGTCGAATGCCTTTCTGTAGTCTATCCAGGCGGCGGAGAAGTTCCGACGGTTGCGTTTCACCACTTTGCCAATGACCGCGTCAATGAGGAGTGGTTCCTTGGTTCCACGACCACCGCCCCGACATCCATTTTGAGCGCGCGACATCACCTGATTTGAGTCCAGGTGACAAGTGATTCTCGCGCTCAAAATGGATGTTAGTGTCTTGTATATGGTCGGTAGACAAGTGATGGGGCGGTATTTGCTCGGGTCTGTGGTAACCTGGTCTTTAGGAACCAAATGAGTGATCCCAGTAGTGAAGAGGCTTGGGAGCGACTTCTGGTTGAGAGCCTCTTGAAACTGTCGGGCGAGCACAGAGTGACACACCATGAACCCCTTCAGCCAGTAGTGATGCAGCCCGTCAAGCCCCGGACTTTTCCAGTTCGGGGCCCTACGGACCGCCTCAGCTACGTCATCCGGCGTTATGATGACGGGGTCCATGGGCGTAATACCCGCACACTGACTCGCCACAACTTCCGTCCAAGGTCCCTCGCTGTGGTTTACGGGCTCTGACCACAGGCCGCGCCAGAATGCTACAGTGTCGGCCTGATTCGATGCTGGACCCGTTCCACTTACCATTGGTCGCTCCAATGATTCATAGAGCCTCTTCTGATCACTCTGGAAGAGACGATTCTGGTTGAACCGTGTCGACCTCTCGGTATATCGCCGAATCCGCTTTCCCCAAGCAGCGATTCTCTGCTTCAGATCATCTATGCGCTCCGTCAGTTTTTGCGTTATATCCGGCTGGGACAAACTGACATTTGTCCCAGCAAACGCCATCCTGACGGTGCGCACAATTCTTGGCCTGTTGTTGCCTGATCTGAAGCATATCAGTCTGCCGATGAGAGCTCTAGCCCTTGCGATACGTTCCTCAATTCTTCTTCTCCATGCTGGGATAGCGCTACTATGGTCAGTAGCGCGTCCAGCCGTGGAAACCTTGGCGCCTATGATACGGCAGACTGCCAGCGCGGCGCCAAAAAGAATTGAGTCCGTCTCGCAAAGGTCCCGGCTGGCTTCCAAATAGGTAACCAGCATTGGGTTCAGAGCCCTCACGACAGCCCGATTCCGCTTGCTTAGGGCTATGCGGGGAAGTCGCGGTCGATTTTCGAGAGGCGTACTGCGCGTTTCCACAATCGCCTCTTCCGATATACTCCTCATATGCTCTAATTCCAGTTCCTGGGCGACTGTTCCATCATCGTTTGAATCAACCACAACTGGGGTATTCACGGCGGCATCCACGTTTGCGGATTGCTCTACCATTTGTGGCGCCGCATCCTCAGCCGTAGCATTCTCATCCGACGAGGGAACAGCCTCACGTCGTAGCCGTTCGAGTTCGGCGACATCAAATATATTTGAGCGCAAGATATACCGAACTCGGTCTGCCAGGTTTTGCTCTGTGACGGTTAAAGATGGCTCCAGCTCAGCAAAAAGACGATGCATCCTAGCCCGATACGCCAAACATCCAGTTTCTTCCCCTTTTGCCCTAAAGTACGCCCGCAGTGCGTTTGCATTCATTTCTTGTGACCAACGCATGCGACGTGCTCCACCAGCGGCGGGTGCCGCTTGCTGAGTCCGAGAAGACCCAGCCGACACCAAGCCTTCTGGTGGGGATGATGGATGCGGAGGGCTGCTAGGTGACCGTGCAGCTCCTCGCGCTCGGCTGGCGGCCCGCATGCTGCCGCGTCCAGCGCCAGCTCCAGACGCGCCCCGGCGACCCCCAGGCAGCGGCCCTTTGCGCACTATCTTCTTATCCATCATCCATTATTTGGGCGTCCATTAACGGGAGACGCCCAGGCCCGGCACCGTTTCGTGTGTAGCCAGAAGCACAAACGGGCCTCTGCACCCTAAATTCTGCCGAGGCACGGCGCTCACACCTCTCGCAAGGCGCTGACTGACTGCGTTGACGTAGCAGTTTTGTCACTTAACTGTTACGTCAGCGGGCGATGGGGTCATCAATTCCCTACGCCTTATTATAATTATTATTATTATTATTATTATTATTATTATTATTGTGGGGTATCTATATAGTTTTCTCATCTGGTTGGGATGTATAAATATATAATTATAAATGAAAATGAAAATGAAAAGGTAAATATACATAAATATCAATAAAATAAAATAAATACAAAAATACATAAATAAATAAAAGCCCAACCAGATGGAAGCCCTCGGCAGGGGAGACCAAACGGCCAAGGGTTAGGGGGAAAGGGAAAGAAACCGGCGGACGATGCGGGCAGTATCAAGGAGCACCGCCTTCTGCATTTGAGCCCGGAGCGGTCCGTGACGGAGTCCCAGTCGCCTCAGATGACCAGAGAGGCTAACTGGGATAAGCCCGTTTGCAGAGACGACTACAGGAATAATTTCGGTCGGCAGACCACCCCACATGTCGGTCACCTCGTGAGCCAGGTCCAGATATTTTGATCGCTTATCTGTTTCGGCTTTCACGAGGTTCTCGTCATACGGGATGGTAATATCGACCAAAAATATCCTTGACTGTGCCCGGTCCATCAGCACAATATCAGGCTTATTCGCAAGAATAGTCCTGTCTGTGATGATGGCCCGGTCCCAGTAGAGTCTGGCGCGGTCATTTTCAAGCACGGCTTCCGGCAAGTACTTGTAATACGGCAATTTCTGGTCCACGAGACCGTATTTCAGAGCGAGCTCCTGGTGTAGAATTCTGGCTACTAGGTTGTGCCTGTGCAAGTACTCAGTGTTAGAAAGCGTCGAACAACCGGAGATGACATGCCTAAGTGACTCACCGGGATGGCGACAAGCTCGACAGACGTCGACGGTGCCATCCTTTAGGATGTATCTCCGATAGTTGTTGGTCTTAATAACCTGATCCTGTATTGCACAGACAAAACCCTCGGTTTCCCCGAAGAGGTCACCGAAACGTAGCCAGTTGAGGGAGGCGACTGTATCTACGAAGGGCTCATGAAGAGCCCTGTAGTACCTCCCGTGGAGCTCTTTCTCCTTCCATACGGTCTCCCGATCGGAAATGCTAAGCACTGCTGGGTCCTGCCATTGCTCGTGGGCTAAGGATAGAGGGGTAAGCCCTTTATCACTAGAAATGACGTCATTATAGAATGGATCATCCGATCTCGTCAGGAAGTAATTACGGAGGCTGCACACTTCGCGATTATGCATGGTGAGCGCGCTCAAGAAGCCACGCCCACCATGCTTTCGCGGCAAGTACAGCCTCATTACCGACGATCTCGGATGATGCATCCTGTGGGACGTCATGGTAGTGCGGACTTTTCTATCCAGGGCGTTAAGTTCAGTCTGAGTCCACCTGAGTATGCCAAAGGTATACATGAGGACAGGCATGACCCAGCCGTTATATGCGTGTGTCTTATTCACACCGGACAAAAGGCTGTTAAGCACTTTGGTCAAGCGTGCATAAAACACGTCGCAAACTGACTGTTTCATACCAGCCTCATCGATACCGATATTCTGTGTCATACCCAGGTATCGGTATGTTTCAGCCTCGGAAAGGGTCCTTAAGTTAACGGGCATAGAGAAGTCTATGCCCTCAGAGTTAGCAACCCTCCCCCCTTCAACATGGAGGACCGCACACTTATCCGTTCCCAGCTCCATTCCAATAGAACTGCTAAATTCACAAGTGATGTTTAGCAGTTCCATAAGATGGGAGCGACTGGAGGCGAATAACTTGAGGTCATCCATATAGAAAAGGTGGGTCACTTTTGTACCTCCTTTCCTAAGCTGAAATCCCCTCCCGGAGCCCTCCAGTAAGGTACTGAGAGGGTTCAGAGAGAGGCAGAACCAGATTGGACTCAGACAATCGCCCTGGAAGATACCCCTTCTTATCCTTATGTGGTGCTCCGCAGCCATCATCCGCTCGCCCAGATGACAAAGGATCGTACTCCACTGCCCCATACACTGCTCGAGGAAGTCTCTAACTGTACAGTCAATCTTGTACAGCTCGAGGACCCTCTTTAGCCATGTATGGGGCACCGAGTCGAACGCCTTTCTGTAGTCTATCCAGGCGGCAGAGAAGTTCCGACGGTTGCGTTTCACCACTTTGCCTATGACCGCGTCAATGAGGAGTGGTTCCTTGGTTCCACGACCACCGCCCCGACATCCATTTTGAGCGCGTGACATCACCTGGTTTAGCTCCAGGTGCCGAGTGATTCTCGCGCTCAAAATGGATGTCAGTGTCTTATATATGGTGGGTAGACACGTGATGGGGCGGTATTTGCTCGGGTCTGTGGTATCCTGATCTTTAGGAACCAAGTGAGTGATCCCAGTAGTGAAGAGGCTCGGGAGCGACTTCTGGTCGAGAGCCTCTTGAAACTGTCGGGCGAGCACAGCGTGACACACTATGAACCCCTTCAGCCAGTAATGATGCAACCCGTCGAGCCCCGGACATTTCCAGTTCGGGGCCCTACGGACCGCCTCAGCCACGTCTTCCGGCGTTATGGTGATGGGGTCCATAGGCGCAACACTCGCACCCTGGCTCGCCACAACTTCCATCCAAGGGCCCTCGCTGTGGTTTACGGGCTCTGACCACAGGCCACGCCAGAATGCGATAATGTCAGCCTGATCCGGTCCTTGGCCCGCTCCACATACCTTTGGTCGCTCCAATGATTTATAGAGCCTCTTCTGATCACTCTGGAAGAGACGATTCTGGTTGAACCGCCTTGACCTCTCGGTAAATCGTCGAATCCGCTTCCCCCAAGCAGCGATCTTTTGCTTCAGGTCGTCTATGCGCTCCGTTAGTTTCTGCATGATATCCGGCTGGGACAAACTGATATTTGTCCCAGCAAACGCCATCCTAACGGTGCGCATAATCCTCGGTCTATTATTACCCGACCTGAAGCTTGTCAGTCTGCCGATAAGGGCCCTAGCCTTTGCGATACGGTCCTCGATTCTTTTTCTCCAGGCTGGGATGGCGCTACTTTGTGTAGTAGCGCGTCCAGCCATGGGAAGTTTGGCGCCAATAATACGGCAAACTGCCACTGCGGCGCCAAAGAGAATTGAGTCCGTCTCGCAAAGGTCCTGGCTGGCTTCCAAATAGGTCACCAGCATTGGGTTAAGAGCCCTCACGACAGCCCGATTTCGCTTGCTTAGGGGTATGCGGGGAAGTCGCGGTCGATTTTCGAGAGGGGTGCTGCGCGTTTCCAAAATCGCCTCTTCCAATATACTCCTCATTTTCTCTAGTTCGTGGGAGACTATTTCATCGTCGTTCGAATCAACCACAACTGGAAGATCCATGGCGGCTTCCACGTGTGGATGCTGGTCTGTCGAATGTGGAGCTGCATCTCCAGCCATAGCCGATTCATTCGACGACGGAATAGCCTCACGTCGTAGTCGTTCGAGTTCGGCATCATCAAATATTTTCGAGCGCATGATGTACCGAACTCGGTCTGCCAGGTTTTGTTCCGTGACGGGGATAGAAGGCTCCAGCTCAGCAAAAAAGCTATGCATCCGAGACCTGTACGCTATTCCCCCAGTTTCTTCCCCTTTCGCCCTATAGTACGCCCGCAATGCGTTTTCGTTCATAGATTTTGTCCAACGCATGCGACGTGCTCCACCAGCGGCGGGTGCCGCTTGCTGAGTCCGAGAAGACCCAGCCGACACCAAGCCTTCTGGTGGGGATGATGGATGCGAGGGGCTGCTAGGTGATCGTGCAGCTCCTCGCGCTCGGCTGGCGGCCCGCATGCTGCCGCGTCCAGCGCCAGCTCCAGACGCGCCCCGGCGACCCCCAGGCATCGGCCCTATGCGCGTTCCTCTTTGTGCCATCATCCATTTTATGGGCGCCAAATAACGGGAGACGCCCAAACCCGGCACCGTTTCGTGGTTGGGTCATATGCACAAACGGACCTTTGCACCTACAATTTTGCCTAGGCACGGCGCTCACACCTCTTGGCAGGATGCTGACTTATTATTATTATTATTATGGGGTATCTATATAGTTTTCTCATCTGGTTGGGTTCTATAAATATATAATTATAAATGAAAGTGAAAAGATAAATATACATAAATATCAATAACATAAAATAAATATAAAAATACATAAATAAATAAAAGCCCAACCAGATGGAGGCCCTCGGCAGGGGAGACCAAACGGCCGAGGGTTAGGGGGAAAGGGAAAGAAACCGGCGGACGATGCGGGCGGTATCGATGAGCACCGCCTTCTGCATTTGAGCCCGGAGCGGTCCGCCACGTAGTCCCAGTCGCCTCAGATGACCCGAGAGGCTGACTGGGATTAGCCCGTTTGCAGAGACGACTACAGGAATAATTTCAGTCGGCAGACCACCCCACATGTCGGTCACCTCGTGAGCCAGGTCCAGATATTTTGTTTGCTTGTCTGTTTCGGCTTTCACGAGGTTCTCGTCATACGGAATGGTAATATCGACCAAAAATATCCTTGACTGTGCCCGGTCCATCAGCACAATATCAGGCTTATTCGCAAGAATAGTCCTGTCTGTGATGATGGTTCGGTCCCAATAGAGCCTGGCGCGATCATTTTCGAGCACGGCTTCCGGCAAGTACTTGTAATACGGCAATTTCCGATCAACGAGACCGTATTTCAGAGCGAGCTCCTGGTGAAGAATTCTGGCTACTAGGTTGTGCCTGTGCAAGTACTCAGAGTTAGAAAGCGCCGAACAACCGGAGATAACATGCCTAAGTGACTCACCGGGATGGCGACAAGCTCGACAGATGTCCACGGTGCCATCCTTTAGGATGTATCTCCGATAGTTGTTGGTCTTAATAACCTGATCCTGTATTGCACAGACAAAACCCTCGGTTTCCCCGAAGAGATCACCAAAGCGTAGCCAGTGGAGGGAGGCTACTGTGTCTACGAAAGGCTCATGTAGAGCCTTGTAGAACCTCCCGTGGAGCTCCTTCTCCTTCCACACGGTCTCCCGGTCGGAAATTGTCTGCACTGCCGGGTCTTGCCATTGCTCGTTGGCTAAGGATAGAGGGGTAAGTCCTTTATCACAAGAAATGACGTCCTTATAGAATGGATCATCCGATCTCGCCAGGAAGTAATTACGGAGGCTGCACACTTCGCGATTATGCATGGTGAGCGCGCTCAAGAAGCCACGCCCACCATGCTTTCGCGGCAAGTACAGCCTCATTACCGACGATCTCGGATGATGCATCCTGTGGGACGTCATGGTAGTGCGGACTTTTCTATCCAGGGCGTTAAGTTCAGTCTGAGTCCACCTGAGTATGCCAAAGGTATACATGAAGACAGGCATGACCCAGCCGTTATATGCGTGTGTCTTATTCACACCGGACAAAAGGCTGTTAAGCACTTTGGTCAAGCGTGCATAAAACACGTCGCAAACTGACTGTTTCATACCAGCCTCATCGATACCGATGTTCTGTGACATACCCAGGTATCGGTATGTTTCAGCCTCGGAAAGGGTCCTTAAGTTGAAGGGCATAGATAAGTCTATGCCCTCAGAGTTAGCAACCCTTCCCCTTTCAACATGGAGGACCGCACACTTATCCGTTCCCAGCTCCATTCCAATAGAATTGCTAAATTCACAAGTGATGTTTAGCAATTCCATAAGATGGGAGCGACTGGAGGCGAATAACTTGAGGTCGTCCATATAGAAAAGGTGGGTCACTTTTGTACCTCCTTTCCGAAGCTGAAATCCCCTCCCGGAGCCCTCCAGTAAAGTACTGAGAGGGTTCAGGGAGAGGCAGAACCAGATTGGACTCAGACAATCGCCCTGGAAGATACCCCTTCTTATCCTTATGTGGTTCTCCGCAGCCATCATCCGCTCACCCAGATGACAAAGGATCGTACTCCACTGCCCCATACACTGCTCGAGGAAGTCTCTCACTGTACAGTCTATCTTGTACAGCTCGAGGACTCTCTTTAGCCATGTATGGGGCACCGAGTCGAATGCCTTTCTGTAGTCTATCCAGGCGGCGGAGAAATTCCGACGGTTGCGTTTCACCACTTTGCCAATGACCGCGTCAATGAGGAGTGGTTCCTTAGTTCCACGACCACCGCCCCGACATCCATTTTGAGCGCGCGACATCACCTGATTTGATTCCAGGTGACGAGTGATTCTCGCGCTCAAAATGGATGTTAGTGTCTTGTATATGGTCGGCAGACACGTGATGGGGCGGTATTTGCTCGGGTCTGTGGTAACCTGGTTTTTAGGAACCAAATGAGTGATCCCAGTAGTGAAGAGGCTAGGGAGCGACTTCTGGTTGAGAGCCTCTTGAAACTGACGGGCGAGCACAGCGTGACACACCATGAACCCCTTCAGCCAGTAGTGATGCAGTCCGTCGAGTCCCGGGCTTTTCCAGTTCGGGGCTCTACGGACCGCCTCAGCTACGTCATCCGGCGTTATGATGACGGGGTCCATGGGCGTAATACTCGCACACTGACTCGCCACAACTTCCGTCCAAGGGCCCTCGCTGTGGTTTACGGGCTCTGACCACAGGCCACGCCAAAATGCGACAGTGTTAGCCTGATCCGGTCCTGGGCCCGCTCCACATACCTCTGGTCGCTCCAATGATTTGTAGAGCCTCTTCTGATCACTCTGGAAGAGACGATTTTGGTTGAACCGCCTTGACCTCTCGGTAAATCGGCGAATCCGCTTCCCCCAAGCAGCAATCTTTTGCTTCAGGTCGTCTATGCGCTCCGTTAGTTTTTGCGTGATGTTATTATTATTATTATTATTATTATAATTGTGGGGTATCTATATAGTTTTCTCATCTGGTTGGGTGCTATAAATATATAATTATAAATGAAAATGAAAAGATAAATATACATAAATATCAATAACATAAAATAAATATAAAAGTACATAAATAAATAAAAGCCCAACCAGATGGAGGCCCTCGGCAGGGGAGACCAAACGGCCGAGGGTTAGGGGGAAAGGGAAAGAAACCGGCGGACGATGCGGGCAGTATCAAGGAGCACCGCCTTCTACATTTGAGCCCGGAGCGGTCCGTCACGGAGTCCCAGTCGCCTCAGATGACCAGAGAGGCTAACTGGGATTAGCTCATTCGCAGAGACGACTACAGGAATAATTTCGGCCGGCAGACCACCCCACATGTCGGTCACCTCGTGAGCCAGGTTCAGATATTTTGATTGCTTATCTGTTTCGGCTCTCACGAGGTTCTCGTCATACGGGATGGTAATATCGACCAAAAATATCCTTGACTGTGCCCGGTCCATCAGCACAATATCAGGCTTATTCGCAAGAATAGTCCTGTCTGTGATGATGGCCCGGTCCCAGTAGAGCCTGGCGCGGTCATTTTCGAGCAGGGCTTCCGGCAAGTACTTGTAATACGGCAATTTCCAGTCCACGAGACCGTATGTAAGAGCGAGCTCCTGGTGTAGAATTCTGGCTACTAGGTTGTGCCTGTGCAAGTACTCAGAGTTAGAAAGCGCCGAACAACCGGAGATGACATGCCTGAGTGACTCCCCGGGATGGCGACATGCTCGACAGACGTCGACGGTGCCATCCTTTAGGATGTATCTCCGACAGTTGTTGGTCTTAATAACCTGATCCTGTATTGCACAGACAAAACCCTTGGTTTCCCCGAAGAGGTCACCGAAACGTAGCCAGTTGAGGGAGGCGACTGTATCTACGAAGGGCTCATGTAGAGCCTTGTAGTACCTCCCGTGGAGCTCCTTCTCCTTCCATACGGTCTCCCGGTCGGAAATGCTAAGCACTGCTGGGTCCTGCCATTGCTCGTTGGCTAAGGATAGAGGGGTAAGCCCTTTATCACTAGAAATGACGTCATTATAGAATGGATCATCCGATCTCGCCAAGAAGTATTGACGGAGACTGCACACTTCGCGATTATGCATGGTGAGCGCGCTCAGAAAGCCACGCTCACTTACCGACGATCTCGGATGATGCATCCTATGGGACGTCATGGTAGTGCGGACTTTTCTATCCAGGGCGTTAAGCTCAGTCTGAGTCCACCTGAGTATGCCAAAGGTATACATGAGTACAGGCATGACCCAGCAGTTATATGCGCGTGACTTATTTACACCGGACAAAAGGCTGTTAAGCACTTTGGTCAAGCGTGCATAAAACACGTCGCAAACTGACTGTTTCATACCAGCCTCATCGATACCGATGTTCTGTGACATACCCAGGTATCGGTATGTTTCAGCCTCGGAAAGGGTCCTTAAGTTGACGGGCATAGACAAGTCTATGCCCTCAGAGTTAGCAACCCTTCCCCTTTCAACATGGAGGACCGCACACTTATCCGTCCCCCGCTCCATTCCAATGGAACTGCTAAATTCACAAGTGATGTTTAGCAGTTCCATAAGATGGGAGCGACTGGAGGCGAATAACTTGAGGTCATCCATATAGAAAAGGTGGGTCACTTTTGTCCCTCCTTTCCGTAGCTGAAATCCCCTCCCGGAGCCCTCCAGTAAGGTACTGAGAGGGTTAAGAGAGTGGCAGAACCAGATTGGACTCAGACAATCGCCCTGGAAGATACCCCTTCTTATCCTTATGTGGTTCTCCGCAGCCGTCATCCGCTCGCCCAGATGACAAAGGATCGTACTCCACTGCCCCATACACTGCTCGAGGAAGTCTCTAACTGTACAGTCAATCTTGTACAGCTCGATGACCCTCTTTAGCCATGTATGGGGCACCGAGTCGAACGCCTTTCTGTAGTCTATCCAGGCGGCAGAGAAGTTCCGACGGTTGCGTTTCACCACTTTGCCTATGACCGCGTCAATGAGGAGTGGTTCCTTAGTTCCACGACCACCGCCCCGACATCCATTTTGAGCGCGTGACATCACCTGGTTTAGCTCCAGGTGACGAGTAATTCTCGCGCTCAAAATGGATGTCAGTGTCTTATATATGGTGGGTAGACACGTGATGGGGCGGTATTTGCTCGGGTCTGTGGTATCCTGATCTTTAGGAACCAAGTGAGTGATCCCAGTAGTGAAGAGGCTCGGGAGTGACTTCTGGTCGAGAGCCTCTTGAAATTGTCGGGCGAGCACAGCGTGACACACTATGAACCCCTTCAGCCAGTAATGATGCAGCCCGTCGAGCCCCGGAATTTTCCAGTTCGGGGCCCTACGGACCGCCTCAGCCACGTCTTCTGGCGTTATGGTGATGGGGTCCATAGGCGTAACAAGGCGTAACTGGCTCGCCACAACTTCCATCCAAGGGCCCTCGCTGTGGTTTACGGGCTCTGACCACAGGCCACGCCAGAATGCGATAATGTCAGCCTGATCCGGTCCTTGGCCCGCTCCACATAACTTTGGTCGCTCCAATGATTTATAGAGCCTCTTCTGATCACTCTGGAAGAGACGATTCTGGTTGAACCGCCTTGACCCCTCGGAAAATCATCGAATCCGCTTCCCCCAAGCAGCAATCTTTTGCTTCAGGTCGTCTATGCGCTCCGTTAGTTTCTGCGTGATATCCGGCTGGGACAAACTGATATTTGTCCCAGCAAACGCCATCCTAACGGTGCGCATAATCCTCGGTCTATTATTACCCGACCTGAAGCTTGTCAGTCTGCCGATAAGGGCCCTTGCGTTTGCGATACGGTCCTCGATTCTTTTCCTCCAGGCTGGGATGGCACTACTTTGTGTAGTAGCGCGTCCAGCCATGGGAAGTTTGGCGCCAATAATACGGCAAACTGCCACTGCGGCGCCAAAGAGAATCGAGTCCGCCTCGCAAAGGTCCCGGCTGGCTTCCAAATAGGTCACCAGCATTGGGTTAAGAGCACTCACGACAGCCCGATTTCGCTTGCTTAGGGGTATGCGGGGAAGTCGCGGTCGATTTTCAAGAGGGGTGCTGCGCGTTTCCAAAATCGCCTCTTCCAATATACTCCTCATTTGCTCTAGTTCACGGGAGACTATTTCATCGTCGTTCGAATCAACCACAACTGGAAGATCCATGGCGGCTTCCACGTGTAGATGCTGGTCTGTCGAATGTGGAGCTGCATCTCCAGCCATAGCCGACTCATTCGACGACGGAATAGCCTCACGTCGTAGTCGTTCGAGTTCGGCATCATCAAATATTTTCGAGCGCATGATGTACCGAACTCGGTCTGCCAGGTTTTGTTCCGTGACGGGGATAGACGGCTCCAGCTCAGCAAAATAGCAATGCATCCGAGACCTATACGCTATTCCCACAGTTTCTTCCCCTTTCGCCCTATAGTACGCCCGCAATGCGTTTTCGTTCATGGATTTTGTCCAACGCATGCGACGTGCTCCACCAGCGGCGGGTGCCGCTTGCTGGGTCCGAGAAGACCCAGCCGACACCAAGCCATCTGGTGGGGATGATGGATGCGAGGGGCTGCTAGGTGATCGTGCAGCTCCTCGCGCTCGGCTGGCGGCCCGCATGCTGCCGCGTCCAGCGCCAGCTCTAAAAGCGCCCCGGCGACCCCCAGGCAGCGGCCCTATGCGCGTTCCTTTTTTTGTTTCTTCCATCATCCATTTTATGGGCGCCAAATAACGGGAGACGCCCAAGCCCGGCACCGTTTCGTGGTTGGGTCATATGCACAAACGGACCTTTGCATCTACAATTTTGCCTAGGCACGGCGCTCACACCTCTTGGCAGGATGCTGACTGACTGCGCCGACGTCGCAGTTTTGTGACATAACTGTTACGTCAGTTATTATTATTATTAGTCACTGTTATTATTATTATTATTATTATTATTATTATTATTAATGGGGTATCTATATAATTTTCTCACCTGGTTGGGTTCTATAAATATATAATTATAAATTAAAATGAATAGATAAATGTACATAAATATCAATAAAATAAAATAAATACAAAAACTACATAAATAAATAAGATCCAACCAGATGGGAGCCCTCGGCAGGGGAGACCAGACGGCCGAGGGTTAGGGGGAAAGGGAAAGAAACCGGCGGACGATGCGGGCGGTATCGAGGAGCACCGCCTTCTACATTCGATCCCGGAGCGGTCCGTCAGGGAGTCCCAGTCGCCTCAGATGACCCGAGAGGCTGACTGGGATTAGCCCATTCGCAGAGACGACTACAGGAATAATTTTGGTCGACACACCACCCCACATGTCGGTCACCTCGTGAGCCAGGTCCAGATATTTTGTTTGTTTATCTGTTTCGGCTTTCACGAGGTTCTCGTCATACGGAATGGTAATGTCGATCAAAAATATCCTTGACTGTGCCCGGTCCATCAGCACAATATCAGGCTTATTCGCAAGAATAGTCCTGTCTGTGATGATGGCCCGGTCCCAGTAGAGTCTGGCGCAGTCATTTTCGAGCACGGCTTCCGGCAAGTACTTGTAATACGGCAATTTCCGGTCCACGAGACCGTATTTCAGAGCGAGCTCCTGGTGTAGAATTCTGGCTACTAGGTTGTGCCTGTGCAAGTACTCAGAGTTAGAAAGCGCCGAACAACCGGAGATGACATGCCTAAGTGACGCCCCGGGATGGCGACAAGCTCGACAGACGTCGACAGTGCCATCCTTTAGGATGTATCTCCGATAGTTGTTGGTCTTAATAACCTGATCCTGTATTGCACAGACAAAACCCTCGGTTTTATTATTATTATCTATTAAATTCCAAATGCGTGGTAATGCATTATTTTAAATGATTTTACTGCGCTTGTACACTTTCGTAAGGGTCGAACCGTAGGCAAAAACGTTGGTGCCCATAAATCACATTCAATTTGGAATAATTTTAAATAAATGTAGAAGACTTATTTGCTCATACTTTCACAAACTGCAATAACGGTATATCATTATTTATATATTTGAACTTAAGTTTAAATTTTGATCACTCTTTGAAAAACCGGTATATTAAGTTAGCCATAGTTTTGCGTATTATTGCTGTATTACAAATGGTTCGGCACGACTAAGTTAATAACATACTTTCACAGAATACAAACCTGTGTTAAAAAGCAAAATAGCATATGTGTGTGTTTATGAAAAAACCCTCAGGTAAGATACAATATTTTATACTATGTTCTATTGCTAGCTAATTTACTCCTTAGTTAGGTTTATACGACATGTTTCCACAGACAAAAGACAATCAGCTACATTTTGGTATATGAATTTAACAAATTGTTATACAAAATAAGAATTCTGTAAATGCTTTTGTATCCTAAAGGAGCATAAACTAAGATGCAGATAAGAGTACATGTTCACTTAAATTATCAGAATTTAGTAGACTTTTACGGCACTCGTGTGAGATTTTATGAAGAAATTTAAATAAGAATATCTAAACTGCAAACAAAAAGTGAGGATTATGTACGGCTAACATTCTTTAGGCCAAATGAAGCTGCTCCAGGGCTTGCGGAATACACATTATTTAAATATTATCTGCGAGTACCCTAACAGTGCTTTTGTACACCTCGGGTATATAAATCAGAAGCTAAAATTGGGTACTCAACAACCTCATCAACGTTATTTGGAAGCGAACTCAAGTTCACTTGAAATTTAGGTGAAGTATTCAGTCTGAATTACTATGTCTTTTTTGTAGATGTACGGGCGTTAAACTGGTACACAGTCATCCTCTGCAGATGAGTTGTTCTATTAATATTTAGAAAAAAAAAATATTTAAGATTTATGTATATTTGTTATAATCTTTGGTAGAAATATATAGCCGGATACTGTTATCTTGTTGAATAACTTTAATGTAATGAAATAAAATTTTGTAAACTGCAATAAAGTTATGATAAATAAATACATTTTTTCGATCGATAAATACACACCATTAAGAGACAATATGGAGAAACCTGGTAAGACAAGCAGGAAGTCGATGGAGGAGGATCAGGATCATGGATGACTTTCCTTGGGGAAGGCCTATCAGTGGACTTGTTAAAGGTCGTAATGACATCGATGATAAAGGGACAGAAAAGAGTACATACAATAGGTGTGTGATGTCATAAAGGATCCCACGTAATTGGTAACCTGTGGGCTATCACAGCACAGGTTTTCTGTTGGGATCTTAATTGCCTAAATGAACTACCAGCGTGAGCATAATAAATGCGCATATTAAGTAGTGTAAAGTAAAGTAAAGTTACAGCCTATATACCTCCCGGCGCTGGGCACAGGCCTCCGCTCATTTCTGAGAGTTTTAGTGCAAGGAATTGTCCGCCGCGCTGCCCCAATGCGTGTCGGCGAACTTTACATGTCTTCGAATATTTTTTTTCTTATTTCTCTGACATGCAGGTTTCCTTACGATATTTTCCATCACCGCCAAGCACCGTGGGAAATCAGCACTTAAAATTGCAATTAACAATTTCATTGGTGGCGGCGGGGATCGAACCCGGATTGCTCGCGAACTGTGAAAATTAAAGCGAGCGACATCTGAGCTACCATTCTTATTGGATGGATCTGCTAAAATCAATGACGAGTGGATAGGCGCTCATTACCGTTACCCTTAGTAGGCCTATGTAAGGTATAGAATCACTAGAAGAGATATACCATGTTTATTTTTTATTACTATTTAATGCTTCAAAATATTTAATAAATTTAAACCATCACCGTGTGATGGAGCCGTCAAGATAAAATCAAATCCAAAAAATGAATAAAATAAATCCTATTTCGGATCTTTTAAATTTTTTTGATATCTTGAAACAATTTGGTCTTTTATAAGGAACGTCAGGAAGTTCCATGTATTGGCGACGCTAGAGTAATTCATTAACACATTCCTGCGATCATGGGAAATGTCAGAATTTTTTTTATATTTCCGGTACACAAATTTAAAAATAATAGTATGATCGGATATTTGAACAGCTTCACCAGGCGTTTCACATCCTGATAAATAATCTAGGTTTGGGGTGATTTGAGACGCTACAGAATCACCACTTACCACCAGGTGGGATTGTAGTTAAGCACTGACTTATAAAAAGTAAAAAGGATGCTTTGAAATCCACGTCACTCACCGATTAACACAGAATTATTATGCTGTTATTTGAAGCTGGTTTTCTGTGAGAAATTTGGCCCCTCTCCGGTTGAGCCGACCCATTGCAGTTGTAGCATGGATCTAATACGTATGTTATGGGTGTTCAGATATTTACCTACGTAACCAATAATATACTCAACGAATAAACAGCCATACTCATGACTTCTTATATATATTCTTATATTAAAATTAAAGAGATTAAAAAAAAGTAAAATAATCATACCAAAATATATGAATAAAAAGAACTTATATTCACCGTGTACTCTCAGTGTATGTTTATCCATTACCCCATAGGTAAACTGTAGCAGGAGATGAGCAATAGCATCTTCCTGATAACAGCTGTATAAATAAAATTCAGTTGCCATCCTGCTTACCAAACGAGGCGACTAGGGCAAATATTTCCGCCGTGAGGTTATTTTTTGGGAGAATTATGTTCAGGAGTAAACTTTTATTAGATTGTAATTGTAAAGGAAATATCTCTTGTTTGGCTAAGGGATTTCACAATATTCATGAGAAATCCGGGTTATGTTTCTCAACAGCTTCAATAAAATTGTTATGTGGTTAATATTTAATTGCCAAGTGCTCGGTGGTAAAAACAAATAATGACGAAACCTGCATGTCTAAAAAAAATATTTTCAGGGCATGTACAATTTGTCAATACGCCTTGAAACAGCATGGTGGACTAATTAATCCTTAACCCTTTCGGTAATGAAAGGAGACACGTGCCGAGCTGCGAGACGTAGATTATCTATCTCGATTTCTCAACATTCGTTTGCATAAACATGCGTGCGTGAGATGAGATGAATGCTTCCGTGTCAAAATTGCGTTCAATTTAAGCGCTATACATATAACGTTTCACGATATCGGCTATCCACAATTCATCCAGTGAGTTTTGAAATAGGCAAATAGAAAATTTCCAGAAAGGTCATGTGGTTTCTGATGGAATTTACTTTCTACCTGTTATGCCAAATGTAAAATACTCAGACCTGCGATGGGAAGCAGCGTAAATGGTGCGAGACATCTGGTAGATACTGCGATCGCCAACGTTCAGCAATGGACTTTACGGACTGAACGAGAATAAGAATGCAAAAAGTGTTTACTGTACAAAAATCTTTTCTGGACAAAAATTTTTCATTTTTAACTATTTCTACCGTCAAATAGCAGTTATTTTATTGCTGTAGTATATTTTGAAAGGTATGGAGAGCCAGTAAAATTACAGGTTGGGAAACATTCCTTAGACTTCAGGGGTGACAATTCATCTAAAAGCGTTCTATTTTATATATTTTATATGTTGCAGGTGTCCATGGGCTGCAGTAGCTACATACTATCAGGTGGACTATAAGTTCCAATACATAACTCACCTTCAACATACTGATTTCAATTTAATTTAATTACAATTAAATTTCTTCGTTACAGCCTATGGGAAGTCAATTTTATTTATTTATTTATTCTGAACAATACAAATTGTGTTGAATAATTAGATATAGCATAACATAGCATAGCATGTAGAAACTCGTCAACACTATAATAACATTTATCCAGTAAGAACTTTTTTAAAGTATTTCTGAAGCTACTCCTGTATAACATATTTTTTTAAATCAATAGGTAATCTATTAAACAGAAGCATTGATTGATAATGAGAAGAGTGTCTAGTCATAACCATACGAGGGATGATTTTATTATGAAAGTCTTTTCTCCTGGTGTTTTCCCTTATGGTTTTTTGGTCTATTGTCTCATAATCGCCAATTACTTTAGCAAATTGTGTAAGTAAGACCAGTATATACAGGCATGGAACAGTAGGATTCCAAGTCTTTTGAAATGAATGCGACATGATTCTTGCTGTTTTATCCGGACCATGGTTCTGATTGCCCTTTTTTGCAGAACAAAGGCTTTGTGTACATTATATTTAAAGCTCCCTCCCCAGAATAAAATACTGTAACCTAGTCTTGACTCCACCAATTCGTAATAAACCAGTTTTAGATGTTTAAGATCCGCCTCATCCCGTAAGCTTCTTAGTACGTAACAAGCTGAGCTTATTTTACTTTCAATCTCGTCTAATTCATATTTCCACTTTAATTTACTGTCTATCCTGACTCCTAAGAATTTAGCCACTGCTACAGATTGTACTGTTTTATCACAAAGTTTGACCTGCAGAGATGTGTTGTTACTGACGTTATTGCGGAATAACATCACATTTATTTTATTGGTGTTGATCGACAAGCCGTTGACAGTAAACCATATTCTAAGGGATTCCAATATTTGGTTTATTTTATTTTGTATTGCCGCTATTTCGGAGGCTGAAATAATAGCATTAGTGTCATCTGCAAAGAGGACTAGGTTTTTCAAATCTGTCGTTCTACGTACATAATGGTTTAAATCATTTATGAAAGTAATAAATAATACGGGTCCTAAAATGGAGCCTTGAGGTACACCCACTTTAACATTAACCATTTTGGACTTCGTCACTATTTTAGACATATTATCGTTCACCGTCTTTATTTCTACGAACATTTTTCTGTTACTCAAGTAGGATTGACATAGTTTCAGAGCCTGTCCTCGAACCCCATAATAGTGCAATTTTCCGAAAAGAAGATCATGATTGATGGAATCAAACGCGGAGCTCAGATCGAGAAAGAGTGCAGCTACCTTAAATTTGTTATTTAATTTGTCAATGACATCATTGAGCACTGTGTCTATTGCATCCTGTGTACCAATGTTGTTTTGATAACCAAATTGTCCTCTATCAATAACCTTGTTTAAGACAAGATGAGCCATCAATCTAGACTTAATTACACTTACGAATATTTTGGAAATTGTGGGTAATAAAGATATAGGTCTGTACATCTTGGCATCCGATATCGAGCCCTTCTTGTGAACAGGTACGACTTTGGCAACTTTCAGTTGATCTGGGAAAACGCCCTCCTTTATGCACTTATTAAAGAAAGAACACAATGGTTGAGCGAGAAGATCTATATTATCCTTTATTATAGTAATAGGAATATCATCAAAACCGCAAGATTTATTGGCCTCCATTTTTTGTGTGATCTTTCGTACTTCTTCTACAGATGTTGGTCTTAGTGTCATAACGTTTTCGACTCGTATTATATTACATTTAAAGTATGTTAGTGCAATCTCAATATCAACTGGAACATTATTGATACTATGATCGAACTGGTGAACAAAGGTATCAGCAATTTGAACTGGTTCGTGAATAATATTTTCGTCTACCTTTAGCATTAGTTGCGTTCGTATTTTCCCCGCTAGGTTTCTATGGCTGTTAATGAGGTTCCATACACTTTTGGATAATTTTTTGGAAAGAGCGATCTCATTTTGAACTGCATATTTTTTTGTTAGTCTAATTATTTTCCTGTAAATTCTAATATATTCGTTACGTTACCTGACGATTGTTTCGTCATTATGAGATCCTTTACTTGTGCAAAGAAACCGTTTTATTTGACTTGATACTTTTATTCCTTTGGTAATCCATCGTAAATTTGATTTCTTGTTAGTGTTTACTATTTTATTTTTATTCTTGAAACAGTCACCAAATAAAGCTTTGGATTTGCTTAGAAATGTGTTATACCCATTTTGTTCCAATCACAATTAATTAAATTCTGTCTAAAGACAGATTTATTATTTTTGGTTAAAGCTCTTTTCTTTATATAAACTATGTTATTTTTGCTTCTAGTTTTAACATTGGGGACCACAATATTGCATAATATTGCGTGTCCATCTGATAATCCATTATGATCTGTGTTACAATTTATTATACTCTTGTTAGGTATGTTAGTAACAATATTGTCAATGCATGAGCTCGAATTATTCCTAATAAAAGTAGCATCAGAAATTAGTGGCCTAAAATTATAACCTGTCAAAAGATTCACAAATTCACTCTTCTTCTTATTTTTCGGTAATAAGTCTATGTTAAAGTCACCACATATAACACATTTTGTATTAAAAAAGTATTCGCACAACTTTTCTAATCTATCAATAAAGATATCAAAGTTTTTATCATTAGGGGTGCGATAACAACAGCAAATACAAATATTAGTTTCTAAGTCCTTTACACAACATACTTCAAAGCTGTCCATTTTATATATAGATTTTGCTATAGGCAGATCTATTATATCTCTATCTTTGCTACATAGTATGAGTGTTCCACCCCTTTTTTTTATTGACTCTTGTACTATGCGATACTATTTTGTAATCAGTTAACGATAGTTACTCCACTAAATTTTCATTCAGAAAATGTTCACTGATACATAGATAATGATACTTTACTGTAAGGGAATTTATATATAGTTCTAACTCCAGTTTTTTGTTATTTATACCACATAAATTTTGATAAAATATGTTAAGTTCCTTATTATCTACGTTGTTTTTTCGCAATTCTAAATTAATACTACTATTCACGAAAAAAAGAATCACCAGTAGTTATTACACACTGATCATCATCCGTTTGTGTACTGACAGAGCACTTTTGGTGCTGCTGCTCATTATGATTAGTAGCAGGATGGACCTCACGTGATTTCAACTTAGTCATGCAGGGTAATTTAGTCACAAATTTAATATAATTATATTTATAAGAAATTCTTAATATTTCTCTCAACAGAAGCCTAGATATTTTGGTCAGGTTTCCTACTTGCCTATAACGAGTATTAAAATATAAGTTGAATGGCACATATGACGTATTTTCAAAGTGATTACAAATTGATTTAAGTACATTATTTAACATAAATTCATTAAAGTAGATTTTTTTTTATTTCACCAATCAAAACAGTTGTATGTTTCAGTTTATGTAATTGGTAATATAAAAACGATTGTAATTTTAATAATTTGCTGTCATTACAGCCGGCTAAGATCACCAAATAGTCCGAATCGGTGAAGTCTTTACAAATCTGATCACAAGAGCGTAGTATTTGGTCAATACGTGCGTTAGGTTTCAAGTACGAGGTGACGAAATACTCATTTCCTAAAATTTCTTGCAATTTTTTCCTTAACCCCTGGCCAGATTGATCCGCAATAATTACTACTCGATTCTTTCGTCTCGACATATCGCAGTAGGGTTTTACTTCGTCACCGCAGGGAAGGTCACTATCGCTATCTATCATTGGTGTGCAGCAATTTCGGCATCCCTTGGTAGGTGTACCGTTACAGTCCATGATGATTGCTAGTTCATCAAGATGCTCTTTCTTCGTCATGGTGGATTTGAGGGAACTATAGTCGAAGTTCTTAAATGTCATTGTCCCTTTTAGGGGTCGAATAGGGGTGTCTGTTATACTGTTCTCTGATCTGTTTCTTATACTGCGGAGAATAAAATTTTAAAGGTGTACATGTTGTGGATCTTCTTAGATCTTGTATTCCGACAGATTTTAATAAATATATTTTCCTCTCGTACTCTAATATTTTTTTGTTCAGTCTTCCATTCTCAAGATTTAAATTTTCTACTTCAGCGTTGGCAATATTTAATTCCGTATTTAACCTTTCTATTGTACTTTTCAGGTCGGATAGTTCTAAGCTGTCTGTGTATCCAACATTAGGCAGACTTTGATAAGAATTATCAAGAAACGATTCATCATTTGATACAGTCATTCCGGTTCTAATTCTAAGCTTGTTCCTATGTGTAATGTTGTTGTAGTTTTCATCCATTATATAGAAAACAAAACTTATTAGGTAAAATTTTATTAGTAAGCGCCCTCTAGCATCATAAGAGTAGATATGCTCGTTAAGTTAGAGGTTCAGTAAACACCAAATTCAATCAATATGTTTCATGCTTACTTCCTTGTCTTCTCAAGTTCAGACATGCGACCCTAGATGTCGTTGGTCGTATTGTGATTGTAATTATTTACTTCACTCAGCTGATCAGGATCCAAAGTCCACATAAATGATTTTACATGTTATGGTAGTATCCGTTATGTTAATTTAAAAAGTGAGCACTATTTACTGTACTGGGTGGGTCGTGTTTACACTAATAAATTTATTAAAGTGTTTTTTGCACTGTTCTTAGGCTGTCGGTTTGTTTTACAATAAAAAACTTCGCTTGGATATGGAAAGTATTGGCGTTTCTATTTTTCAGTCCATTTGTACACTATACTTTAGGAATTATGTCACAAACACTGTCACTTGTTCATAATGTTAACTAGGTTTAGTTTCACACAATTTTAACGCTTATTATTATTGTTTACTATTTTTTATTCTTATTTATTACGGAGCGCTTGTTTATCTAACGGCGCCCTCTGTTCCACTCAATTTCTGAATTGCTGAACAATGAACTCTCTTTTAGATTTTTTTTTATAGAAGAGCGGGCAAAAGAGCATGTGGCTCACCTGATGTTAAGTGACTACCGCCACCCATGATCAACCGCAACACCGGGGGAATCGCAGGTGCATTGTCGGCGCTTTAGAAAGGAGTAAGGTCTTTTCTTGAAGGTTCCCAGGTCGTATCGGTCCGGAAAAATCGCCGGTGGTAAACTATTCCACAGAGAGTTCGTACGCGGAAGGAAACTCCTTGTGAAACGTACAGTGGTGGACCGCCAAGCATCCAGATTGTGTGGATGGTAGCGGGACTTTTGCCGCGTAGTGCGTTCACGAAATTTGGCGGCTGGGATTGATCAGAACAATTCCTCAGAGCACTCCCCATGGTATATGCAAAAAAAATGCAAAGAGATGCACATCTCTTCGCAGCGCCAGTGAATCGAGCTGATCGGAAAGCACTCCCTGTTAGATTACATCAAAGGGGCGATTTTCCTATAAATACCACGCTTGGCAGGCTGTTTTATGTTTTTTTTTTTAAATTATTTTTAGTTGTTTTCAGAAAGTGACTGCTTACGTTATTATTCTCTCTATTCTTGTTTTGGTACTCACGGGACTAAAAGAGGGTAGTGGATTTTCTTAAGCTTCCACTCTACTATATTTTGTTTCTTTTTTTGATTACAAACTTAAGCATTTTATTAATTAAAACGCACCTGAAAATCAATAATTTCTTCTATCAAAAGACATATTCAGTTCTGATACGCATATTTGTTTTCCTTTGCGTGAGATAATTAACTCTGAGCACCTAATTTAAGTTTAGTAAGCTACATCGGCTTCCTGACTGATAATTAAGGGGTTCTTTACGATACCTTTCAAGTACAGCGCGCAGGTAGTTCTCTCACCCATACGATAAACGAAAAACACCTCTTAAAACATTTACAAATGATGAACTATATTACAACGTTATAACACGGTGGCGGTGGGAGCGTTAGAAATCCATTACCTCACACATTACGTCGGAAAAGACGGTATGAGAAATGAGAAATGCAGAACGGAGGCTTGCCGTTAGCGCAGGACTATATTATAGTGCCCAAGTGTATGTGCAAGCATAGGTGCACTCTCTATTCCCTCACTCTCATAATCCAATGGGACGGTAAAACGACACGAACAGAGAGAGATCAGGCGCAGGACCAACGACTTTACGTGCTTTCCGAGAAATGACGGGGGTGAGACACCGCCAACTTCCTGACTACGGGCAACTACTGAGAATTCCTTGAAGGAAAAAACTCAATAATTAGTTATTTTGGCCCGACCCGTGATTCGAACCCAGGACGTCATGATCAGCAGTCGTACTAATACAACCACTAGACCAACAAGGCAGTAAATTATATAAAATAAAGGTGACAAATGATCACACAATTCACTATATAGAAATTGGATGCCGTGGCCCATATGCATCTACATCTATTCTCAATTAAGAACCAAAATGCAGATGCGTTGTCACCCCAGAGCACTACGACATAATGCCACGTTTCTAGTAAAAAGTGTCTTCGGTTCTGTAAATTTACTATACTAATCATAGCAGCATTAAGCATATAGCTATATCATAAATCTTCCACGTCCGTTCAATGTGGTGACTTTTACGAACTGATAATGCCGAAGAAGAACATACAATTAGTTGATAAGTCCAGCTTGCACCCTGTCAGGCATTTATCAGATATTAAAAAAATAAAATATCTATCACATTTTCATCATCATTATTTTAGCTGTAATATATATATATATATATATATATATATATATAATATACAAAATAATAAATATAATAAATACCGGATAATATATAATTATATATTATCTGGTACGATTTAGGACCAAATGTCTAGAGCGCTGAAGTTAAGTTTGATTAAGCAGAATTTTATAATAAATAGTCGTGAGGACGATACGAAATTTTATTTAGAACTGACGTTACTATTATTTTTATTTTATAAAAAAAGTACAATTAACACCTGTAGCCATCTTCAAACAAAGAAGGCTACAAATGCGTTACCAGCTTTGAGGACTAATATAGAATTCCTCACAACCTTCAGATTGGAACACACTTGCTTCACACAATGCTGTTCGGCTAAATACAGGTGAGAGAGTGGTACCTACTGTGGGTAGGTACCACTCGGTCTCCAAGGCAGATAAAAAGTCCTACCACCCAGTTAAATATACACATAGCTTCAACAGACTTTTTGGAACCAGACATAAAGTTCTTTGGCTCCGATTCGTAAGTAAAACTTGTTTTGCATCGTAAAACCGAACGTAAAAAGTTCCCCGCCTGCAAGTATATTAAGCAAGCTTTTCAAGAATACTTTTTACCCTTCCTTACAAAGCAATTATTTGTTTGAGAAAGTTTGAATACCTACGTAATAATCTCAGTAGATCGAATATTTTAATTATTTAAAAATTTTGATTATATGGTTGGGGGATAAGTCGCTTGCGTCCGTAGACTTTGACCACCTGGGCCCACCCTACAAGTGTCCCCCGGGTGGTGCTAAATGAGCGACAAGTCGAAGGCACAGCGTGATATGCAGTGTTGATATTCTGCCACTAAATCGACTCACTAGCAATTGCATGACATATTTTAGTAACTTATAATCAACAAGAACTTACACAAATTTAACATTAAATCGTATGGTTTTAATTAATTAAATATTATGTACGTTAAACTAACTTATTCTTGGTTACGTTCCTGTACTCTATGACTTTTTGATGCAAGTCTATGTTGCTATTAGTCTATATCAAAAACAGAAAGTCTATGGACTTAACTGAAAGCTATGGGCCTCTCTTGTTCTACATAGGATTTGCCTTTCCTATATGGGATTTGCTTTGATCCTCAAGCTCAACAGGCGAGTTGGCGATTGTATTAGTATTGATGTTTATGTAGATTTCTGGTTTTTCCCATGGCCGCCTCTTAAGACACTTGCGGGAGAGAGTGTTCTTCAGTGTAATGTTGTTGTGTGTTTAACAGTATTTTGTATGTTCTAACGAAGAGATCACAGAGAACTCGTATTTTTTTATATCAGCATATGCTATTGTGTACCTGTGTATCACCCATTAAAGTCAAAATAGACCTCCACCATAGACTGCCTCGTAGGGGGATATTTGTCAAAGTTTTCACGTTTAGTAAGTAGGTTTGCGACTGCAGTTTTTAATCTTATTAGAAAGACGCTGCTGTCCATCTCCTGAATTTGTTTCTCTTTGTCGCCTATGACGACACCAACGGCATGATAAGGGATAATGGATATTCTTACACCGCTACTACACGGTAAAACCTAAAGTAATTTCAAATTGAATTTTAAATTGTAATACCATAAAAATCTTACGAGGCCCGGTAGCTGGCGGCATCACCATCTCATTTATGATTAATATAAAATACCCACATCTGAAAAGGGCAACGGCATCAAACGTGAGAAAGGCCAATAAAGAGAAGGAAAGAAGGCTAAATCCAGCAGTGGACTATTTTGAACCAATTTTTATGTGGTAGAGTCACCCTGCAGCTATATTGTAGTTGTAGTACGAGTGGAACGGTTCGACTGAAGCAGGACCAAACTTTCAAAGAATGCCAACGTAAAATAGAAATGACGCATACCATCTCAGTCTTGAGTCAGAGGTGAAAACGCTTATATATTTTGATTCTTAATCGAGGATAAATGTTAATGTCAATGGACACAGCATCAACTTCAGTTGGACTACGTTCCCATTTGTCACTTTTTTCTAATAAAAATTAAAAAAAATGAAAATATAGAAAGAAAGAATTATTATTATTAAATATTTTTCATAAATAAAATAAGATACCTTGACTATGTTCTCAGAATTTCATTCTTTTCCGTTCTTAGTCTTACCTTGTATAGCGAATTTGTTTCGGAATTTCTATACCACGCGGCAGTTTTGTTATTTCGGTAATATTTACACCCTTGCCACGCTACAAGGTTCCATATTGGTATTCCTTACGCCTCATGGCACTCCATGCCTTTCTCAGTTACTCTACACGCTAACTACATCGCTCGTACATCATACGGAGTGGTTAAAATAACGCTTCTCGATTACTAGTGTAATAAAATTATTGAAGTGAAAAATTTTGAATTGAAACCTTTCTTAGGCACGTTGAATATTTTTGGGATGGGAAAGAAGCACTGAACTCGCGTGACCGTCTCGTTCAGATACATAAAATTAATAAATGTAATAATGAAAATCCAACTAATAAAATTTTATGAATTTGATATTTATTGTATAGATATTTGCATTTGTTAGAGCCATGCTGCAATTATATTATTAGTACAGTTGTAGCACAAATGGTTCGGCTCGACCGGGGAGGTTCCACGCTCTCACAGAATACAAACTTAAAATAGCAGCTGCTGTTTTTCGTATTGTGATTGTAGAGAACCGGAGACTCTTTTTACTGTAAACAAAGCATTAACATCTCAGTCTTCACAGGTGACAACGCATCTGCATTTTTATTCGCAATCGAAGATAAATGTATATATCTATGGACTACAGCAACTACTTACTATCAGGTGGACTGTGTGCTCGTTTGTCACCCTATCCTAAAAAAAGATTATAATCATTCTTTTTCATTTAAATCAGCGTAGTTAATGAAAAATTTATTATCATAATGTGTTTAAGTATTATGAGTAGGTGGCTCAGGCCCGTGTTTTGTGGCATTCTTTGTGGGGTGCCTATGTTCAGCATTTTTGTCCACATTAAATATAGCATAAAATAGCATTTGCATAACCAAAGCTAAGGGCAATTAAATAGAAGCCCTAAGAATGCGATAACGCCCTTGAAATAAGTAGCTTAACTCAGCTTCGTTTTTTTTCTTCAGCTAAAGATCATAAATCAACTTAACCGAACTCTTCGGAAAGCGACATTTTAACGCTTCAGTTCCCAAAGGATTAACCTTTTGGGCTCCGTTTTATCTACATCGTTCGACGAGTAAGGATTCCAGTTACCGAGAAAATATTATATTTCGACATATTATGTAAGGAAACTTTTTATGATTATGCGGTAACATAAAAATGATATTGTTTTCGAATACTTTCGAATTTTATTTACTTTCTCACAATTTGGACGTCACCGTTAATTTAATTAGATAGTGAACGCTGATAATGATATATTGTTATATTTGGATCATTAATATTGCTTTGAGTTGTTTTTACAAACCTTGGTGATTATCGCCTTCTCTGCAATTTTTTGTTGTAATCATAATGTTTTTTTGTAGCCGCGTCCACAAGCTCAGTGTATGATTTAAAACCTGAATAATCATTTATACAAGAATTCAAAGGAATTAATATATCACATATTTACTTTGGTTTCTGAACATAAAATTACCGAAATTTAATTTTTACATTCTCTAAATACTAGAAACAATTAAGTAATACTAATACACACTTAATCAACTCCAATGGGTCAGTAATTCATGGGACAATATAATATTATACGCGTTCAAAAATGCTAGAAACATACAAAGTTTGTCAAATTCCACTATTAAATAAAATTCCACTGATACTTGTACATTCATTGTGATAACATATGATAATATTATAAAATAAGTAGCAAATTATGCGTATGCGTACTCGAAGCAACTACAAACTGTGATATTGAACATAATAATTTAACATATTAATTTCTAGTCTTTAGTAATTTAAAGTCTAGTCTTAAATCTCCAGTTTAAAATGTTAAGTTAATCGTGTAGTGATGACTTTATTGTCCCGTGAGTATCATAAGTAGCGGCAGAACGAAATTGAAACGGGAGATAGGCAACACTGTCGTCGTGATACAAACTCATCCGACTTGGGAAAAATTGAGGAACTTTGGAAAATGTTCAGCAGTGAAATTTGATAGGCTGTGATGATCGTGATGGTGATGAAAATCTTCAGTATTGCGTTTCAATTTTGAAATATTTTTAAATTAAACTATTTTATTTATATAATTAGAAAAATTAATTCATTATTAAAATAAATTTAAATTACAGCCGGCCTACCGAGCGATTTTGTAACTCACTTGTTTATCTGTTGGAATTAATCCGCAACTGAGATATATTTTTTCATTCATAAGAAAAACTTCCGCTTGCAATCGATACTAATATACGATACAACACAATAAAACCGAACGTCTATCGTCGAAACAAAAGCAATCACGATTCCAATTATTAAACACTCGTACTGGAGAAATAAAATGGCCTACGTGAGTTCTAGATACAGAAATTGCAAAAAGTTGCTTAGAAGAAGAGGTTCAATTGTCGAAATTTGTTGTCGGTGATCGAATCCCAACTCAACCCTAACTGTTTAGTGGCAGTATAGGAATATCCAATAACCCATATCAGGTGACAAGGGGAACTGAAACAGGAGACGGGCGGCGGCATGTTCCTGATTACAACTCAAAGTGATTAAAAAACTGCGGTTGTCAACCGCCTGCCGAGCACATCAACTGTAGCAAAATCCTCTTATGAGGCAATCTATAGGGAGACCTCTGAAATATATGAAAGTATTACAATTCGTACGTCAATGACAAACATAATTGTAACACCTCTAAACATTCTTGATATATTTTAGCGATATTTTTATAACGTATATATGAAGGATGAGTAAATATATGAAGGATATTGCGAAATATATACGATACATAAAATTTTGAACGATATTTTTGTTGTATTTTAGTCGAGAAACTAAATGCAGTCGTACCTTTATACTAGAGAGACAAATAATAATAATAATAATAATTTTTATTGACACCAAGTAAGGATTACATTATTTATCTCTAAGACATTTGAACAGTTCTAACTCATCTATACAATTTTATACACTAGCGTCTAAACTAGGCCGAGCCTGTATCTTAGACACTAGTCACTTCCAAAGGCACCATTATTTACAATTATAAAAGCATACGGCATATTATGATTCACCTAATCTATGTTTACGTTACAAATTCGTAAATACATTATCACTTTTTTGCGATTACCGTCATACTAACTTATTATGCGTATGAAAGGTTAGACTACTATGTATAGGAACATTTTTAATTTCTTAATTTGTAATGCAATAAATGATTATTGTTATCACAAGTCAGAGAACTATTACTTTTGGTGATAGGTTACAATGAAGTATTGCAAAGATATATGATATATAATTTTAGTAATTCTATAGGTATTTAACAAAAAGTTATGCAATCTACAGTGAACAGTCAATACATATTATATAATTATTTAATTCATGGTTTTTGCAAAGGTTTTTTTTTAATTACATTTAGACTTAATTAAATATAGTTTTATAAATAGCTATATAAGTTAATAGTTTTTAATTATTATAGATTTAGTAGACTTTAAGTAGAAAGTTAAATTATTCTAGTGTAATGTTATTTTAAAGTGACCAAGAAATTTTCAGTTTCTTCTGTATTTAGAGTTTTTAACCAAGATAATAGTAGTTTTTTACATTGATATTTGTTAAATGAGTAGATTTGTAGTATTTTATTGTAAAGTATAGGACCTAAGTAGCATTGAAATTTAGTTATAAAATATGTTTTAAAATGGCAAGTAGGACAGACCTTATTTTTCCGGCGATTGGTTGTTAATTCGTGATCATATGTAAGTTTTTCATGTTGGAATATAACAGTGTCTCTTATATACAATTGTCTAACTGTCAATACGTCACATTCTGAATATAGTTTATCTGTATAATATCTAAATGGTTTAAATGTCATTACTTTGAGTAATATACGCTGCGCTCTTTCTAATTTTATGAGATGAGTTTTACGGGCTCCACCCCATGAGGTAATACAGTACGACAAGATAGACTGTGCCAAAGATAAGTAAACAGTCTTAAGTAGAGAATAGTCTGCCACGTGTCTTAGTTTTTTGAATATATATACCAAGCTTCTTATTTTCCCTGCTAACTGATTAATATGAGGGCACCATGTCAGATTTTCATCCAACACTACACCTAAGTATTTTACTGTGTCATTTCTGTCTAAAGATGTGCAGTTGCATTGAATTGAGCTTTTGTTTTTGCAGGTGTGTATTTTTATTTTAAATGAATTTTCAGTAGTTAGCGCTCGTTTATTATTTGCGAACAACATAAATTTTGTTTTAGAGATATTCAAAGTAAGAAGGTTTTGATTGAGCCATTGTAACGTTGCTTGCATTCCTAATTCAGCATGGATTCTAACTTCGTCCCAACTTTTTCCATAGAAGATTAATGCAGTGTCATCAGCGTAAGTAAAAATTTGGCACCTATCTAATTTTAGGTTACATAAGTCGTTAAAATAAATTAAAAATAAAGTTGGCCCGAGTGCACTACCCTGAGGTACACCATAGTTAATAGGAGCATTATTACTAAAATATCCATCAATGGTTACCCTCTGGATCCTATTTTTAAGTAGTCCTTGAATAAAGCAAGTGCCATCCCTCTGATACCAAATTTAAACGCCAACCAAATTTAAATACGCTTGCAACAAACTTGTTAGTATTATTTTACGAGTACATCATCGAAATTAAATAAGATAAGGCAAAATATTATAATAACTTATGGTAAAACAGTATTTTTCAGTCAAAAGTTTCTACCAAACGATTGTGAAATTTTCAGTGTATGAATAATGTACATACAAAATATTCATTATTTAATTATAAAGGTAACCAACCATACAACCTTTTTCAATTAGAAATTACTGTTATACATGGGGAAATCTTCAGAGGTTCCAAGATGATATAAGAGATGCAGGGTATTTTGGACTTTTACCGACTAAAACACCACGGTGGTGTTCCTCAGAGTCATCAGAGGTGAGTAATCACGGGATCTACATATCCACTCGACCGTGGTTTCTGTACCGTGCCGGGTATATAGCCGCCTAGTGGGAGAATTATGTGGGACTCATACCATTTGATACTCCAAAGAGTTCAATCGGAATGTTCCACTTTCGTCGCATATTCATACGGTCACTGGAATGCTTTCGCATACTTCTGTGAAAACTTGTGCGAAAAACGTGCACCTGAGATGAAAATAGTAATATGTGTCTTTTATATATACGAGTATATTATTTTCTTCCTTAGTTAAAATGTAATATGTGTCTTTCTACACATATTACATTTTAACTTCAGAATTATTATATTCCTTCATAAAGCCACTTGTAAACAAAAGCCTCACCCAAGAAGCGCTACAAAACAGTCCTGAGGCACGTGCATTCATTGGCTTTCTGCACGCCTTTACCAGGTCATCTCTTCATCAGGTTGGAAGGCTCACACTTAGTCTACCTGTATAAGGTTACCACTTCTTCTCCATTGCCATTAAAGGGTTGACACAATTGGGATGTGGTCATGTTCAATGTAGAAAACCGCAGACTTATTTAGAAGTAACCAAGCTCATACTCATAGATGATAGCGCATCTACATTTTAATTTTTGAAAAATTACGAAAAGTTACACACAGAACACCAAATTTTTCAAAAATTAGGTGTTCTGTGTGCTTGTTTGTCATTTTCTTTTTTCAAAATAAATACAAACAGGAGAGTGTCTTCAAAAGTGCGTCAGGCCATTTGATGTCATAGATGATCCTGCAAATTAGGAAGAAAGTTAAACGGAAAACTGTAACAGCAAGATCAATATTATAATGTTTTATAAAATCGTATTTTTTTTCTCAGTCTTATATGCTACCACCGGCGTGGTAGAGCCACGCTGCAGCTATGTTGTGGTTATAGCATGAATGGGTCGGGAAGGACCACGCTCTATACAGAATAAAATAGCAGCTTAAAGCTGCTGTGCTTCGTGTAGTGAGTGAAGTGTAAACGAGGCATTCCACTGTAGTCCTTAGGGGTGACTCTTTATAGAAGATAAATATAGATATCTACGGGCCACAGCATCTTCTTACCATCAGGTGGACTGAGTACTCATTTATCACCCCAAAAACTATATCAAAAAAATTCTAAATTGCTTTGGATTGACAAAACTAACAAAACAAAATTATTCACTTGTATTTCAAATAAAATGCCTCTAAAAGATAAATATCAACGAAAGTTACAGCCTATATCATGTAGATGCCGGGCACAAGTTTACTCTCATTTCTGGAAGTGATAGCACCGTAGTAAAGAACCTCTACTCGTGTGGAAATATGAAGCAATCAGTAAGCTGTGCTGCTCCAGGGTACGTTGACGGACTTCACATAGATCACACAGCGTAATTTTCCTTCAGCGCCAAGCACTTGGTAAATTAGCACTTTAAATTTCATTGGTGCGGCGTGGATCAAACACGGGTTTCTCGCATACTATAAAACTTACGGCGAGGGCTGTACCCATGAGCTACGAAATAATTATAAATTGCAATAGTAACCAAGTATACACACTTAGTCGGGCTAAAGCCCATTGTAAATTATGCATGAAGTTTCACGTCTCAATAGTCGGCGAACAAACACACGGGCATTATGCGAAAACACGAATGTGTTGAGACAACACTTTGTAAGTAACTCGCATCTAATTGACAAGTGATAAGTTATATCTAACGGATTAATTTTTTTCACCAACCATGTTTAATAAGACTTTACTTAGGGAATTTTTTAAAAGATCGTGTGAATACTAAGATAGTAATCTCATAAACAAAACCCATTTTATAATATTTTAAATAAGAATAAAGAATCATAATCATTAATGTTACAATCACAGCGGAACATAGGCGTCCCCAATGGAATATCACAATGCGCGGTCCTGAGCCACCTGCATTCCTCGATTTCCTACATATTTTCCATTTAATGAGGGGTCACCGTACACTTCGCTTACCGTTACTGGGTTGCCACTGAAGAACCTTTCCTCTCAATCGGTTGTAGCTTATTTGAGCTATGTTGGCTTGCCCATTGCCATTTTGGGTAACTCTGGTTCTATTGCGGATATCCTCATTTTTATGTCTATCACGCAGAGGAACTACGATCAAAAAGAATAAACAGTAATATAAAAAAAAATAATAACATGCCTTTCAACCACTCCTGCCTTGATGGATATAATGCAGAATAAAGAAGTATTAATTATTGTATTTTGTAAAAAAGATCCCATTATTTTGATTTATGAGAGAAGGTTCTTTATGCCTTTCAAGGCTTTCGTCATCACTGAAAATCAGCGTTGTAGTTTAAACGCAACTTGTGCCAAGAGATGGCCTATTTTGGAAAATTTAGTCAATCCACATACATATGAAATTCCGATTCGAAAAACCGTTTCATAATATTGATTCGGGATTCCAAACGCAGAAAATCTATATAAAATTAAACACGTACAGTAGTTTTCCGTACGGTATTTTCTCCTATTCGAAACTCCGCATGACTACCTATGCGTCCGGAATCCCGCAGTAAAAAAGCCGTTCTGAACGCAAATCTTTCATTGATTTTATACGAGTATGAGCCTTTTACATTCGTAAATTCCGTACGTAAGCTGTGTTTATGCTAGCTAGCTAGCTGCTGTCAAAACACCAAATGCCAAAATGGCGAAAATAAAATCATCTTGTCACGGTGTATAGCCAGTCCAGCGTACTTGTATATATGGAGGTTAGTGTTTACATGGAAGAGATTACAAGGAATCTTGTGTCCAACAATGGGACAATTTATAAAATAAGAGATAATGTTTTTATTTGAGCTTCTCACTACGAGCGAAGTAATTATGCATTAACCAGTTAACCTTCATTAATTTTGGGTTCATGCGTACTGTGTGTTATATTTAAAGAGTTACACGCCATGTGTAGAGGTTGAGAGAGAGAAGGTTGGCTCCACATAAGATCTCATAACTATTTGACAGTGCGAACCATATGGTCTCGTATTGGCATCATTTTACATGAAAATGTTTTTGGCGGGATCTCTATTTTTTGCACGCTCTGTATCCTAAAAGGTTGATGGTTTTTAAACATATGATGTAATCTTAATTAAGTTTATGTCATATATATATATATATATATGTATATATATATATATATATATATATATATATATATATATATATATATATACTTATATATACGTACGGTACGTAATGCTTCGTTTTGGTTTGGTTGACTCGTCTTGGCAGGGGCACTACCGTGACCTCAGATAAATACATACACACAACATACTCTCGAAAAATATTACCCTCTTTCTAGGACAATCGAGTATAAAGGAGTATAAAAATCAAAATCAGAAATTATCAAAATAACTTTTACTTTTGTAGACTCATAAGAAATCAAGTGTATGTTTTCTATAGAAATAAACCGTGAAATAAAAGAAGGGTTATTTTTTATTATTTTAAGCATGTTCGGGTGGTTTCATTATCCTGAAGAGCTAAAGCTACCACGATATTTTTCTTAACAGTCGTCGCGAGTATTTACTTTCAATAAAACCTTTAGAAATAATTTTCGATTACTGTTTTTTTCCTTTTACGCCTTATATTTTCTTGAGCCGTGGTAGCTCAGGGTCTATCTATAAATATAAAAATTTACTTCATTACAAAAAGTCTATTATGATATATCGTGACCAAATATTATTGCTTCACCGTTTAATTTTTTTATGAAAATTATTTCTGTGATTTTTTTAAATTATAAATCGAACTTATGATAATGATTTGCCCCACACACAATTTTATATTTTTTATACGTAAATGCAAACATTTCTTACGTATCTGTTTCACTGAGCGTAGAACCATTAAAACTAAGTACTGCATTTCAGTGCAGTTAACTTTAATGAGTCCACTACCAATTAAGGGTCTCTAGGCTTCCTTTTAGATAAATCACACTGGTTATTCCCTCACTGAGTAGCTAAATGTTCAGATATGACTGTTTTTACTCTGTAATTTCTGGTTTAAAAAAGGAAATTAATCATTGTATTTTCGGTCGCACTTCGCTAAATACTGCCGCAGCAGGATCGCGGGAAGTGTGTATTTACATTCTGCCCTACCACTTACATCGCTTTCGGCTTTCGACTATGGCAGACGTCGAAATAATTACAGCGTCCGCGCTGTGTCTTCTTGCAATCCAAACTATGTTAATAATTTAAAAAGATATCAAGTAGAAAGAGAAGATAGATAGTAAATTTATTTGCTTAAAAACATGGTACATAAAATGATCAATGACGTGGAACTGACATGTTTTGCCATAATTGGCATGCAAAAATGATATGAAATACAGCTAATTACACAAACCCAATGTTACATTTTAAAATTATTGCATTGCTTAAAAGTTAGGTACAAACATTATTTTTGAATTCAAATATGAACAATTAAATACTTATACAGATCCACTCTATTTGAATTCTTATACAGTAAATTGTTCATATATTATTAATTTAATTATTACATAAATAATATGAAATATTATATGAGATTACTAAAGCTACTATTATTTTAATAATTACACTACAGTATAAATTAATTCATAATTTTAATTACAATAAAATTATAATTTAAAAATCTCAGGCTATTATGCAAATATTACCATATAACTTATTTTATATTTTAATAAATAAATAATCAATATGAGTTTCTAATCGTTTTTAGAAATAAAATGTCAATGTTTATTAATTCATTAAACTAAACTTTATATTAATATAATAAATTTGACGAATTTATAATTAATTATGTACGTAGGTACTATGTTATCTCAAAAAGAAAATTCGTATTCGTAGAAGATGATGAATTGTTGTTTTTTCCGTTGAAATCCGATATAGTTTTTTCTGATTACAGTAGTTCTAAAAACTTTTTTGTATTTTTTTTTTATTCTACTCGAAAGGAATTTTGGTAGATCGTACTTATTTAATAACAAGACGGCACGCACGTCCGTTCATCCAGGCGCTTGTCGCGTAGTTCCAGGTATATATAATGTACTCTGTGTCGCGTAGTGAGCGATGGAGCTGAATGTGAACACTCACTGCCGCTCGCGCTGCCCGTCCTTTGACTTCCGCACGAAAAACCGACATTTGAGGGATCGTCGGGCAGTGGCAGCGGCAGTGTCAGCGCGAGTAGCCTGTTTACATACTGCCCTGCTCACTGCCCTGCCCAACAGGGCTGAATGTAAATGGGGCATTACCGATACCGTGTAGGGGCGGCGTAAGAATGTCCACTGCCCCGTATAGTCCCTTGGCTATTGTAAGAGGGAGGGAAACATGAGATGGGCAGCAGCATATTCCTGATAACAACTGGAAATAATAAAAATACTGCGGTTGCCAACTCATCTGCCAAGCGAGGCAACTATGGCAAAATTGCCCCTATAAGGCAATTTATGAAAGTGACTTATATTCGTTCAGCGGCGGACTTTTATAGGCTGTAATTGATATGTATCTGTAGTATAATGTACTTTTCTACTTTTTTAAGTATAAGTGTACGTGAGACTTCTACATTTATCATCGATTAAGAATCAATATGCATAATATGTCACCCCTGAGGGCTAAGATGGAATGCCTCGTAACTAGAAAAAGTAACTTGGTTCTCCGGTTCTCTACACTCACTCTATGCAAAATTCAGCATTAAGCTGCTATTTTACGATAGTATTCTGTGAACACGTATTCCTTCTCCGGTCGCGCCTACTCATTCGAGCTATATCCGTAAAATAAACAATATAAAATTATGATAGTAATTTTTAAATATTTTATGTTCAATAGATACATACAATTTAAATTTTAGAAATCCTACACATAGTAATTGCGAAGTTACTGCGCAATATAAAGAGTAATGTCATTAAACATCAATATTAACAATCATAACTATTTATTTTTAAATTACAAGTAATTATTTTGAAACAAAATTCTTATGAGGCAAGTTTGATATGCGCTTAAAGTCTAGTACAGGCACTAGTTAAAATACACATAAACAACGAATTCTCCGAAACTTTGCCTAATAAAATAGAAGAATGGGAAGAGTACATCTTCTTTAACTACACATAAATAGTAGTTTGGAACTTAAACAGACGATTGATAATGCGATATGGCCTCACATTTCGTACCTAATGTATGTTTGAGATATTTGCCACAGATTTCTTTGGCGAATAATAAGTTATGTATAAAAATGGGTTGAAATTACGTGTAAAGGCATTGTAAAGGAGACAATTCTCAAATTGCAAACAGACGATGAGGTGCCGCCTGCGTAACTTACCACACAATACCTAAACCTACTTACTCTGTGCTTAGACTAAAAAATATTTATAGCCCCTCAGAGCAACAAAGAAAACATACGAAGCGTAGCATAAAATGCAAGTGAAGCTACGAACTCGGGCATAGTTACTTTTCCTTCTTTTCTTAACAGCGCGCAAAAGTCAACGGCTGGACGTATTTGTTGATTTCTAGTTTGCGTGGAAATTAATTAAGATGCATATGTGTACATGATTGTGCGTTATTACAATAAGTTGAGTATGGTTTTTGCTCGGTTTCGGCGTCACTTTAACGTCTGTATCATCATCATTCATCATCATCATTACAGCCCTTCACAAGTCCACTGCTGAACATAGGTATCCCCCAAGTAATGCCACAAAGCACGGTCCTGAGCCACCTGCATCCATCGACGTCCTGCATGTCTTACCAGGTCGTTGCTCCATCTAGTGGCGGGGTCGCCCTACACTACGCCTACCGGTACAAGGTTGCCACTCGAGAACCTTTCTTCCCCATTGGTTATCGGTTCTTCGAGCTATATGGCCGGCCCATTGCCACTTCAGCTTACTAATCCGTTAGGCTATGTCGGTGACTCTGGTTTTACTGCGGATATCCTCATTTCTGAGTCTATCACGCAGAGAAACTCCGAGCATAGCCTTCTCCATAGCTCGCTGAGCGACCTTGAGTGTCCTCATACGGCCAGCAGTGAAGGACCACGTCTCTGATCCGTAAGTCATCACTGGCAATACGCACTGGTTGTACAATTTACTTTTCAGAGATTGAGGTATACCTGACGAGAAGATGTGTCGTAATTTCCCGAACGCTGCCCAGCCGAGTTGAATCCGTCGATTGACCTCTCGGTCGAAGTTGGACTTACCTAGTTGGACTATTTGTCCCAGGTAAACGTACTCGTCAACAACTTCGAGCATAGTGCTCCCAACAACTACCGGCATAGGTTTTACATGGACATTAAACATGATCTTTGTTTTGTCCATGTTCATCTTAAGACCTATCCGTTGGGAGACACCATTGAGGTCATTGAGTATAGTGCTAAGGTCCTCCAGCGATTCTGCCATAAGGACTATATCGTCGGCAAATCGAAGGTGAAATCGAATACCGCATCTTTCCAGTCCAGTAGCTTGGAAACGTCTTCCAACGCAGCGGTGAAGAGTTTCGGGGATATAACGTCACCCTGTCTTACACCTCTCTGCAGTTGGATAGGTTTCGAACTCTGGTTCTGTACTCGAATAGCCATCGTAGCCCTACTGTACAAACAGCACTTACTTCAGCACTTCGATATACCGACAGTCAACTTGACTCCGCTGAAGGGACTGTAGCACCACCCAAATTTCGACGGAATCAAAGGCTTTCTCATAGTCCACATACGCCAGGCAAAGTGGCAGATTGTACTCTTCGGTCTTCTGTACAATCTGCCGCAGGGTATGTATCTAGTCTATGGTACTGAAGCCTTTTCGGAAACCGGCTTGTTCGGGAGGCTGGAAGTCGTCGAGTCTGCGTGCGAGTCGATTCGTAATGAATCTCGAAAACAGCACGTAGACGCGGCTCAGAAGGGAAATTAATCTGTATTTTTTCAAGTGAGCGTTGTCGCCTTTCTTAAAGAACAAGGCCACCACACTTCTGCTCCACGCCTCCGGAGTTGTGCCACCATGGGGGACGGAATTGAAGAGCTTCTGAAGGACTTCAAGTAACGGTGTTCCACCCGCTTTCAGAAGCTCCATTCTAATTCCATCCTCGCCTGGGGCGCTGCCGTTTTTAAGGTGCTGGAGAGCCATTCTAATCTCGCTCAGACTGACGTCCGGGTTATCGTCGGAATAGTGTCGGGTAAGACTTGCTCTTGGATCATTACTCACACTTGCGTGTGGCTCTAACGATGATGTGTACAGCTGCCCACAGAACCTCTCTATCTCACTCAAAATCTCAGGTGTCTCGGAAACGATGCTGCCACACTCAGTCTTCAGCCTTGACAGTTGGCTCTTTCTGGCAGACAGATCTCTGGCAAAGATTTTGGAGCCCTGGTTCCGCTCGATCGCTTCTTTAATACGAGCAGTATTAAAGTTGCATAAGTCTCGCCGCATGCATTTGGAGATCTGTCTGTTCAGTCGTCTGTATGCTGTCAAATCTGTTGACGATTGCAGCCTCATCCCCCGTCTAACAGCCATTATATTAAGAGTGTTATCGGAGAGTTTTTATGTTCTTCTGCGTTGGTTCTTGCAGAACTTAGCTCCGACCGCATGGACAGTTTCCACGAGCTTGTCATTCATATCGTTCACTGCATTGCAATCTTCTAGGCACTGAAAGCGGTTACGTAACTCGAGCTGAAAAGTCTCGGGATTCTGGATTAGAGCACGAGGAGGAAGGAGCGTTGACTTCATTAGACGAGACCTCTCCAACTTAACGTTTAGGTTCAGTGTACCTCTAACCATTCGATGATCGCTGCCGGTTTTCACCCTTGCGATCACTGAGACATCACTGAACAGTTGGCGTCTGGTCGTCATAATGAAGTCAATCTCATTTTTTGTCGAACCATCGGAGCTCGACCAGGTCCACTTCCTGTGGGGCTGCTTCTGGAAGAAAGAGTTCATCATAAAGAGTCCTTCTTTCTCCATAAAGTCAGCCAGCTGCTGGCCCCTACGGTTCGGTTGCCCTACTCCAAATTTCCCTAACTTCAGCTCACCGCCTCCTTATCGGGATGTGCCGAGGTTGGTGCGTAGGCCTGTATGACCTTCAGCGAATACCGTTTGGTGATTCTGAGTATCAGGTACGCGACCCTCGTCGACACACTCCCAATCTTTACAACGTTGTTGACGAGAGACTTGTGGACGATAAATCCGATACCTCCTTGACAGATGGTCGCCTTCCCGGCGATAGAACAAGTTGCCGGACTCGAGGATTATCGTGTCCTCCCCCTCTCTTCAGACCTCAGATAATCCAATAATATGCCAGCGCAACTTCTTCCAGCTCCAGTATCTTCTCGTCAGTCCTCAGTGTGCGTGCGTTATACGTTGCCAGATCGAGTCATCGTAGGTGGCAACCGAACCTCCACCGGAGATTCTTAGCACGCCCTACCCCGCCGTTACCATGGTTGCCACCGTAGCCAGGAATAGCGGGGCCGCCGTGGACTGGGGGCCGTTTATTTGCGTCGTTGCTCATGAGGGGATATTTGCCACAGTTGCCACGCTTTGCAAGCGGGTTGGCAACCGCAGTTTTTATTATGTTATTGTTGATATTAGGAAGATGCTGCTGCCCATCTCCTTTCTGTGTCCCTCTGTCACATCTTACGACACCCACGGGAAGATATGGAGTAGTGGATATTCTCAACCGCCACTACTTAGCTCATTTAGCTCTTTTTTTATAAATATTTGTATGGTAAAATATGCAGGAAGAAGATGAGTGTAGGCTGTAGGTGACACAGGACCGTGCTTAGTGGAATTCCTTGGGAGAGTTCTATGTTAATGGACGATGATACTGTGATGACGATGGTTGCAGAACTAACAGTCCTTGCCATTGATTTTAATAGATTACGTGATGAGCTTTTCCTGTTGCAGTTTCACTATTTCGCTTCTTACGAAACCCACGGAATAATATGAATTCTCTTATAAACTCAACCATACTGCGTTAGAGAATCACACTTAAAATATTATTATATTTATTTTGAGAACAATAATTACAATACATTATTTTGACAATAATAATTCGAGTAGATTCAAAATTAGAATTTAGGCTCACGGCAATATATTGTCTGATGTAAAGCGGGATCTCAATTATTATATTTGAACTACAATGGTACTTGAGTATAGCCGTGGGCTGTATATGAAGTCTTTTAAGTATTATTTTAATATGATAAATGGGGTATCAGAGGATGAGACAGTTTAAACAGTAATATTTTATTAAATTTACGCGAATATACATGATGTTAATCGAATTTTACATATTTTATCGAACCGGGAATTTTAAAAAATCTATTAAATGCGTTAAATTATTTTTATTCCATTCTCTGAAATCTTTTTTAAGTCAATGTACTTACACACTTGTATTGGATGAAGGTGGTTCGATATGCGCAAGTCGCTTTTAAACTTGAATGCGTCAGGTATATTGTGGTTGTAGTAAGAATGGGTCGGCTCGATCGGAGAAGGACCACCGTCTGTATTTTGATACGTAGTCAAGGATAGATGGAAAACCTCTCCAAGGTTTTCTGCCATCATGGGGTAGTGGGACATGAGCAGCGTTGCGTACATAGACTATCAGTCACGGATTAAGATTTAAGTAATTAAGACATCCGCACAGAATACTTGTTTAAAGTAGCAGCATAATGTTGCTTTATTTTGTATGGTCAATGAAGAATACCTGAGACCACTGACAACACATCTGCATTTTGATTCTTTATTGATGATTAAAAAAAATTGTGTATTGGCCACATCCTCCAATTACCATCAGGTGGACTGTTTGCTCGTTTGTCACCCTTATTCTAAAACTTATAGTGCACCCTAATGGTAAGTTGCTACTGCATACCATAGACACTTGCAGTCTACTACAAACTAAAAGACTACAGATACATGTAATGTAACCTCAGGAGTCTAAGATGAAATACCTCACAACCTGTAATTACACTGGCTCTCTATATCCTTCAGAACAGAACACAGCAGAGCAAGCAGTGCTTTGTGGCGTCGGTAATAGGTGAGGGCGTGGTTTCTAAACGGACTTCATGGTAGAAAAGGAGTCTTATTGCATAAGAAAATTCATTTTATCAGATGGAATAGACACGATATGGATACGATAACGGAATGGCAAAGATAAACAGGTATCTTAAGAAATTTTAAGGGAACGCTTTACTTTATCAAGGCTAAATACAGTAAATGTGTTTTATATTCGCGTTTAAAACGTTAAATAAGCCGCTTATCAGGTAATATTTTAAAGTCAATGGGAAGTGAATGAGTGTTCATTACCGTATCTTTTAGCAGGCCCATTTACTTACAAGTATACTAAATGAATACACTGGAAGTGAATAATTTTTGGAATAGAAATTAACGATAGGCTTTAAATTTAGACAGTTGTACATTTTTATACGATTTGAGTGACAAAAGCTTAAAAGCCACCTGATTGTAAGTTAGCAAGCCCATTCAGACCTAAAACCTATGCAAAATAAAAAAGATACAAATGCGTTTTACTCCTGATGATAAAGGTGGAGTGCCTGATGGTTTATCTTATACTGGTTTCTAATGTATCCATAAATGTCTCACAGACTATAACTATACTGGCTCTCCATAACCTTCAGATCAGAACACAGCAATGCAAACGGTGCTATTTGGTATCAGAAATAAGTAAGAGATTGGAAGCTAGCCAGACAAACTCCTAGACAGAAATGGAGCCCTACCTTACAGTCATTAGTCGAAAGTCACTTCCAGCATTTCTGCGTGGAGGTATATCCGTTCTTGGCACAGATCCATTAAAGTTTATTATCGACTTTTAGTCTTATAGGCTTTAACGACCCTCCGACTAATAATTGAGTAGTTTTTATTACTGATCAAGTATTAGTGATTGAGTTTTCAGAAAAGTTTTTTTACTACAAGCGAAACGAAAAGTTATCTAATATAGGGTAGGTTATAAGGCGCTGAGGGTCGCTGATTCAAATCACACAACAAATATTTGGATTTACTACAAATAATTGTTCCCAGTCTTGTGCAATTCATGTTTGTAAACTGCCTCTACGATACAGGGGAAATCCTGGTGTGGGAATGTTTTTATTAGTTATCATAATATAATCCTCAGGTCTTATGAGTGCAAAAAAATTTAATCACTTCCGATAGATGGCAGATTTGCCATCCTGTTTACTCCGTAAAATACTCAGATTGGAGATTAGGAATATAATCAAAGATGCGAGACGTCTGGTACTTCTGAAATACGCCAGCCAAGCTTGTGTTAGGAATGAGGGTAGATAACTCATAAGTGTTAAAATTCCACTAATCATTCGTTGCGGTTATTCTTTTCTTACAAGCAAAAGTTATAATGCAGCGAGGCTGTACTATGTAGCATCTTGATGGGCAGTTGCTGATGGTTTGCATACTCTTACATTTACTAACTAATGTGCATTTATTCAAATAGTTAAGAGTATTTTATACCACTTACCAATTTATAGCATTCCTTGCAGGAAATCTGTTTTTAACGGTTTTAACGGTGATGATAATAATTATGACGAAATTAACTAAATTCTAGCAGATAAAAATGACCACAAAGCACAGCTTACAACGCTTGGATTAAAATAATGTTTTATGAACATATAAAATAAAACTGTCAGAACATTAGCCCGAAACAATCGCAACGCGAGTAATTTGTCGTGATCCATAATACGTGTACCCACTAACATCGATATAATTTTTACGATACTGGTCTGAGTTAGTATGCAGTTCAGTTTACTAAAATACAAGATAGTACAGCATATATATAGTATAGTATTATATCGAAAAAAATTAAATTGTAATCTAAAAATGAATTACTTAATTACATTTATGGAAACTTTTAACGTCATCATCGTAGAGCTTTTGAGCCCAAACAATGATAGAAAACGGCATTACTATGAACTTATTGACTCTTGTGCTGAACAATGTTGGTCTTGCATAGACTTGGACTTATTGCCGGCAAACACATATACTTTCGTGAGTGATGCACATGCCTGTAGACGATGGCTTGACCATTGTATTGTGACAAGCGCCGCTCGGAACACAGTGGCACGTGTGTCTGTCGTATATGACACTTTTTGGTCGGATCACTACCCTATTGAAATTATATTAAACACCGATGTAATAGCACCTAAAGTTATGCATGGTAGCTTCAATATTTATGATGTAATATGGTGCGACAGGAACTCCTCTCAAATAGATAAATATAGGGAATACTGTCATTGTAAACTTAGAAACATAAATTTTCCTTTGGAACTCACGAGTTGTGCAGATAAAATGTGTTCTGATAGTAGTCATAGAGAAACTATTGATAAATTGTACAAAAATATAATTAGTATCCTCACAGAAGGTGCTAAAATTTGTAGTAATCGTATAAGTAAAAATAGTAAGAAAAAGAACAAACATGTCATCGGATGGAATAAACATGTCAGGGACGCACACCGGTACGCTCGGAATTGTCTACAGATGTGGCAGCTCTGCGGTAAGCCGAGTGCTGGTCCAGTATACGTGAATATGGTGGAATCTAGGAGGGTATTTAAGTCTAAGCTGAAATGGTGTCAAAACAATCAGCAACAAATTAAAATGGACATGATTGCACAACACCGTGTTAGTAAGGATTTTAAGCGCTTTTGGAAGGCTACAAATAAATTAAACTCAACATTGAGCCTTCCGGCGAGTGTCGCTGGCTTTCATGAGCACAGTGAGATATCTAAGGCCTTCCAAGATCACTTCAGGGTGAGCTCGCCTCTTGGGCCTGCAGCTGCGATGTGTGATGATGGGCGTCATGCTGACCAAATTAAAGTTAGATTCTCGGCGAAGGATGTGGACCGCGTAATTAAAAGCATGGTACGGGGTAAATCGCCTGGTCACGACTATCTCAGCATAGAGCATCTGCAGTGCGCAGGAATCCATCTACCAAGGGTCTTATCTTTGTTATATAACCTCTGTCTCAGCTACTCTTACCTGCCTGATGACCTTATGCGAACCATTGTTGTGCCTGTTATTAAGAACAAGTCGGGGGATCCATCGGACTTGACAAATTACAGACCAATCTCACTGGCTACTGTGGTGGCAAAGGTGCTGGACAGTTTGCTTGATCAACACTTAAGTGGTTATTTAAAATTTAATGATGCGCAATTTGGTTTTCAACCAGGTCTGTCCACTGAAAGCGCTATCTTGTGTCTCAAGCAAACTGTCAAATACTACACTGATAGGAGCACTCCAGTTTTTGCCTGTTTTCTTGACCTGTCCATGGCCTTCAATTTGGTGTCATATGACATATTATGGAAAAAACTTCAAAATGAGACTGATGTGCCGCACGAGGTAGTTGCGGTGCTACGATCGTGGTATGAGCGGCAGAGCAACTGTGTTAGATGGGCGAGCTCATACTCTGATGTATATAGACTTGAATGTGGGGTGAGGCAAGGTGGTCTTACATCTCCTAGGCTCTTCAATATGTACATTAATGGCCTGATCGACGAGCTGATCGGAACAAATGTAGGCTGTCATATTGATGGTGTATGTATTAATAACATAAGTTACGCAGACGACATGGTGCTGCTCAGCCCTTCGATTGGTGCCATGCAAAAACTATTAAAAGTATGTGAAGCATATGCAGTGTCCCATGGACTCCGATACAATGTGAAAAAGAGTGAATTCATGGTGTTCAAGGCAGGAGTCAAATCCCGACCAAGTGCGACTACCTTCACACTCAACAACTCACCCGTAAAGCGTGTCTCACATTTTAAGTATCTGGGTCACTGGGTCACTGAGAATCTGCGTGATGATATGGATATCGAGCGGGAACGTAGGGCGCTGTCCATCCGATGTAACATGGTGGCCCGAAGGTTTGCTCGTTGCAGTAGGCAGGTAAAGATTACTATTTTCAAAGCCTACTGCCAGTCTTTTTACACGGGCAACCTATGGGTTAACTATACGCAGCGGGTGTACAGCGCGTTGCGTGTCCAGTATAATAATGGGTTTAGGATGCTGATGGGGCTGCCTCGCTTTTGCAGTGCGTCAGGAATGTTCACTGAAATGCACACTGATGGTTTCCACGCCATTATTAGAAAGCGTGCTGCATCGATGCTGAAGCGTTTGCGGGGCAGCTCCAATAGCATTCTTCACATAATGGCAGATAGATGGGACTCGCCGGTGCTTGAGCACTGGATACGGCTTCATGCCAAGGTGTAAAACGCCGGTGCCCTCTTAGCGGATATCTCAAAATCTTAATTTATATCAGTGTTTATTATATTTATTTAATTTAAATTGATTACTAACACTCAAATTCGTAATAGTTATATTTCATTTCACTTCAATTTTAAATAGGCTGTTCAACCTATTTATGGACCGGTGTTTGCAAACTTTGAAAGATGAAGAATGTGGGTTAAGAATGGGCGAGTTAACCGTCAAATGCCTTTTGTATGCCGATGATCAAGTCATACTTGCGTCATCGGCGGCAGAGTTGCAAATGATGGTTACATTAATGAACTGGGAATTGAAAGAAAGGGGAATGAAAGTGAACGCAAGTAAGACGAAAGTGATGGTTTTTGAAAGAGAAGAAAGCAAAACGGTATGTGAAATAAGAATAGAAGGAGAGTTAATTGAGCAAGTGGATGAGTTTGTGTATTTGGGATGTGTATTTAGCAGGGATGGTAGATATGATAGGGAAATAGAACGACGAGTAAATGCAGGGAATAGAGTGAATGGGGCACTACACTCTATTATGAAGAACCAGAATGTGTCAAAACAGGCACGTATGGTAATTCATAATGCTGTGTTAGTCCCTACTTTAATGTATGGTAGTGAAAGCTGGGTGTGGCAGAAGAAACACGAAAGTAGAATAAATGCTGTAGAAATGCGGTCTTTAAGGAATATGCTAGGGTTTAATCTGAATGACAGGGTGAGAAATTGCGTGATAAGAGATAAATGTGGTATGCAAGATGATGTTGTGACCAGGATTAAGAAAGGAATGCTTCGGTGGTTTGGTCACGTAGAAAGAATGAATGAGGAAAGAGTGACAAAGCAAATTTATATGGCAGATGTGAATGGCCGAGTCGGAAAGGGACGCCCTAGAAAAAAGTTTATCGACCAAATTGGCGATATTTTGAAAATGGGCCACGTTAGAAGTACGCTTAACCGACGAGCATGTATGCGTAGATATATGGATGTAAAGGAGGCGAAAGAGGTATGTCAGAATCGTGCCAAATGGAAGTCCGTAGTCTCTGCCTACCCCTCTGGGTGACAGGCGTGAGTGTTTATGTATGTATTATGTATATGGGCTTGCTGTTGCCTGTAATAAAGATATTTTTTTTTTATAAAAAAGTACTTGCATGAATTTCTTCAAGTTACTACGGACACCTTTTTTATTTACATAGGGAAATACCTACGCGTACCCGGCTTATGTCGGACTCGCACAGACCAAAACCGCATGGTGTTGCACCTTAGTCGCATATTGCCGGGGCCACGAGAACGCTTTCGCACATATCCACGCACTACCAGCGCCAGCCACCTTATGGCAATAGCGACCCCTCATCAGTCTACTACTCTTCCTCATCTCCTCAGGTAAGACACTCCAGAACATATGGCGCGCCGTCCTCCGCAGCCTCCAACTTCACCTGCGCAAAAAACGCCCTCGTGTTTGATGGGTGAAGGTCATGGGTCCGGGAAATACTAGCACTCAGAAGTACTAGCTTTCCTAACCCCAGTGGAATATATCTATGGTTCCACCGCTAACCAAGATTCGGCTGCGTAGGGTAGGGAGAGCGGCGCCTCACAAATATCGACACTCCTCTGCCCCCGTATTAACGGTTCGGCCCCAGACCAGAGGCAGAAACGCGGAGGATAGAGCAAGCGGCGCATTGCCATACCAACACTCCTCTTCCTCCGCGACTCCACCTCGGCTGCAGTCGTAGGAGAAGGGACACCCCTCTCGCTGCAGCCCATCAGCACACATCTGAAATGGGCTCGCCAAGCCCATTTGGAGTGGCCGGCCAACCTACAGCCAACTGCTACAAAGGAGGAATTCCTCACACCTTGTAATTATGCTGGCTGTCTTTGCCCTTCAGGACGGAACACGTCTGTGCGAGCACTTCTGTTTGACGGCAGAAATAGACAAGAGGGTGGTATCCAGACGGACTCCTTGGCAGAATAAGAGTAGGACTGCTGCAGCAGTGGAATACCTAGGAAAATCCATTTTATCCGATGCAATTTTGTTTAGGTCATCATAATTTAATGTAATGACTTCTTAAATTTACGCGAACACTTCACATTGAATATAACTATATATACGGCTTTTATCGTGTTTAGTTAACTTATTTTAACTTATTTTTAATTGTTAATTGACCCATGGTCACGGTGGGGACTGAGATGTTTGATGTCCCAATGTCATAGTTAGCCCGTAATAGCATAGCCTGAGCCCGGCTACCTTCAGTTTTTTAATATAAATTTTTGGTCCGGTCTATACATAATGAACTGACAGTATCTTGTAAGCTCGTAGGTCGTAAATCGTATATCGGACCAAAAATTAATGAGAACAAATTGAAGTTTGTGGCAAATACCAAGGGCCATTATGTAGAGCGGTTGTTTGTGTTTACCTTGGTATGTATTATGGCGGCTCTTCACGGTGGCCAACATAGTGGCGAATGTTGTGGCCAGTACCAATAGCCATCATGTAGAGCGGATGTATGGAGGATATCCCTTAATCGACACGTTTAATCTTAAGCACTTATGTAAATTGTTAATGACAGACTATATATGTATAGGGTATATTGCTTCTGCTCTAAGGGATGCTACTGTTAGAGTTTCTTAGATATAATGTCATCGAAATTTAATTTCCCTTGTCATTTAGCTATGTAAGTACTTACGTAATGATACGTTACTTACGTAAGCTTACTTTTTATATAATATGTTATACAACGTATTGCATTTCTTAAGTTTTTCAGTTTATAAAAATATCACCCTTATTTATAAATCACCTAAGTCATAATATCAAAAATACGTAGGTAAGAAAAACGTTATTAAGAATTCTATTAAAAGAAAATATCTAAGTAAACACATTTAACTTTTAGTCAATTTCAAAAAAGGTCATATAACACAATTAAGTGTACTTTTTGTATGTTTATTTCTCGATGTCTTCGCTAATTGGGAAGCACTTCTTACGATTATTTTTTAGTAAAATATTGATAGCTCAATGAAGATTTCCTTTAATTTTGAAGATAAAAGTCCACCGATAAAAGGAACAGTACTTAATGATGTATTTAATATAATACATATTCAATTTATACTTAAGAGTATAACCAGTTGCTGTAACATCATCTTCATTTTTGTGATTTGGAAATACACGTGTGCTTCTGACACTAAATATTTATTACAAATACACGAGGACAAGAAATATGTAATTTTATCTAATATATCAAATTTTAATGTTTGTTTGTTCGTATCTGATGCGCTTTAGGTATGGCAATTGTGGTAAAAATTTGTCAACTTATTGCATGCACTTGCACGAAGGTTATAGGCTTAGTACAAATAATCGTACCAATAAATTTATTTAAAAGTTATTTATCATTTAATTCCAATGAATTTATTATCTTTCTTAATTATGCAATATAGGTAACTCTACCAAATTTAAAATAACATTTCCGCAATTAATTCTTCTGCAGCAGCTATAAGGTATATAAAATAAATAATATTAGAGAAACAAGTATACGTATATATCCAAATCACAAAAGGTAAACTTCGCAAAAGTTAAAATGATTTCTTAGAAATAGATTTTTTTGCAGTTATAAAAACACTGCAATAAACTATAAAATAATAAGGAAAGTACGACTCGTCTTTTAAAACGGACTTTTAAACTTTATCCAGTAGTACTCGGTACCTAAACCAGTATTAACCGACGATCGGGCACTTAATGGCCCAATTTAATTTTCTCCTAACGGCTGCATAAGCTGAATATTTTTTGGGAATACTGCAAAATACTCGAGAGACGCCAAATATTGTTCCTTAATCTTAGTGCAGTTAAACGTTGATTCCTTCATTCCGGCTATTTGTTTTAAAGCCGAATGCTGTTCAAATTATAGCTTGTAATTTCGAGTAAACATAAAAGTCTCATGAAGCTTCTGCTATCTTTTTCCATTTGGATTATACTGGGTATTATTTAAAGTTTAAATTCCAACATATTATGCTTCCACGTTTTGTCATTCATAATGTATTCAACTGATTTTCAAAATATGTGGGTGTTTGCGTGTGTTTTTACAAAAGTAGAGATGACAAACAAGAACAGTGTATAACTTGATGATAAGTTTAGTTGTGTGGCTCATATACATCTGACTTTTTCAATTATTGGTACCGGGCAGATACCGGTGAGTTGGTACCAGCAATTTAAAATAAAAGTTTTTTTTTTATGTAGAAAAGGGTGACAAACGAGCACAAAGTCTATCTGATGGTTATTGAATGTGTGAGTTAAATAGGGTCTCCGGTTTTTTACTCTCACCATATGAACCACAACAGTATTAAGCTGCTATTTCACGCTAGTATTCTGTGAGAGCGAGGTCCCCCCCCCATCTAGCCGACTTATGCGCGCTGTAACATTAATGTAACTGCGGCGTAATATAACATCTTTGAACTTGATCTGAGGTCCAGGAAGATTTTTTGCAAACAACCGTATACCACCAAGTTTGCAATAAAATTATCTTTATTTTCTCCACCACGAGGGTACACGACCTTAATTTATTAACGTGGTAGAGGCACGCCGCAGTTTTATTGGTTAAAATACAATTAAAATAAGGGTATCCATGAACATATTTTATTAAACAACTGATCGGCGATATATTTGATTAAGTATTTCATTAAAAAATACTTGATTTCTTTAAATCAAGGATTCCTATTAACTTTTATTTCATTATTATTTACTATGTATTTATTTCGGATTTTTTGCTAAAAGCATTTTACCCGAACCAATAGTAAAAGCACAGCACTAATGAAATAATTAGTAGCACAACTCGGCAATGAAGAAAAATATCGTTAGAAAAACCTGCATATTTCTTTTTTATGTGAAACTATAGCTAAAAACGAACTTACAGTCCACCAGATTATTGCTGGCTTGGATTCGTAAACTGTTGGATACGTGATAGAGCACGATGCAGCTACATAAAGGTTGTAGCACGATTGGGTCGGCTCGACCGGGGAAGGGCCACGCAAACAGAATACCCGCGTAAAATTGCGACTAAGTATTTATTGCTTTGTTTCTTATGGTGAGTGTAGAAATCCGAAGAAACTTTTTTACTGGAAACCAGGCATTCCATCTTAGTCCTCAGGGGTGATAACGCATCTGCGTTTTGACTCTTAATTGAGGATAAATGTAGATTGATGACGGATGCCGGGCCACGGCATTTTATTCATTATAAATAAATAAATAAAAAATGTAATTTACTATAGAGGACAGGTTCTCACATATTGAACTGTTTATAGCATAACGAAAATGATAATATTCGGTATAACATGTTAGTGGATGCAAAGAAAATTGAGCGTGATAATAATATAAATAGATTTTCCAGAATTGTACGACTTTTTCTTGACATCATTATTGCAATCTGACTACCTTATAGGTCTACTGGTTATAATCGGGTCTGCCGATCAAGTGCTCCCAGGTGTGAATCCCGGGTTGGGCTCAAAATCAGATGCACACACTTGTGTGTTATAATCTCCTGTCCTGTGCATGTGGCTAGTCTCTGTTGCGAATGGCCGCTGCAAAAGAAATTGAGGGCGGAGTACACTATAATTGCTGTCTATTTATTATACGATCAGCGATAAACATTAATAAAAATACGACTAATGCCTTATTTTCAGTGAAAAGGTCATCTAATTATCTACACTCACCAAACTACACTACGAGCCTAAAATATCAGCATTAGGCTGCTATTGCACGCTGGTATTTCTTGAAAGCGTGGTCCCTCCCCAGTCGAGCTAGCCCTACTACTACAACCATGATATGTAAGTAAGAAAACTTTTTTTGATTTCGTAAATTATAATTTATTTAATATCTTGTTTACTTGAAGCAGACAGCATGCGGTTGTTTCATTAGAGTGAGTGAAAATATACAAATTAATTTCTTCATCGCTGCACTCGACGTACGTAACCAGTGTATACAGAGTGGGCTCCGTAGCTTATCGATATGTGATTTAAAATGTGTTTTACGAAATTTTATATTATACTTTTATACATGCTGGCTATTCGGTAGTAATGAGTCTCAAGCTTAATTTGCTCTTAACTTTTACATTGTAGATATAAAATTTATTAACAATTTTCCCACAGCGTCATTTATTGGGTCCAGATTGTTTTTTTTTAACGAACAAGTAAATGTATAAATAAGGCGTTTGAAGTCATGTGATGCCATAGGTAGCACGTCTAATTTTAGTTTTTGAATATTATAGTTTGGTCCGATCTACGCAGAAGGGGCTTACAGTATCTCGAAGTCTTGTAGTTGTATGCTTTCTTTTTCCAATGTTTTCCTCCTGTAATCTATGTTTTCTATATTCTGTGGTGTACAATATTGTACGAAGAAAATTCTTAGGTACTTTATCTGTAAAGAAATCGTTTTATCTCCAGCTGTCGTTAGCTATATGATCCTTTTGGTATATCATATAAACGCTTTTTCACTCCCGCTGGGTTTCTTATTAGTTCTACCCAGTACAGAGGTTTTCTTCCAAACCAGTGGTAAAAGTTAAACTAATACTTTAAATAAAAATAAATTGTAACCTATGTACAAAATGGGGCATTATAAATCAACTAGTTAAAAAGTACTGACAAAATAAATCCATTTGGAAAATTACTTACTAAGCCTAGTAAAAGTGAAAGCCTTCAGCCAAGTAACTATTGGAGTTCGTTGCAAGTGTAAGGCCGGTGTACAACCATAGCAGCGTTCAAAATAGATAACACTTGTTACACTGGACTTGCAAGATCCGAATATTTTTGACGGATTACAAAACTGCTTGCATAATAAATAAACCCGCCTGGCAAGCACGGCAACAATGACAATCTATGGGCGAGGCATATAATATTAATATGAACTTTTATAGCATGTAATGAATGGATAATAAAATAATACTTAGCAGTGAATTCATTGGGTTAGTAAACAAGAATAAAAAACAATAAATAGGAGAATAAATTTTTATTTTACCAAAAAAAATTGTTAAAAAAACACAGAAATATATGAAATCGAAAATTGTTGCAAGATACGTTTCCTTTTCCAGTAGTCGTAAATATTTTAACAGTACCGAAAGGAAGTACGAAAAAATATTATGTCATCGAAATTACCCATCCCTATTTTAACTGTTTATTTTCTCGCGAATGGCATTAGTATTTAATTAAAAGTTGTTTCACGCTTCCCCTTCAGAATTTGCAGTTGTCGACCGCTTTCATAAAATCTGAAATGAATTCGTACTGCGTTTGAGTTAACCGTATGGCGTTCCTTGCTTTGGCTGGCGGTTTCACTCGATTATTTTACGCTAGACTGAAATGCCTAACATCTTTTACGCGTTACGGACGCGTTTACAAAATTGATAGGTATAGAATCGCACTACTACATTGACAAAAGTCACACACACAAGTGTACGCACGGTTGGCTGTGGGAATCGTAGTCAAATGAAATTATTTTGATAATTTGAAAGATTGAATTTGTTTTTCATTCCTTATACCTCAGAAATAAGATACGAAATACGAATACCTGCTCCAGAGACTGCTTGGCACTGGAAGCCCTCTACTGGTAGTGAGATGTTAGCTCTGGACTTTGAACTGAGTTTGTCAGTTATAATAAGACCTTACCTACCTGCGGACTTGATGGAGTGACCTGAAGGTGTAATTCGATGATTACAACAGGAACTCCTAGACTAGTGGAACTAGGTGTGCCGAGTTTGGGTTCGTTTTGTTGGTTATGATGAGACCTTACCACCGGACTTGATGGAGTGACCTGAAGGGGTAATTCAGTAACTACTGCTGGAATTTCTGAACGAGTTGAAATAGGTGTGCCGAATTTGGGCTCCGTTTTATTAGTTATGACGAGTCCATACCTCCGGACTTGATGGAGTGACCTGAAGGTGTAAATCAGTGATTGCAACTGGAACTCCTAGACTGGTAGAACTAGGTGTGCCGAGTTTGGGTTCGTTTTGTTAGTAACGATGAGACCTTACCACCGGACTTGATGGAGTGACCTGAAGGTGTAATTCAGGGATTACAAGTGGAACTCCTAGATGGTAGAACTAGGTGTGCCGAGTTTGGGTTCGTTTTGTTAGTAACGATGAGACCTTACCACCGGACTTGATGGAGTGACCTGAAGGTGTATTCCGGTAACGACTGCTGCAATTCCTGGACTTTTAGAATTTTATAAATTGTTTTTAATTTTGTATATGTGCTAATTAAATATAATATTACATAATATTATGTCAGAATTACATTTTAAGGGTATTTTGTTTAATATTTTATTAGGTAAATATGTGAAATATAAAAATATACATTTAATATCAAAAATCATCAACATTAACATTTATTAGTATTACTTTTATTTACAAATATATTTATTTATATTAAAATAAAAGCAAATTAAGCATTTGTGCAAACCATTTGCACGGTATACCGTTTCGTAAAAACCGCCATATACGCGAGTCATATAACTAGTATGACTCGCGCGCCGAGGATTCCGCCCCTCTTAAGTCCCGTAAATATAATGAATATAACAAAAACATCGTTCGTCGTCTAATCACAAAATATCACAAAAATTCCAGCAATGTTATATAATAATATAATTACATTATCACAATGTACTGCAGATTTCTTTAAGTCTTCCTGTTTTTGTGGTATATTTGTCGTTTTCTTTGAAATGCACGGAACATATGCATGAATAATCTGACGGTAACCACGTTTCTTTGCTGCGATTCTTCTGAACAAATTTTATCCATGATTCTCTTGTATCATGACACGGCCGACGAAACCTTTAAATCCAAATAAAAAAAATATTAATTTTAATGCATTAACATTTCCTACCGTGATTATATATATATATATATATATATATATATATATATATATATATATATATATATATATATATATATATATATATATATATATCGATAGTGTCAAGTCTGTGCATAAAAATGTTTTACTCTTTGACGTTCACGTTTATAATACAGTTGATAAAATATAATTAAATTAAGCGTATTTTAAAGATAATATATTGAACTTACTGGTGAAAAGTCACTCCTTGACTTTTACTTATGTTTCTCGAGTTGTTTGAACAATATCTCAATGCACACGAAGGCATATTATTTTAAAAACAATTCTTCACTCAAACGTCTCACGTTGGGGCAACCGCTTGACACAGACTAAGTGAGTTGGAGTGCGTGCGCTCTAACGCGTGTTACAAACATTCGAGTTGAGGCGTCTCTGCGTTAAATCGCCCGCGATTTTAGGTAATTATTTCACGTAGGTAGCAAGAGTGATAGAGGCCTGCCTCAACACTTAGTCTGTTCAAGGACAGTAAATTTATATTTACAACGGACAAGACAACTATTTATATTACACCTAACATTGCGGAAGCACAAAGCATTAACCTATGACCCTAAGATTATTGATAACAAGTGAGCCTTTTTGAGAAGACAACCTTGCTTTCTTGGTCCGTTTTTATACAATAAAATAAATTCCTTAATAAACATCTACCCAAAAACTTTGTACGAATGTAGTTTTCTTTAAAAGAATATCATTCGAAACTTAGTCATGACGACAGCGACCTGAGGTCTTGAAATACTAGGATACCCTACTTTAGGTTCCAATCTGCCTAAAAAACATTACAACGTTACATATTTTCGTTAAGTTTTGCTAGTAGTCCTATGTATATGTTTTGCAGCGGGGAAATGAATATTATTTTCAACGGATTTTAATGATATACACTAATAGACACACGTACAAGTTCTGAGAGTCAATTTTTATATTAAATCCAAAATCTGAAAGGATATCAGTATATTTGTCACATGAGTCTTGAGCTATGTTTATAATAAAACAAACCTAAGGTAACCTGAACTCAAAAACAAAAAATAATCAGAAAACACATCTCTAAGTGATTCTTATGTCCGTGCAATCATCCGATAACGATTAAAATTTGGTGTGTTATTGTGCGTGTCGTCCAGAGGTTTCTAAAAATGATTTTTTTTTCTGAAAGTGTATGCTGTTATCCCTGCGGCCTTTATAGCTTCATCGAAATATACTCGTTAATGAAGACCCACGAGCTACTGAATGCAATGATTCGTCGCCGATTATAGTCCCGAAGCACCCCGGCCCCTGCTGTTGGAGTGAGGCTCTTCCAGCTAGGGGGGCTCGATGTGATTCAAAGGTCCCTCTGAAGGACGTACGAACCTCGGCTTGAACCACTACCGCAGTGAGAGGAAACGGAACGTAATTAAAAACGCTTCGTATCGCGGTTGTTAAACCTCGAACACAGCGCGGTCGCCGACGAGCGCGGGGTCATATACACGACCCCGCGCTCGTCGGCGACCGCGCTGTGTCTTCCACCTCCAACGGATTTCGGTGCTCTTTGATCGCATCGAAGTATCCTAAGAATAATTCCTTAAGATACGTCCAAAAATGAATATTTGCCCTTTTTCTACACATTCGAAATACCATGCATACCATCATAACTTTGTGACCCTGATTTTATAAAAACTTTAATAACTTTGGTAAGTTGTTATAAAATCAGCATCACAAAATTACAACACTGCTAGTGACTAAAAAAATAGGCAATTGAAATATTTGACGTCTTTGATTAAAAGGAAAGCATTAAAAAGAAAATACAAAGAACGTCATATAACTTAATTAAACATTCGTATCGCATATAATTCGATTATTCGACATTATTTTCTCATTCGAGGAAAATTGAGAATGGACGGCGGTGACGCAAGAAGGAATTAGTTGGAATTTTTTAAAAGATCAATACCTAATAATCCAATATCAAATGAAATGCCTGTAAATTCAAGTCGAACGTGTTTTGTGTGCCAATTGAGACTTTCAAGGAAAACTGGAAGAGAAAGCTTCTGCGTCCAAAGCACAGTGTAAATGAAATTCAGAGAATACTCGTTACGTCACATCATCCGACATTATTGGCCCATTGCTAGAAAAATGTTTCTAAACTTTCACCGTATAAATACAAGGTTTATGGTCTATCATACAAGTATAAGGACACTGTCCGTACAAGATTTTGACAACTATTCGGATATTTATGTCATAACCTATAGTAGTAGTTGCCACAAATTTATATTTATTACGTAAATTGTTTATAAATTCAGTTGTATATGGTTATTGTGCTCGTTGTTTGCTGAAAATTCCCTAAAAACCAACTATTCTCAATGTTTTATTACTGGCATTAGTTGTCACAATTGTGGCAGCGCAGCGCTGTCGTCGCGCCACAAGCACAACACATCGAAGCCTAAATCGCGTCATCAAAGTTCCAAAAAATCAAAAACAGGGTATATTTAATAGCTCCGGACTATCACAGGGAGCGTTGGTCGCTCCCCAGGCAGAACACCTTGCCCGGCGGGAGATCTCACCTTTTCCTTCCACGGCCACATGTTTATTCCTGTTTTTATGAATCTTGCTTGCCTTAGTCTTCTCAGCCTTCATTGTAATCTTCAAATTTTTTATAAAATATGGATGACAAACGAGCACACAGTCTATCTGATGGCAAGTTGTTGCCCATAGCCATCTACATCTGTACTCAATTAAGAATAAAAATGCAGATGCGTTGTCACACCTAAAGAAAAGACGAAATGCCGAATTTCCAGTAAAAGGGGTCTCTGTTTCTCTTTACTCACCATAGGAAACACAGCAGCATATTATGCTATTTCATGCAGGTATTTTGTGTGAGTGTGGTCCTTCCTTGACAGGCCGGCCCACCTGTGCCACAAAAATAATATGGCTGCATAACTCTACCACGTACAAAAAGCATTAACAACGGACAAGGATAGATAAAATAAACTGATCTATGTTATCCCAAACACTTCTGGCATCATATCCCGCGCATTCGATAATCAAGAGAATATCATATTTTCACCACTGCTAAGATGTAGGCTTATTTTATTTAAAAACAAAAAAATAATAATGACTTCTTAAATTTACGCAAACACTACACATTGAATAAAGCTATTATTTACGGGTTTTATTACTTTTAATTACTACTTTACTTATTTTTACTATCCCGTTTCCGGACCAAAAATTAATAATCAAAAACTGAAGGTAGCCGGACTAACTATGACATTGGGACGCCAAACATCTCAGTCCCCCCCCCCCCCCCCGTGACCATGGGTGCTGTAAAGCACCCGAAACGTCGGGATAGTAAAAATAAGTAAAGTAGTAATTAAACGCGATAAAATCCGTAACTAATAGTTTTATTCGACAAAAAAGTTTTAGTGGTTTGAATTTCGTTAAAAACCGCTAAGACACCATTTTTTTATTTGTGTCAACTTAGGAAATATTCAAATTAAAATAATTCAGGCGCATACATTATTATATTATATAATATTATTATAATATATTCTGCAAAATACATGGTCGCATATCTCAATCTGTTTTGTCATGTTTGGCCAATCACGAAATGCTGATTAGCAATCAGTCACAATTTCTCCATTGAGACCGTGTTCGAACGCACTCTTTAGATACTAATAAAGTTATTTCTATTGGTGTTCCGTTTCTTTATCGAAATCGAAACACTGAAAAAAGAATAAAAAATATTGAATTGTTATCCTAAACTCAAATTGCATTATTAGTTACCAATCTTTTGTATTCAGCCACAAAATTAAATTAGAATTCCGCTTTATCAACACTACACAATATTCCACAGAGTTCGGTTTTCATTAATAAATTCACTTACAATTGATGGAGCAGATGTAATGAAGCATTTTAGCCTCCTTGTTTGCTTACTTGAGTATTTTGACAATGCTATTTTCAAAGAGCTTGAAAAGAGAAAATTAAATACGGTGATTTTACGTTTTAGACAATGAAATGTTCGGTTACTGAGAAACGAACGAATTACAATTCATAATACTTTCTTTGTTAAAAAGATACGCAAATATATAAACATTTGTATTGTAATACATTGTCATTTTTCACTAATAAATTGCAACTCGCAAATTTTACACAGAGGCGCAATGATATCCTGCGATCTGAACGCCAGTCAAACCTAGTGGCAAAATTGCGACGTATAACGCTGCAATAATCTGTCAAAAAAGAAAAATAAGAAAGTAGAAAGCCGGTGAAAGCTTCGTACATCTCTTTTTGTTATCGTGATGTGAATATTTTTCCTAAAACTTTAAAAAGGACTATTCCAGAGTGTACCGTGTACAATCTAATTACTTGTATATTCTAGCATGTAGTAGAAGCTACCAGGAGAGGTCAATCTTTTGCTGATCTTACGCTTAAATTTACACGAACACTACACATTTAAATAAAACTACATATTTTTTACGAATTTTGTCGCTTATTTTAACTTATTTTATATTGCCGACGTTTCAAACACTTTACAGCACCCATGGTCATGGAGGGGACTGAGTTGTTGTATGCTTGGGTTGAAATTTAATTTTATTAATTATAGGATCTCAAGCAGCAATCAGCCATATTCTATCGAAATTATTTTGTTTTTTCTTCAATTATTTCAATAGCCTCGTGAATCAAATTTGGAATGAATCGGTGTTCTTTAGCGAGGATTTGTGGTCTATCATATCTGATGTAGTGACGGGGCGATCCAGTACGTGTTTACAGACTGCAGACTTTCCGGAGCGTGGATTCTTCACGTTAGCTGTGTGTTCTTTAACGCGGGTTTTTATTGATCTTTTGTTTGTTCTATGTAAGAAAGACACTACAATCACAATCAAACGTGTACACTCCTGCATCTTGTGGAAGGACATTACACTTGACTGATAGTAAAACCTGACGAATCTTCTTTGGCGGCTGGAAATATATTTTAATGGAAACACGCTTCCAGGTGTAGCTTATCTTGTCAGTGACACCTGTGACATACGGTAGTACGGCAGGCACTCGCTCGACTGTGGCCGGCTTCACTCGTTCACTGTGACGTAGGCACGGGACCCGCAGCTTGTAGTCGTGCAGTACTTGCTTGACGTGTTGCAGCTCGGAGGCCTGGTATTTACTGTCACCCATCCTTCGTGCTCCCTGAAACAAAGATTTCCCCATGGTAGCTAACTGTAAAGGATGTTGGTGAGAATCACCATTTAAATATCAATCAATCTGGGACTTTTTTTCTATACACAGAGTGGCTCAAGGTGTTACCCGGATTCCAAATTACTAACACGTCTAGAAATGCTAAAGAATTGCTTGACTCTAACTCCACTGTGAACTTAAATTTAGAATTTATGGAATTATGATGCTCTAAAAATGCTATGGTATATCGGCACAAAAATAAATAATTTTAATCTGGAGGTAGCCGTGGTTAACTATGACATTGGGACATCGAACACCTCAGTCCACTCCGAGACCATGGGTGCTTTAAAGTGCTCGAAAAGTCGGGAATATAAAATAAATTTAACATACGCGATAAACTCCGTTTGAAAAAACGGGTTTTGTTTTTTTTTTAACCTTGAGTAGTTTAATATTTTCTTCGTGTTATTTTGTATCTGTGGTGACTGAAGGTTTCAGGGTGATTTTGAGTCACAATCATCAAGAGCCATGGTAGCTCAGACGGTTAACGCTCGCTGTAAATATAACAGAAAGCGAGTAACCCGGGTTCGATCTCCGCCGGCACCAATGAAATTGTTAATTACAATTTTAAGTGCTGATTTACCACGCGCTCGGTGGTGATGGAAAACATCGTGAGGAAACCTAAATATGAGGAATAAGAGAAAAAAATATTTCGAAGACATGTGAAGTTAACCAACATGCATTGGGGCAGCGCGGCGGATACTTCCTTGCCCTAAAAAATCGCCTCAGAAATGAGGGGAGGCCTGTGCCTGTGGGGCGTTTATAGACTGTAACTTTACTTTTTTACTTTTGAGTCTCAATACAGTCCAATATGCTTAATTAAGTAATCCCATGCTGCTACGGTCATAATCGACAATTGGCCGGCCAAGCTTGAAGAACCGTTAGTAATTACTTTTAATTTATATTGAATAAAAATACACTATTGAAAAGTCACCTTTGAGGTAATTAAGCATTGAGCATAGTGCAATACTTACCACACTCCTGCCTATTTCTGCAGCTAAACTACAGTGTGTGAATGTGATTTGGTCTGAAGAGTTTGAGAGCCAGTATAATTACAGACTGTGAGCTATTCCATTTCATTCCGCAGAGGTGAATCTGTAGCCTTCTTTATTTTAAGTTGGTTTAATGGCCACTTATCATCAGTTGGACTATAAATTCGTTTGCCACTTCAATTTATTTACAAATATAATATGTCAGGAAAAAGGATAGAAATAACCAATCAATTCGGCCTCGCTCGCTCATGTGGATCGGACGTTTGGTTGCGGCAAATAATTTTGTGTCTAACAGCATTATGTCGAAGTGTGAAAAATGCAACAAAAATATTACAAAGGCTCGTCCTGGTGTGGAGTGTCATCGTTGTGAAAAGATGGTGCATCTGAACACAGAATGCTCAGGGCTTACCACCAAAACCAGGAATGCGCTTCGGGCAAATGAAAACCTGGATTGGTCGTGCTCTGAATGCAAACACACTTCATCTAGATGAACTTCGATTGTGATACCATTTATGTTCCATTAGATGCTAAAAAATTGCTGCTAGAAATATCAACAAAAGTGGAGTGTGCTATTCAACGTCAATTGAGCCAGTTTTCAGAGTCTTTGGAATTTAATTCTAGAAAACTTGATGATATACTCGAAACCGTTGACGCATTTAAAACTACAGTCAAAGAAATAAAAAAGAAGAATATCGAATTATCTAACCAAAATAAAAACTTATAATATAGAATATGTGCATTAGAACAACGTTTACAAGAACAAGAACAGCAACAGCTTATTAAAGCTATTGATATTTTTAATATCCCATTCACTGACAACGAAGATCTTTTAAACGTCGTGCAAAAATACAACAAAAACTTGAATTAGAAGAAAACATTATAGAAGTAAAGCGCTTTGGTTACAATAGAAATAATTCCGGAAAAATTCGTGTGGTTCTCCCGTCAGAAACTGCTAAAACAAAATGGCTTACAAAAGCAAAGGATACAAAGGTCATGGTGAACGATATCTTACCTAGCGCATCATCGTTGACTGGTAAAGAAACCATCTACATAAGTGAGGCATTAAACATATACAATAAGACCTTACTTGGAAATGCCAGAAGAGAACTTAAAAACAAAGGAGTATACAAATATGTGTGGTGCAAGAATGGAGTTATTAAAGCAAGAAAAAGTGAAAAAGATCAATCGTTCAGAATTAGAACTGATGATGACATTAAAGCCTTACTTCAAAAGGAAGTCCATGTACAGCCGCAATAAATTATTCTTTAAAGGTACTTTATTTAAAAAAAATACATCAAAAAGGTTTTTTTTGTTCTTTATTATTTTTTTAATGGACGTACAGCTAGACGATATTTGTGTATTGAGTAATTGTACTAACATAAATTCATTTCCAAATCATATTCCTGTTAAAAATTTTCAAACTAACCTTCTATGCATGCACATAAATATAAGGTCCTTGATTAAAAACTTTGATGCTTTAGAACAATGTGTGTACTCATCTAACGCATGTATAGATATTATATTGGTAACGGAGGCTAATATATCTGACTACCTAAGTGATATGTTTAACCTACCGGACTATAACATGCATACAGTGCTGCGTAAAAACCGAAGGGGTGGCGGTATAATAGCGTATATACACAAGAAGAATAAATTTAAAATAATTAGTGACTTATTAACAAAACATTTTGAACATATATTATTTCAAATTTGCACTCCATCTTTTTACACGGCAACTGTATGTGCAATTTATCGCCCTCCTAATCTAAGCAAACACTTATTCATCGACGAACTTCGCACTTTGATCGGTAGGGTGGACACATATTCTGAACTATTTATCCTCGGAGATATGAATATAGACTTGCAAACATATACTCCTATAAGACATAAATACAACTGCATGCTACATAACTACGGCCTTGAGTGCGGGATATCGCAGTACACTAGAATTGAATTAATTGACGATAGAATAACTAAATCCTGTATTGATCATGTATATGCGAGATCACGCAAACAAGATGTTTACACCGCGGCGCTTGGTTTAATGCTAGCGGACCACCGAGTGGTAGTGCTTGCCTGTGTGGAACAAACACATGCGCGTATACAGGATGAAACTACTTTTAAAAATATATATAACAATGAAAAATTAAAACTTTCATTGAATAATATTAACTGGAATAAAGTTGATGATATGGTCTGTCCAGATACTATATTACAGTATATATATAAAAATATAAATAAATGCTACAACGACGCGTGAATTACATCAAAAATTAAAAACACCAGTAACAAACATACCGAAAATACCGATAACTTCACGTATTATCAAAGCTTGCGAGTATAGAGATAAACTTATTTACCAATGGATAAAAGATTATAATAATAAAATTTTAAAAACACAATATAATAAAGCGCGAAACTATGCAAATAAATTAATTAGATCCTGCAAAAATAAATACATTTATAATGAAAAACATAAATATAAAGATAATTTAAAACAACTCTGGTTTATTCTTAACAGAATAACAGGTAGGGTGCGTAAGACAGTGGATACAGTACTCTTAAATGCGTTTGGGGGCACAAACAAAAATAAAAATATAATTGCAAATAACTTTGCGAATAAATTTCATAGTGGCGTTCAAAACATAATACCTCTATGTAAAAATAATATTTTAGATAAAATAGAATACAAACAACCAGTCAACGTAACAATGAATTTTCAAAAAGCGACACCTAAAGAGATCCTTAAAATTATAAAAACAATAAACGTTAACAAAGCTCCGGGTCTTGACAGAATTCGGGCGATAGATATAAAACGAATTTGCGAAGAAATTGCTCCGGCTATTGCAAAACTGGTAAATGTCTGCATAAAGACTAATAAATATCCTGACGAATTGAAAACTGGAATCGTGAGACCTATATACAAAAAGGGATGCAAACAGGATTATAATAATTACCATCCTATAACTATATTACCTACGATAGATAAGATTATAGAAAAATACATAGCTAGACAAATTTACACTTTTATGGGCTAAATAACATTCTTCATGACACACAGTTTGGGTTTCAACCTAAAAAAAGCACAACGCAACTACTTTCACTATTTACTAATAACGTATATGAAAATCTTAATGAGAGAAAACATGTATTGCAGTTATTTATCGACTATAGCAGGGCATTCGATACTTTACGCCATGTATTACTAGAGCGACTAGATGACTGTGGAATTAGAGGGCCGATTCTTGACTGGTGTCAGGACTATCCCAAAAATCGTTCTTACTATGTCAAGGTAGGGGATGCTTTAAGTAATAAAGTTTTGGTGAGTGAAGGAACAGCACAGGGTTCTGTATTAGGACCGCTACACTACATCACTTACGTGAATAATATCAACAATGTGGTTAACAACTGTAAATAGCTCATAATCATACATGTCTTCATAATATCAAAAGTTCAACCTATAATAATAATTGTGAATGTCCCCAGATTGAAGTGGTAGAAAAATGTAGATATTTAGGTTTAATAATCGATGACCGTATGAAATGGACTTATCACATTGAATCTGTATGTGATAAGCTATCTTAGCAAAATTTTACCTCATCAAGAGTAAAGTACCTTACCACATGCTAATAATAATAATAATAATAATAATAAAAAGGCGTAGGGAAGTGACGACCCCATCGCCCGCTGACGTGACGGTTATGTGACAAAACCGCTACGTCCGCGCAGTCAGTCAGCACCTTGCCAAGAGGTGTGAGCGCCGTGCCTCGGCAAAAATAGATGGTGCAAGGGCCCGCTTGTGCATATGGCCTCACCATGAAACGGCGCCGGGTCTGGGCGTCTCCCGTTAAATGACGCCCTGTATGGATGATGGAACATAGAAGATTGCGCAAAGGGCCGCTACCTGGAGATCGCCAGGGCGCGTCTGGAGCTGGCGCTGGACGCGACAGCATGCGAACCGCCAGCCGAGCGCGAGGTGCTGCACGACCACCCAGCAGCCCCTCGCATCCATCATCCCCACCAGCTTGCTTGGTGTCGGCAGGGTCTTCGCGGACCCAGCAATCGGCACCCGCCACTGGTGGAGTACGCCGCATGCGATGGACCATCAATATGAACACAAACGCATTGCGGGCGTATTTTAGGGCGAAAGGGGGAGAAATTGGAGGTTTCGCGTATCGGGCTAGGATGCATCGTCTTTTTACTGAGCTGGAGCCATCTATTACTGTCACCGAGCAAAACCTGGCAGACCGAGTTCGGTATATCTTACGCTCAAATATATTTGATGGCGCCGAACTCGAACGGCTACGACGTGAGGCTGTTCCCTCATCAAATGAAAACGCTGCGACTGAGGGTGCGGTGCCACAAGTTGCAGAACAACCCGCACACGTGGATGCCGCCGTGAATACCCCAGTGGTTGCTGATTCAAATGATGATGGAACATTCACCCAGGAACTAGAAATGGAGCAAATGAGGAGTACATTGGAAGAGGCGATTATGGAAACGCGCAGTACGCCTCTCGAAAATCGACCGCGACTTCCCCGCATAGCCCTAAGCAAGCGGAATCGGGCTGTCGTGAGGGCTCTGAACCCAATGCTGGTGACCTATTTGGAAGCCAGCCGGGACCTTTGCGAGACGGACTCAATTCTCTTTGGCGCCGCACTGGCAGTCTGCCGTATTATAGGTGCCAAACTTTCCACGGCTGGACGCACTACTGGACAAAGTAGTGCTATCCCAGCCTGGAGAACAAGAATTGAAGAACGTATCGCAAAGGCTAGGGCTCTCATCGGCAGACTGATATGCTTCAGGTCAGGCAATACCAGGCCAAGGATTGTGCGCACCGTCAGGATGGCGTTTGCTGGGACAAATATTAGTTTGTCCCAGCCGGATATAATGCAAAAACTGACGGAGCGCATAGACGACCTGAAGCAGAGAATCGCTGCTTGGGGAAAGCGAATTCGGCGATATACCGAGAGATCGACACGGTTCAACCAGAATCGTCTCTTCCAGAGTGATCAGAAGAGGCTCTATAAATCATTGGAGCGACCAATGGTAAGTGGAACGGGCCCAGTACCGAATCAGGCCGACACGGTCGCATTCTGGCGCGGCCTGTGGTCAGAGCCCGTAAACCACAACGAGGGCCCTTGGATGGAAGTTGTGGCGAGTCAGTGTGCGGGTATTACGCCCATGGACCCCGTCACCATAACGCCGGATGACGTAGCTGAGGCGGTCCGTAGGGCCCCGAACTGGAAAAGTCCGGGACTCGACGGGCTGCATCACTACTGGCTGAAGGGGTTTGTGGTGTGTCACACTGTGCTCGCCCGACAGTTCCAAGAGGCTCTCTACCGGAAGTCGCTCCCGAGCCTCTTCACTACTGGGATCACTCATTTGGTTCCTAAAGACCAGGTTACCACAGACCCGAGCAAATACCGCCCCATCACGTGTCTGCCGACCATATACAAGACACTAACATCCATTTTGAGCGCGAGAATCACTCGTCACCTGGACTCAAATCAGGTGATGTCGCGCGCTCAAAATGGATGTCGGGGCGGTGGTCGTGGAACCAAGGAACCACTCCTCATTGACGCGGTCATTGGCAAAGTGGTGAAACGCAACCGTCGGAACTTCTCCGCCGCCTGGATAGACTACAGAAAGGCATTCGACTCGGTGCCCCATACATGGCTAAAGAGAGTCCTCGAACTGTACAAGATAGACTGTACAGTTAGAGACTTCCTCGAGCAGTGTATGGGGCAGTGGAGTACGATCCTTTGTCATCTGGGCGAGCGGATGACGGCTGCGGAGAACCACATAAGGATAGGAAGGGGTATCTTCCAGGGCGATTGTCTGAGTCCAATATGGTTCTGCCTCTCTCTGAACCCTCTCAGTACCTTACTGGAGGGCTCTGGGAGGGGATTTCAGCTACGGAAAGGAGGGACAAAAGTGACCCACCTTTTCTATATGGATGACCTCAAGTTATTCGCCTCCAGTCGCTCCCATCTTACGGAATTGCTAAACATCACTTGTGAATTTAGCAATTCCATTGAAATGGAGCTGGGGACGGATAAGTGTGCGGTACTCCATGTTGAGAGGGGTAGGGTTGCTAACTCTGAGGGCATAGACTTATCTATGCCCGTCAACTTAAGGACCCTTTCCGAGGCTGAAACATACCGATACCTGGGTATGTCACAGAACATCGGTATCGATGAGGCTGGTATGAAACAGTCAGTTTGCGACGTATTTTATGCACGCTTGACCAAAGTGCTTAACAGCCTTTTGTCCGGTGTGAATAAGACACAAGCATATAACGGCTGGGTCATGCCTGTCCTCATGTATACCTTTGGCATACTCAGGTGGACTCAGACTGAACTTAACGCCCTGGATAGAAAAGTCCGCACTACCATGACGTCCCACAGGATGCATCATCCGAGATCGTCGGTAATGAGGCTGTACTTGCCGCGAAAGCATGGTGGGCGTGGTTTCTTGAGCGCGCTCACCATGCATAATCGCGAAGTGTGCAGCCTCCGTAATTACTTCCTGGCGAGATCGGATGATCCATTCTATAAGGACGTCATTTCTTGTGATAAAGGACTTACCCCTCTATCCTTAGCCAACGAGCAATGGCAAGACCCGGCAGTGCAGACAATTTCCGACCGGGAGACCGTATGGAAGGAGAAGGAGCTCCACGGGAGGTTCTACAAGTCTCTACATGGGCCTTTCGTAGACACAGTAACCTCCCTCCACTGGCTACGCTTTGGTGACCTCTTCGGGGAAACCGAGGGTTTTGTCTGTGCAATACAGGATCAGGTTATTAAGACCAACAACTATCGGAGATACATCCTAAAGGATGGCACCATCGACATCTGTCGAGCTTGTCGCCATCCCGGTGAGTCACTTAGGCATGTCATCTCCGGTTGTTCGGCGCTTTCTAACTCTGAGTACTTGCACAGGCACAACCTAGTAGCCAGAATTCTACACCAGGAGCTCGCTGTGAAATACGGTCTCGTGGATCGGAAATTGCCGTATTACAAGTACTTGCCGGAAGCCGTGCTCGAAAATGATCGCGCCAGGCTCTATTGGGACCGGGCCATCATCACAGACAGGACTATTCTTGCGAATAAGCCTGATATTGTGCTGATGGACCGGGCACAGTCAAGGATATTTTTGGTCGACATTACCATTCCGTGTGACGAAAACCTCGTGAAAGCCGAAACAGATAAGCAAACAAAATATCTGGACCTGGCTCACGAGGTGACCGACATGTGGGGTGGTCTGCCGACCGAAATTATTCCTGTAGTCGTCTCTGCAAACGGGCTAATCCCAGTCAGCCTCTCGGGTCATCTGAGGCGGCTGGGTCTACGTGGCGGACCGCTCCAGGCTCAGATGCAGAAGGCGGTGCTCCTCGCTACCGCCCGCATCGTCCGCCGGTTTCTTTCCCTTTCCCCCTAACCCTCGGCCGTTTGTTCTCCCCTGCCGAGGGCCTCCATCTGGTTGGGCTTTTATTTATATATGTATTTTTATATTTAGTTTATGTTATTGATATTTATGTATATTTATCTTTTCATTTCCATTTATAATTATATATTTATAGAACCCAACCAGATGAGAAAACTATATTGATAGCCCACATAATAATAATAATAATAACATCTGTCGACATCTGTCGAGCTTGTCGCCATCCCGGTGAGTCACTTAGGCATGTCATCTCCGGTTGTTCGGCGCTTTCTAACTCTGAGTACTTGCACAGGCACAACCTAGTAGCCAGAATTCTTCACCAGGAGCTCGCTCTGAAATACGGTCTCGTGTCTCGGAAATTGCCGTATTACAGGTACTTGCCGGAAGCCGTGCTCGAAAATGATCGCGCCAGGCTCTATTGGGACCGGGCCATCATCACAGACAGGACTATTCTTGCGAATAAGCCTGATATTGTGCTGATGGACCGGGCACAGTCAAGGATATTTTTGGTCGACATTACCATTCCGTATGACGAGAACCTCGTGAAAGCCGAAACAGATAAGCAAACAAAATATCTGGACCTGGCTCACGAGGTGACCGACATGTGGGGTGGTCTGCCGACCGAAATTATTCCTGTAGTCGTCTCTGCGAACGGGCTAATCCCAGTCAGCCTCTCGGGTCATCTGAGGCGGCTGGGACTACGTGGCGGACCGCTCCAGGCTCAAATGCAGAAGGCGGTGCTCCTCGATACCGCCCGCATCGTCCGCCGGTTTCTTTCCCTTTCCCTCTAACCCTCGGCCGTTTGGTCTCCCCTGCTGAGGGCCTCCATCTGGTTGGGCTTTTATTTATTTATGTATTTTAATATTTATTTTATGTTATTGATATTTATGTATATTTATCTTCTCATCTTCATTTATAATTATGTATAATTAGAACCCAACCAGATGAGAAAACTATATTGATACCCCACAATAATAATAATAATAATAAAAAGGCGTAGGGAAGTGACGACCCCATCGCCCGCTGACGTGACGGTTATGTGACAAAACCGCTACGTCCGCGCAGTCAGTCAGCACCTTGCCAAGAGGTGTGAGCGCCGTGCCTCGGCAAAAATAGATGGTGCAAGGGCCCGCTTGTGCATATGGCCTCACCATGAAACGGCGCCGGGTCTGGGCGTCTCCCGTTAAATGACGCCCTGTATGGATGATGGAACATAGAAGATTGCGCAAAGGGCCGCTACCTGGAGATCGCCAGGGCGCGTCTGGAGCTGGCGCTGGACGCGACAGCATGCGAACCGCCAGCCGAGCGCGAGGTGCTGCACGACCACTCAGCAGACCCTCGCATCCATCATCCCCACCAGCTTGCTTGGTGTCGGCAGGGTCTTCGCGGACCCAGCAATCGGCACCCGCTACTGGTGGAGTACGCCGCATGCGATGGACCATCAATATGAATACAAACGCATTGCGGGCGTATTTTAGGGCGAAAGGGGGAGAAATTGGAGGTTTCGCGTATCGGGCTAGGATGCATCGTCTTTTTACTGAGCTGGAGCCATCTATTACTGTCACCGAGAAAAACCTGGCAGACCGAGTTCGGTATATCTTACGCTCAAATATATTTGATGGCGCCGAACTCGAACGGCTACGACGTGAGGCTGTTCCCTCATCAAATGAAAACGCTGCGACTGAGGGTGCGGTGCCACAAGTTGCAGAACAACCCGCACACGTGGATGCCGCCGTGAATACCCCAGTGGTTGCTGATTCAAATGATGATGGAACATTCACCCAGGAACTAGAAATGGAGCAAATGAGGAGTACATTGGAAGAGGCGATTATGGAAACGCGCAGTACGCCTCTCGAAAATCGACCGTGACTTCCCCGCATAGGCCTAAGCAAGCGGAATCGGGCTGTCGTGAGGGCTCTGAACCCAATGCTGGTGACCTATTTGGAAGCCAGCCGGGACCTTTGCGAGACGGACTCAATTCTCTTTGGCGCCGCACTGGCAGTCTGCCGTATTATAGGTGCCAAACTTTCCACGGCTGGACGCACTACTGGACAAAGTAGTGCTATCCCAGCCTGGAGAACAAGAATTGAAGAACGTATCGCAAAGGCTAGGGCTCTCATCGGCAGACTGATATGCTTCAGGTCAGGCAATACCAGGCCAAGGATTGTGCGCACCGTCAGGATGGCGTTTGCTGGGACAAATATTAGTTTGTCCCAGCCGGATATAATGCAAAAACTGACGGAGCGCATAGACGACCTGAAGCAGAGAATCGCTGCTTGGGGAAAGCGAATTCGGCGATATACCGAGAGGTCGACACGGTTCAACCAGAATCGTCTCTTCCAGAGTGATCAGAAGAGGCTCTATAAATCATTGGAGCGACCAATGGTAAGTGGAACGGGCCCAGTACCGAATCAGGCCGACACGGTCGCATTCTGGCGCGGCCTGCGGTCAGAGCCCGTAAACCACAACGAGGGCCCTTAGATGGAAGTTGTGGCGAGTCAGTGTGCGGGTATTACGCCCATGGACCCCGTCACCATAACGCCGGATGACGTAGCTGAGGCGGTCCGTAGGGCCCCGAACTGGAAAAGTCCGGGACTCGACGGGCTGCATCACTACTGGCTGAAGGGGTTTGTGGTGTGTCACACTGTGCTCGCCCGACAGTTCCAAGAGGCTCTCAACCAGAAGTCGCTCCCGAACCTCTTCACTACTGGGATCACTCATTTGGTTCCTAAAGACCAGGTTACCACAGACCCGAGCAAATACCGCCCCATCACGTGTCTGCCGACCATATACAAGACACTAACATCCATTTTGAGCGCGAGAATCACTCGTCACCTGGACTCAAATCAGGTGATGTCGCGCGCTCAAAATGGATGTCGGGGCGGTGGTCGTGGAACCAAGGAACTACTCCTCATTGACGCGGTCATTGGCAAAGTGGTGAAACGCAACCGTCGGAACTTCTCCGCCGCCTGGATAGATTACAGAAAGGCATTCGACTCGGTGCCCCATACATGGCTAAAGAGAGTCCTCGAACTGTACAAGATAGACTGTACAGTTAGAGACTTCCTCGAGCAGTGTATGGGGCAGTGGAGTACGATCCTTTGTCATCTGGGCGAGCGGATGACGGCTGCGGAGAACCACATAAGGATAGGAAGGGGTATCTTCCAGGGCGATTGTCTGAGTCCAATATGGTTCTGCCTCTCTCTGAACCCTCTCAGTACCTTACTGGAGGGCTCTGGGAGGGGATTTCAGCTACGGAAAGGAGGGACAAAAGTGACCCACCTTTTCTATATGGATGACCTCAAGTTATTCGCCTCCAGTCGCTCCCATCTTATGGAATTGCTAAACATCACTTGTGAATTTAGCAATTCCATTGGAATGGAGCTGGGGACGGATAAGTGTGCGGTACTCCATGTTGAGAGGGGTAGGGTTGCTAACTCTGAGGGCATAGACTTATCTATGCCCGTCAACTTAAGGACCCTTTCCGAGGCTGAAACATACCGATACCTGGGTATGTCACAGAACATCGGTATCGATGAGGCTGGTATGAAACAGTCAGTTTGCGACGTATTTTATGCACGCTTGACCAAAGTGCTTAACAGCCTTTTGTCCGGTGTGAATAAGACACAAGCATATAACGGCTGGGTCATGCCTGTCCTCATGTATACCTTTGGCATACTCAGGTGGACTCAGACTGAACTTAACGCCCTGGATAGAAAAGTCCGCACTACCATGACGTCCCACAGGATGCATCATCCGAGATCGTCGGTAATGAGGCTGTACTTGCCGCGAAAGCATGGTGGGCGTGGTTTCTTGAGCGCGCTCACCATGCATAATCGCGAAGTGTGCAGCCTCCGTAATTACTTCCTGGCGAGATCGGATGATCCATTCTATAAGGACGTCATTTCTTGTGATAAAGGACTTACCCCTCTATCCTTAGCCAACGAGCAATGGCAAGACCCGGCAGTACAGACAATTTCCGACCGGGAGACCGTATGGAAGGAGAAGGAGCTCCACGGGAGGTTCTACAAGTCTCTACATGGGCCTTTCGTAGACACAGTAACCTCCCTCCACTGGCTACGCTTTGGTGACCTCTTCGGGGAAACCGAGGGTTTTGTCTGTGCAATACAGGATCAGGTTATTAAGACCAACAACTATCGGAGATACATCCTAAAGGATGGCACCATCGACATCTGTCGAGCTTGTCGCCATCCCGGTGAGTCACTTAGGCATGTCATCTCCGGTTGTTCGGCGCTTTCTAACTCTGAGTACTTGCACAGGCACAACCTAGTAGCCAGAATTCTACACCAGGAGCTCGCTGTGAAATACGGTCTCGTGGATCGGAAATTGCCGTATTACAAGTACTTGCCGGAAGCCGTGCTCGAAAATGATCGCGCCAGGCTCTATTGGGACCGGGCCATCATCACAGACAGGACTATTCTTGCGAATAAGCCTGATATTGTGCTGATGGACCGGGCACAGTCAAGGATATTTTTGGTCGACATTACCATTCCGTGTGACGAAAACCTCGTGAAAGCCGAAACAGATAAGCAAACAAAATATCTGGACCTGGCTCACGAGGTGACCGACATGTGGGGTGGTCTGCCGACCGAAATTATTCCTGTAGTCGTCTCTGCAAACGGGCTAATCCCAGTCAGCCTCTCGGGTCATCTGAGGCGGCTGGGTCTACGTGGCGGACCGCTCCAGGCTCAGATGCAGAAGGCGGTGCTCCTCGATACCGCCCGCATCGTCCGCCGGTTTCTTTCCCTTTCCCCCTAACCCTCGGCCGTTTGGTCTCCCCTGCCGAGGGCCTCCATCTGGTTGGGCTTTTATTTATATATGTATTTTTATATTTAGTTTATGTTATTGATATTTATGTATATTTATCTTTTCATTTCCATTTATAATTATATATTTATAGAACCCAACCAGATGAGAAAACTATATTGATAGCCCACATAATAATAATAATAATAATACTAAAAAGGCGTAGGGAATTGACGACCCCATCGCCCGCTGACGTAACAGTTAAGTGACAAAACTGCTACGTCAACGCAGTCAGTCAGCGCCTTGCGAGAGGTGTGAGCGCCGTGCCTCGGCAGAATTTAGGGTGCAGAGGCCCGTTTGTGCTTATGGCTACACACGAAACGGTGCCGGGCCTGGGCGTCTCCCGTTAATGGACGCCCAAATAATGGATGATGGATAAGAAGATAGTGCGCAAAGGGCCGCTGCCTGGGGGTCGCCGGGGCGCGTCTGGAGCTGGCGCTGGACGCGGCAGCATGCGGGTCGCCAGCCGAGCGCGAGGAGCTGCACGGTCACCTAGCAGCCCTCCGCATCCATCATCCCCACCAGAAGGCTTGGTGTCGGCTGGGTCTTCTCGGACTCAGCAAGCGGCACCCGCCGCTGGTGGAGCACGTCGCATGCGTTGGTCACAAGAAATGAATGCAAACGCACTGCGGGCGTACTTTAGGGCAAAAGGGGAAGAAACTGGATGTTTGGCGTATCGGGCTAGGATGCATCGTCTTTTTGCTGAGCTGGAGCCATCTTTAACCGTCACAGAGCAAAACCTGGCAGACCGAGTTCGGTATATCTTGCGCTCAAATATATTTGATGTCGCCGAACTCGAACGGCTACGACGTGAGGCTGTTCCCTCGTCGGATGAGAATGCTACGGCTGAGGATGCGGCGCCACAAATGGTAGAGCAATCCGCAAACGTGGATGCCGCCGTGAATACCCCAGTTGTGGTTGATTCAAACGATGATGGAACAGTCGCCCAGGAACTGGAATTAGAGCATATGAGGAGTATATCGGAAGAGGCGATTGTGGAAACGCGCAGTACGCCTCTCGAAAATCGACCGCGACTTCCCCGCATAGCCCTAAGCAAGCGGAATCGGGCTGTCGTGAGGGCTCTGAACCCAATGCTGGTTACCTATTTGGAAGCCAGCCGGGACCTTTGCGAGACGGACTCAATTCTTTTTGGCGCCGCGCTGGCAGTCTGCCGTATCATAGGCGCCAAGGTTTCCACGGCTGGACGCGCTACTGGCCATAGTAGCGCTATCCCAGCATGGAGAAGAAGAATTGAGGAACGTATCGCAAGGGCTAGAGCTCTCATCGGCAGACTGATATGCTTCAGATCAGGCAACAACAGGCCAAGAATTGTGCGCACCGTCAGGATGGCGTTTGCTGGGACAAATGTCAGTTTGTCCCAGCCGGATATAACGCAAAAACTGACGGAGCGCATAGATGATCTGAAGCAGAGAATCGCTGCTTGGGGAAAGCGGATTCGGCGATATACCGAGAGGTCGACACGGTTCAACCAGAATCGTCTCTTCCAGAGTGATCAGAAGAGGCTCTATGAATCATTGGAGCGACCAATGGTAAGTGGAACGGGTCCAGCACCGAATCAGGCCGACAGTGTAGCATTCTGGCGCGGCCTGTGGTCAGAGCCCGTAAACCACAGCGAGGGCCCTTGGACAGAAGTTGTGGCGAGTCAGTGTGCGGGTATTACGCCCATGGACCCCGTCATCATAACGCCGGATGACGTAGCTGAGGCGGTCCGTAGGGCCCCGAACTGGAAAAGTCCGGGGCTTGACGGGCTGCATCACTACTGGCTGAAGGGGTTCATGGTGTGTCACTCTGTGCTCGCCCGACAGTTTCAAGAGGCTCTCAACCAGAAGTCGCTCCCAAGCCTCTTCACTACTGGGATCACTCATTTGGTTCCTAAAGACCAGGGTACCACAGACCCGAGCAAATACCGCCCCATCACTTGTCTACCGACAATATACAAGACACTAACATCCATTTTGAGCGCGAGAATCACTTGTCACCTGGACTCAAATCAGGTGATGTCGCGCGCTCAAAATGGATGTCGGGGCGGTGGTCGTGGAACCAAGGAACCACTCCTCATTGACGCGGTCATTGGCAAAGTGGTGAAACGCAACCGTCGGAACTTCTCCGCCGCCTGGATAGACTACAGAAAGGCATTCGACTCGGTGCCCCATACATGGCTAAAGAGAGTCCTCGAGCTGTACAAGATAGACTGTACAGTTAGAGACTTCCTCGAGCAGTGTATGGGGCAGTGGAGTACGATCCTTTGTCATCTGGGTGAGCGGATGATGGCTGCGGAGAACCACATAAGGATAAGAAGGGGTATCTTCCAGGGCGATTGTCTGAGTCCAATCTGGTTCTGCCTCTCTCTGAACCCTCTCAGTACCTTACTGGAGGGCCCGGGGAGGGGATTTCAGCTACGGAAAGGAGGGACAAAAGTGACCCACCTTTTCTATATGGATGACCTCAAGTTATTCGCCTCCAGTCGCTCCCATCTTATGGAATTGCTAAACATCACTTGTGAATTTAGCAATTCCATTGGAATGGAGCTTGGGACGGATAAGTGTGCGGTCCTCCATGTTGAGAGGGGAAGGGTTGCTAACTCTGAGGGCGCAGACTTATCTGTGCCCGTCAACTTAAGGACCCTTTCCGAGGCTGAAACATACCGATACCTGGGTATGTCACAAAACATCGGTATCGATGAGACTGGTATGAAACAGTCAGTTTGCGACGTGTTTTATGCACGCTTGACCAAAGTGCTTAACAGCCTTTTGTCCGGTGTGAATAAGGCACACGCATATAACGGCTGGGTCATGCCTGTCCTCATGTATACCTTTGGCATACTCAGGTGGACTCAGACTGAACTTAACGCCCTGGATAGAAAAGTCCGCACTACCATGACGTCCCATAGGATGCATCATCCGAGATCGTCGGTAATGAGGCTGTACTTGCCGCGGAAGCATGGTGGTCGTGGCTTCTTGAGCGCGCTCACCATGCACAATCGCGAAGTGTGCAGCCTCCGTGATTACTTCCTGGCGAGATCGGATGATCCATTCTATAAGGACGTCATTTCTTGTGATAAAGGACTTACCCCTCTATCCTTAGCCAACGAGCAATGGCAAGACCCGGCAGTGCAGAGCATTTCCGACCGGGAGACCGTATGGAAGGAGAAGGAGCTCCACGGGAGGTTCTACAAGGCTCTACATGAGCCTTTCGTAGACACAGTAGCCTCCCTCCACTGGCTACGCTTTGGTGATCTCTTCGGGGAAACCGAGGGTTTTGTCTGTGCAATACAGGATCAGGTTATTAAGACCAACAACTATCAGAGATACATCCTAAAGGATGGCACCGTCGACATCTGTCGAGCTTGTCGCCATCCCGGTGAGTCACTTAGGCATGTTATCTCCGGTTGTTCGGCGCTTTCTAACTCTGAGTACTTGCACAGGCACAACCTAGTAGCCAGAATTCTACACCAGGAGCTCGCTCTGAAATACGGTCTCGTGGATCGGAAATTGCCGTATTACAAGTACTTGCCGGAAGCCGTGCTCGAAAATGATCGCGCCAGGCTCTATTGGGACCGGGCCATCATCACAGACAGGACTATTCTTGCGAATAAGCCTGATATTGTGCTGATGGACCGGGCACAGTCAAGGATATTTTTGGTCGACATTACCATTCCGTATGACGAGAACCTCGTGAAAGCCGAAACAGACAAGCAAACAAAATATCTGGACCTGGCTCACGAGGTGACCGACATGTGGGGTGGTCTGCCGACCGAAATTATTCCTGTAGTCGTCTCTGCAAACGGGCTAATCCCAGTCAGCCTCTCGGGTCATCTGAGGCGGCTGGGACTACGTGGCGGGCCGCTCCAGGTTCAAATGCAGAAGGCGGTGCTCCTCGATACCGCCCGCATCGTCCGCCGGTTTCTTTCCCTTTCCCCCTAACCCTCGGCCGTTTGGTCTCCCCTGCCGAGGGCCTCCATCTGGTTGGGCTTTTATTTATTTATGTACTTTTATATTTATTTTATGTTATTGATATTTATGTATATTTATCTTTTCATTTTCATTTATAATTATATATTTATAGCACCCAACCAGATGAGAAAACTATATAGATACCCCACAATAATAATAATATTATGTATATTTATCTTCTCATCTTCATTTATAATTATGTATAATTAGAACCCAACCAGATGAGAAAACTATATTGATACCCCACAATAATAATAATAATCCTGAGCGCGCTCACCATGTATAATCGCGAAGTGTGCAGCCTCCGTCATTACTTCCTGGCGAGATCGGATGATCCATTCTATAATGACGTCATTTCTAGTGATAAAGGACTTACCCCTCTATCCTTAGCCAACGAGCAATGGGAAGACCCGGCAGTACAGAGCATTTCCGACCGGGAGACCGTATGGAAGGAGAAGGAGCTCCACGGGAGGTACTACAGGGCTCTACATGAGCCTCACGTAGATACAGCCGCCTCCCTCAACTGGCTACGTTTCGGTGACCTCTTCGGGGAAACCGAGGGTTTTGCTGTGTAATACAGGATCAGGTTATTAAGACCAACAACTATCGGAGATACATCCTAAAGGATGGCACTGTCGACGTCTGTCGAGCTTGTCGACATCCCGGGGAGTCACTTAGGCATGTCATCTCCGGTTGTTCGGCGCTTTCTAACTCTGAGTACTTGCACAGGCACAACCTAGTAGCCAGAATTCTACACCAGGAGCTCGCTCTGAAATACGGTCTCGTGGACCGAAAATTGCCGTATTACAAGTACTTGCCGGAAGCCGTGCTCGAAAATGACCGCGCCAGGCTCTACTGGGACCGGGCCATCATCACAGACAGGACTATTCTTGCGAATAAGCCTGATATTGTGCTGATGGACCGGGCACAGTCAAGGATATTTTTGATCGACATTACCATTCCGTATGACGAGAACCTCGTGAAAGCCGAAACGGATAAACGAACAAAATATCTGGACCTGGCTCACGAGGTGACCGACATGTGGGGTGGTATGCCGACCGAAATTATTCCTGTAGTCGTCTCTGCGAATGGGCTAATCCCAGTCAGCCTCTCGGGTTATCTGAGGCGACTGGGACTCCGTGACGGACCGCTCCGGGCTCAAATGCAGAAGGCGGTGCTTCTCGATACCGCCCGCATCGTCCGCCGGTTTCTTTCCCTTTCCCCCTAACCCTCGGCCGTTTGGTCTCCCCTGCCGAGGGCTCCCATCTGGTTGGATCTTATTTATTTATGTAGTTTTTGTATTTATTTTATTTTATTGATATTTATGTATATTTATCTTTTCATTTTAATTTATAATTATATATTTATAGCACCCAACCAGGTGAGAAAATTATATAGATACCCCATAATAATAATATTCCACAACTATCACACAACGCCATCTAGTCCCAAGCTAAGCAGAGCTTGTGTTATGGGTACTAGACAACCGATAAACATACTTATATATTTCTAAATACATAAATATTATAGATAAATTACACCCAGACACAGAACAAATGATCATGCTCATCACACAAACATTTGTCCTGGGTGGGAATCGAACCCACGACCTGCGGCATAGCAGTCAGGGTCACTAACCACTAGACCAACAGGCCTGACAATAAAATGTTACTTTAAAAAGCACTCGGCGAATCAATAGTCTCGTATGGGTTAAGCAGTTATGGACGCACGTATAAAACCCATCTTGAAAAAATATACGAGCTACAATTGCGCATATTTAAATGTATCCCTCTCAAAATCAAAGATAAATTTAAAAAAAAATCCTTATGGTCTCTTTCATCATTGCAATATACTACCAGTACACGACAGGGTGAAATACCAACTACTGCTTGAAAATTATAGCAAGGAAGAACTAAAAATTAGCCTTATCTATACCAAGCTTACACGACAAGCCCTTAATCCATATATGACGATACCAAAATATAAAAATATGTATGGAAAATTTAGGTTACAATATCAAGTTCCTGCTCTTTTAAACCAAATTCCAAAAGCAATAAAAAATGAACTAACTAAGAAAAATATTAAATGTAAGCTTAAACAGTATTTTATAGACAAATTGATAACGACACCTACTAATAATTTATACCAAAAAAACTATACTAAGACACATAATATACATAAATACAAATCTACTAATAAATATATACATAGATACACACAATCGTAACATTAATATCTCGATTACTAATATTATTTATCAAACTCACTAACTGTCCTTTCCTGTGATACACATATAGTTAAAAAAAATATTGTCAAAATATTGTCACAGCATGTATTATGTAAGTTGTCGCTACGCGAACCGATTGAACATGGTCGAAGTTACGAATCGACGGTACATGGAAAAACTTTTGTAAGTTTATTTGTACTGTCGGATGTTATATAATAACTATATTTTGTAAAAATTAATAAATAAATAAATAAATACATCCGTGCACTTGCTCAGCAACCCACATACTACACTCCATATAATATAATCATTATCTCTTTTCAGAGACCATTAGCGATTCTCTTTGAGTGGCTTCAAAAGCTCTCAAATATTCGGTTATAATAGTAAAGCTTTGAAGTTCGAGCGCCTTAGATTATTTACTAATCTAAGTTCGAGCGCCATTTTATATTGAGTGCGGGAATAATATTCGATTGGAGTTAACGAAAACTCGGATGAGGGATGGACATCTGTTAAACACTTTTGTTTTGATCTCAAATCACTTACTTCACATAATGATTACTCATATTTTCAGAATTGTGTACAGATATAAACATATATAAATATATTATAAGCAACTCCTTGGTCTAGCGGTCCTAAGTGCGCTTTCTGATCATGAGGTCTTGGGTTCGAATCCGGGGTCAGGCCATGATTAGTTCTTTCTGTCGAGAAATTTTCAGTAGCATCTAGTAATCAGGAAGTTGGCAGTGTTTCATCCACTAGACTAGAAATGCATTTAATTAGTTGCATCTATATTAGTTGCAAGACGAATGGGTCGGTTTGGCCGGGGAAGGAACACGCTCTTTCTTTCTTTCTTTCTATGGGCTACAGCATCCACTTACCATCGGATAGACTGGAGCTAGTTCTACAGAAAATATGAATTACTATCGAATTTTGGAACCCTTAGGCAAACACTAGTAGGATTTTTTGGATGAGTCCATCTAAATAAACATTATTAGGGTTACGAAAACAGCAGTCGGTACAAGATTTTTGTCATCAAACTATGGAATTAAAAAGCACTATCTAAAGAATTGAACAATATTAATAATTATAAATTAATAGGCGAGATAGTCGTTTATCGAAGTCAAACATTACAATATAAAAAATTACATTACATTAGAATGAAGAAAGGACTGACGCTTGATTGACACCCCCGCCCCCAGTCAAAAAGTTCTTGAATTTAAGTGAAATATTTAGTATCATAACAAATGATCCTATGTCAAGAATATTGACGTCTTTGTATTCTATATTTTAAATGGGTTATATAAATATTGCGTCACAGGAAATGAGATTTTGCGAATTTCCGATCAATAAGGAACAAAACTCGTTAACCTTTATTAACGTTTATTACAAAGAGAACACTTCATATGTTTATTTCGCGTTCATTCTGTTTTTGGCTGTTCTGAAAAATCATACATTATCAAAACATCAAAGAGTTGTACACTTATTTCGATCCGGTCCAGCACCACCTCGACACCGAGAAGCCGCACCTATTCTTCAAAATGCAAACACCGATAGCAACTCCGTTTTATGTGATGTACCTCAAATACACCGGGTTACATACTTGAACATAACTTCAAATAGGGCGCTGGGGTCTGTCTGTACTTTCGCGATGACATTTGCTGTCGGCGTCTCCGTTGGTTTGAGGTTTCAGGGTTTTCTGCAATTTAGCTTTTAGTGGACACCTTGTAGAGACAACCCCTATGCCTGTGTCTATGAAACCAGGAGATAACCAGGCTCATTGAACACCTGACAGGGATGGCAGATAAAGCCCAACAACGGTATCCGATTGTGGAGCTAGTTCTTCTTCGGGATTTTAACGCCAACCAAAAAGGGTGGTTGTTCCCATACGATAAAACCGACCATGTTGGGAGAGATGCACGCAAACTTGCGTTATCGCATGATCTCACTCAGCTGTTTCAAGTAGCGACACGGGTACCAGATGTAGACGGATATACACCCAATTGCTTCGACCTTCTGCTGACAACAGACCCAGACAGGTACTCGGTATCCGTCTCAACTCCGCTGGGATCATCCGATCACTGTCTAGTGAAATCCCAATCGATCATCTCTCCTCTGGATGACTGACCAGTGGGCATGACGAGATTATAGTGATACGCGTCAGTAGACTGAGATGCGATGCGGCAATTTTTGCATCCTATACGTGGCGGCAAGTGTGCTTTTCTTCTAATGAACCTCCTGCTCTGCCGATGCGAGTGTGATACAGCAGGGAATGCAATATTTTATTACGTTCTCCGACATCCCGCTCGGTAACAAGGATCTGCCCTGGTGTAGTGCGAACTGTGCTCGTGCTGAGGCCTGCAAAGAGTACGCCTACCAGGTCTGAGTTCTAGCTAGAGATTGCAAAGTTGGAGCTCGCAGAGTTCACGCAAAGAAGAGAGCTTTTAATTATGCTGCCAAGTCTTGCAAACGGGTTCTCCGCAGGGCACAATTCGACCACGTCAGTCGTATAGGGGCCATACTTGCTTTCTACCCTCCTGGTAGTAAGCAATTTTGGTCTCTGTCGACGGCTGTCGAATTCAACTTCTGCCGTCCCTCATTGGCTCCCCTGCTGAAACCCAAGAACACTAAGAAAGCAATTTTATTTGCATCTCTGTTAGTGAACCTTATCCATGTGCAACCAGTACCCAAGAAGGGTACTCGTGTCAAACCCTGTAATTATCGACCAATCGGCATCACCTCCATACTATGTTCCCAACTCTAGACTGGGGCTCCGCAGTACCAGCTCCTTCCACTTGACCGTATCCAGCGCTTAGCGGCTCGAATCGTCGATGACCGAGTGCTTTCCGATCGGCTCGATTCACTGGTACTGCGAAGAGATGTTGCATCTCTTTGCATTTTCTTTTGCATATACCATGGAGAGTGCTCTGAGGAATTGTTCGGAATAATCCCAGCCGCCAAATTTCGTGAACGCACTACGCGGCAAACGTTCCGATACCATCCACACCATCTGGATGCTTGGCGGTCCACCACTGTACGTTTCAGAAGGAGTTTTCTTCCGCGTACAACCTCATTGTTGAATAGTTTACCACCGGTGATTTTTCCGGACCGATACGACCTGGGGACTTTCAACAAAAGAGCTTACTACTTTCTAAAGGGCCGGCAACGCACCTGCAATTCCCCTGGTGTTGCAGTTGATCATGGACGGCGGTAGTCACTTAACATCAGGTGAGCCGCATGCTTGTTTGCCCCCTCTTCTATAAAAAAAACATGTAAAGTTAGGGAAAGTATATTCAAATGTAAGCTGCAAACATACCTTAAAAGAAATGAACTTTTCAGAGACCATCAATATGGCATCCGGCGGGAACGGTCTACTGGGGATCTTCTTGTGTAGGTCACTTAATTCTGGGGCGAGGCTATCGAGAAGAACGGTGAAGTTCTCGTTGTTTCACTCAGCACTCGCAGCTTTTGACAGGGTTTGGCACGCAAGTCTCCTGAGTAAGCTTCCTGCTTACGGCATCCCCGCCGAATTTTGCAACTGAATATCTGACGTTCTGAGTGAACTATCGATCAGAGTAGTCATAGCTTTTCTGACTATATTAATGCCAGGGTTCCTCAGGGGCCTGTTCTCTCTGTGACTCTTTTTCTGCCAATGATCTACTTCTACCAGGTATTGTTGGTTATGTAAATGACAGCACAGTTACAAAGAGATTTATGTCCAGCGCAAAAGATGGAGCACAGTAATACGTTCACTCAGAGAGGTTATGGTGAAGTGGATAAATGCGACCTTAAGTCTTGTCTCCCAATGAGGCGACGACAATCTGGTCACTTTCAACGCCGCGAAAACGCAGGTCTTTCTGTTCTCCGTAAAACGGAGTCCGTTCGATCTGAATCTTACTTTCATCATCTTGAGCTTCCCGGCATACAGTTGAGTGCTAACCTCAACTTTGGCGCTAACATTATGTCGAAAGCACAAACTGCGACCAAATAACTGGCTATTTAAAAAAAAAATTGGCTTTTGAGTGTAGTCACTTTCTATAGTTGTTGAAACTACGATAAGCCTAAAATTATTTACGCTTTTATCCATATATATATATATATATATATATATATATATATATATATATATATATATATATATATATATATATATATATATGTATATATATATATATATATATATATATATATATATATATATATATATATATATATATATATATATATATATATATATATATATATATATATATATATATATATGCACACCGGCACAATTAGCGGAACACAATAAAAGCAGGATTTTAAAATCTTTTACTTGAGGAACTGGCCAGTTATGATATTTTTTTAATTTATTGTCAAATTTGAAAATAGAAAATTAGATGACATACACTTTTTTCATTCATTTGTTTTATTTTCCCGAACAATACGTTTTGTCAACTTGTTCGAGTAATAACTACGTAATTGTAATTTTTTTGAAAAATTACACATAATGGTTTTTTATAAATTTGTTATTCTATAGGCAATTTTGTTTATTAAAAGCTCTTTATTATGCCTGACTTAACATCACTGGAAATCATTAGGGCTGATGAAATGAGAAGAAATGGCCATACCTACAGATCAATTGCCTCAAGGCTTCGTCGACCAGTACCAACGATTCATCGCAGCATCCAGCGGTACAGATCGTCTAATTCTCTTGTGAGGAGGAGGGGTCAAGGTAGAAAAAGATGTACATCGAGGCGAGATGACAGTTTTTTACAACTTGGAGTTCGTAGGAATACGCGATTAACGGCTGTACAAGCTCGAAATGAACTGGAAGACGTTTGAGGAGTACGAGTAAGTGAGCGTACAGTTCGCAGGAGATTTGAAGAAGTTGGTTTAGGGTCGTATATACCTGCCAAAGGCCCAAAACTTGAGAGACGTCACCGCGTAAACCGATTAAGCTATGCGCGAGAACATCGTCATTGGGATTTGAACGAATGGCAGCAGGTTCTCTTTACTGATGAGTGCAGAGTTCTTTTAAAACAGATCGATGGGAGATACCGAATATTGAGACGCAAAGGAGAACGCCACATACAGTCTAATTTTGAACACACAGTGGCTTATGGTGGCGGCTCGATTATGGTTTGGGGAGGGATATGTTTGGGAGCTCGCACGGAGTTAGTGATAGTCACAGGAGGGACCATGACAGCAGATCGATACATCAGAGACATTTTAGAAGAACGTGTTGTACCATTTGCCCCATTTATTGGTGACGACTTTATTCTAATGCAAGATAATGCTCGTGCTCATAGTGCACAATCGGTACAGGCATATCTGAGCCACGTAGGTATACCGGTGATGCAGTGGCCAGCAAATTCCCCCGATATGAATCCGATAGAGCATGTCTGGGACTTGCTAAAAAGAAGGGTTAAATCCAGAATGCCACCCCCAACAATCTGAATGAACTTGGAAACGCATTACTTGAGGAGTGGGAGCGGTTGCCTCAAGAAATCATCGATAACATAATCTGTAGCATGCCCAGACGAATGGAAACCGTAATCAGAGCAAGAGGGGGAAACACTCGTTATTAATTTTGCTTTAATTTTATTGTTAAATCATTTAATGCTTACTTTATTTTGTTTTTTGTGATGGTTCATAAGCATCTAAAAATTTCACTTATTTCAAATTACTTTATTTTTCAATAAAAAATAACGAAGGCTTTTCAAAGTCGTTGTTAAAAGATGTTAATCAATTTGTTATTTTGTGTCTAATTACATTTTCGTCAAATATATGCGTTATTATCTCATAGTCTCACAACATATATATATATATATATATATATATATATATATATATATATATATATATATATATATATATATATATATATATATATATATATATATATATGTTGTATGTTCCTTTTTTAACTTTAAATACATAACTTGCTGACATGTCAATATAAAATTACAGTCATAAACGATTTTATACAGGCAAAGCCGGGGCAGGTCACTAGTTTATAATATGCTCCTTCTCCCATTAAAAATAATATATAAACATTATTACTGACTTTGTACGTTCATATTTATATGGAATGGTTTTGAAAACAACCAAAAAACAAGCTTAATCCTTGTAATGAATGAGAATGCAAACAGACATGTAATAAAATATTTCTTTTTGAAACAGACGAGTTACGGTTCGAAAAGAAAAGTAATTTCCTTTGTCTCACATTATTTCAAATATTTCAATAACATGAATAAAATACAATCATCTGTACGTTATATTGATACGAATACAAATGTTTTATTTCTTTTGCAGCAGCCAATATGTAGAATTTTTTTTCTGTTTTTAATTCTGGCCTTCAATAAAGAAACAGAAATGGAAAAAATTTTACTCAATATAAATTATAAATAATACTTATTGAAAGTCACTCTTTTGTTTAATAACCACTGGTTCGGAAAACCCTCTATCCTGGGAAGAAGCAGCGAGAAACCCAGCGGGACTTTTTTTTAAATAACCGCATGTACAAGAGGGTATTTTACCCTGGTTCAAAAATTGTTTAAAATGAATCCTAGAGTGATAATGAACCACTATAATTTTTATATTTTTTTTAAAGCCGATAGTGCCATAAAATTACTTTTAATTTATCGTTTTAAATTTTCACGTGAAAACGCTAGCCGCCATGTTGTTTAACTCGTGAACTCAGTCGTCGATTCTGCCGATTTTGCAAAAGAATAATATACTTTTTAATGTTTAATAATGAGTTATCATCTATATCATTATTGTGTCGTGCCTGAGTGCACAAAAAAAAAAGAAATACTTGGTTAAAACTGGCAAGAAGAGACCCAAAGGCATTGTCTACAAAATCTAAAAAGTAATTCTGTGAAGATAATTTTGATGTAAGAATGATTTATATTTAACTATCATTTAATACCAGACAAAATATCATGAGGTGAAAGGTATCGCAAGCATAGCTAATGATTGCTAATGATTGTAATTATAGATAAACTATACTATGATAGCTACTAAACTATGTTTTATCAAAATACACTCTGACCTGGTATTGTGTTTTTGTGTAAACAAAAGTTGGTAATAGGTATTATTAGGTATCATTAGGTAATTAGTACTTTCTGTTTTTACGAATTCGTCTTCCATGATGCCTTTTCAATGAAATTCGGGATAAAACTCAATAATCGTAATTATAACTTAAAAATTTCGAAATAACCTATCAAGTTAGCTAGTTCTCTTAATCAGTGACACAGAACACTAATATCCTTAGGCTGGATCAGTGACTTCACGACATGTTATAATACGGCCGATAGCGTTTTGCAGATTTGAGGAACAGACGAAAAAAATATTCTTAATAAATTTAAAATTTATAATGCAATTTTATAAACAGAAATCAATATTTTTTGTTTAGTTTTTAAAAAATCTATCATAAATATATATTTTTTGATTTTATTTTACATGGTGTAAAATACCCTATTATGTTTGTTACACAAAAATCAACACAAAACGTACTTAATAGTATGTAAGTTTTTAACGTGGTAAAGTCATGCTGCAGTTATATTATGGTTGTAGCACGAATGGATCGGCTCGACCAGGGTAGGACCACGTTCGCACAGAGTACCAGCGTTAAATAACAGATTAATTTGTGTTTTGTATGGTGAGTGTAGAGAACTGGATATTCTTTTTACTGGAAATGAGGCAATCCATTTTAGTCCTCAGGGGTCACAATGCATCCGAATTTTGTTTCTTTATCGAGGATAAATGTAGATATCTATGGGCCTCTGAATCCACTTACCATCAGAAGGAATGTGTACTCGTTTATCGCCCTTATTTCACGAACGAAAACCTGATTTGGACACATAAGGTTAAATAAGGAATAAAAAAATCCATAGTAATAAAGATAGAACGAAACGGGATAGATAAGACATATATTTCCTTAAATTGCTTTTTAATAACTTTAGACACGAGGCGAAGTGAAAGAAAAAAAAAAGCAAAACCATAAATTTCACTCCTGTCGTTACGTAATGACCAAGAACATAAAGCTTTGATTTATGATAGGTATAGTGGCTTTCAAAGTTATCGTGGCGTTTTTAACGCAAGTCTATCCCGGGAATGTAATCAATCTTTAAGTGGTGAACTGAGATAGTAAAATAACTTCCGCATTTGCATAAAGTTTTGGATGAACAGAACAATGTTATTCTCTCGTTTCTTTGTATCATAAAAAAATCGAGAGAGCTGCAGAATATTATTTATTTATTTAAATACGATGTAAAAAGTTGCTAAAAATAGTAGCATTCACTATATTTTTAATATTTTGATGTACTCATTTTTGATCGTATTTTGAATAGTTTAAAGTAACTATTAGAAATATCTCATCGTGTAGTGACGGTGTAGGAAAATCAGTTCAGAAAAAGTTGTTTGTTGTAGGTTTTTATTCAAACTATTCTTATAATGTGTTTTGTGCCATTCCTAAGGGAAGGTCTATGTTAGTCAGTAGACTTGTGAAAGGTTATAATGATAAAGATGATAATGACGATTCTTATAATATAATTCTAATCTGTTATTTAAATAATCTAATATTTTTAAAATTAATGTTCGTTTGTTCGTATATATACGATAGTTCATTAGATTGCGGTGAAACTTTGACTTATTGCTTACACTTACGTTTATAGGCATAATACAATTAACTTACACTAGGAGGCGCGCGTATCTTACCAACAATTTATTCGAAAGTTATAGATCATTCCATTTCAATGATTGCATTAGCATTCCTAATTAAACAGTATAACTCTTCCAAATTTAAAACGATATTTCCACAATTATTTCTTCTGCGGCAGCAACGTGCCGGGTACCAGCTAGTATAATATAAAATAACAGTTACTATAAGGGGCGTCAAATTTTTGTGAAATACATTTGGCACTTCTTTTTATTTTAACACACGCTTACTGCGAGCTTTTTTAGTTATGCCATGAAAAAAAACCTGTTCGTATAATTTTATTTAATATATTTTTATTCTTTAATTTCCTGACACTTAGGTTAGGCTAGAACACCTTCCACCGTGGGGTTTTAGCCCGCTTACCGTGGGTAGTTAGCCGAACTCCTGGAAATAACCTTTCTGTTGCTCTTTGCAACGATTCATTATCTGACTGAAGTCTTAATATCAACTAATATTTCTTCAAAAAAACCGAATAAATGGTACTAAGTGTTAATATTTAATATCCGTAAATATTCGATCAGGTCATCAGCATGTCTAGTAGTATGTAATATATAGGGCCCGGATTAATATGTAAATACATATTTTTAATTGTAATGGTTTTTGTTCTTGAATATATTTTCTACATAAATTATGATATTTTAATCAAGAAAATGCAATTTCTATTTTCCATATTTTCTATATTTCAAGTATAAATCCACATTCCACAAGAAATTTAATAAATTTATCCATATCTTCATTATTTTATGTTAGATAACGAAACAGCTCTGTGAAATGACTAAAAATGAGTTTTAGATGTCGAAAATGCCAGCAAATCGTTTTTATTGGCATGTGAAGAACTTCTTTAATGCAACCACCAAACGTCAGTAAAGCTTTTTAATGATGCAATGAGAGTTTTGTGGCCTGATGGAGTTAATCATGACCAACTTTTCTTGCTACTTAGCGAAGCTACTTAAAAAGGCTGACAGTTTAGTATGAAACGTAAAGAAAAAGTTTTTGAAAGCAGCAAACAGGATCTTAAAATTTAAAGAGATGTATCCCAACATTTCTTTACCGCTAGAGCCAGAGCTGAACCGCTGGGGAACTAGGCTGACAGCAAATGAATAATATGCCCAGTATTACACTGAAATCAAAATGATTATTTTTAAATTGGAGAATAAAGCTGCTGATATTTCAATCTCAAAAGAACTTCTCCAAGATTACACTACGTAACTATTTGCTTTATGTACATAAACAGTAATTATTGCTTTTTATCATACCATATAAAAGCACTCGAAAATTCTTCCAATTCTCTAAATGATAATTTGATGATTATCAAAAATATCGAAAAAAATGTTTGAATCAGAAGGTCCCGTTGCTGAAGTAGCGAGGCAAAAATTACTCTACGTACTGAAAAAAAACAAAGGATTTCATATCCTAAAGAAAATCAACAGCATGCTATGTTGAACATTAGAAGGAACCATAGATGTGCCCTACTCACTTGCAGAATTATTCAAATTTAAATATGCTCCAGTCACATCCTATGATGTTGAAATATCGTTCAGCCAGAATAAAGCATTATTTCGTCCAAACAGAAAGAGTTTTAATTCTGAAAATTTAAGGAAACACGTAATTATATACTGTAGTTCAAATAATAATGAAACCCAAGTTAAGTAAAATTGTACTTTTTTTGGTTTTTCCTAATGGAAATCGGTTTAATGTACAATGTCGTTATCTTTTGTTACACATATTTTTTCCATATTTTAAGATTTTAAGTCCATATTATATGTACATATTTTGATATTATATATACATATTAATCCGGGCCACAGTAATATATAATTGTTATATCATTTGCGGAGAGACATTTCCTTCGCATCCAGTGATTAGTATTCTGAATATCATTATGTTTTAATTGTTATTGAAGAAGAAACGCAATATAAACGTAGATCTACTCTATGTCAGACCGTGGGTGCCGTACGAGGCAACAGAGGGAAACAAATCGCGATATGGGCGACAGCATCTTCCTAATAACTACTAAAATATAAAACTGCGGTTGCCAACCAGCTTGCCAAGCGTGGCAACCATGGCAAATATCTATAAGGCAATCTATGAGAGAGGCCTACGTTCAGCAGTGGATTTTAATAGGCTGTAACGGTAAACGTAAATCTGAACTTTATTTTAGACTCAACAGAGTCGATTATTTATTCCTAGGGAAATACAACCGGAAAATCTACAAGTTCTTTTCATAACCGTTACAGCCTCATAGGGGAGATATTTTCCCTTATAGCTACGAGTAGATAGCGGGTAGGCAACCACAATTTTTTATTATTTTTAGTCGTTATTAGGAAGACGCTGCTGCTCATCTCCTGATTTGTTTTCCTATGTCACCTCTTACGACACGCACGGGACGATGTGGGGTAGTGAATAATAATTTCTTTATTTGACACTTATAATTTCATACAACATCATTGAGCCCTGACTCCCAAACTAGGATACCCTGTATTTCAGGAGTCAGTTCCTTCCCATTCAGTAACTCTTTGTGTCAAAATACATTAGAGAAATGTTGATATATATTTAATACACAGTTAACACTATATACATGTGTGTGTGCGTGTGCGTGTGCGTGTGCGTGTGCGTATGCGTGTGCGTGTGCGTGTGCGTGTGCGTGTGCGTGTGCGTGCGCGTGCGCGTGCGCGTGCGCGTGTGCGTGTGCGTGTGCGTGTGCGTGTGCGTGTGCGTGTGCGTGTGCGTGTGCGTGTGCGTGTGCGTGTGCGTGTGCGTGTGCGTGTGCGTGTGCGTGTGCGTGTGCGTGTGCGTGTGCGTGTGCGTGTGCGTGTGTGTGTGTGAGTGTGAGTGTGAGTGTGAGTGTGAGTGTGTGTGAGTGTGAGTGTGAGTGTGAGTGTGAGTGTGAGTGTGTGTGAGTGTGAGTGTGTGTGAGTGTGAGTGTGTGTGAGTGTGAGTGTGAGTGTGAGTGTGAGTGTGAGTGTGAGTGTGAGTGTGAGTGTGAGTGTGAGTGTATGTGTGTGAGTGAATAGCGTGTTTGTTGCACTGCACATAAAGTTATTCATATGGAGCTATTAAATTTTCGCATTTATCATAGTCACATTCTTTAAGCCAATTATATAACATACTTTTAAATGTATGATTTCTTGTGCACACTGTTTAATTTTGAATATTATATACCTTGGGAGCTACGTAATTATAATTGCTTTTGCCGAATATGGATTTAACTTTGGGGATATTTATACGTTCATTTCTTTTTGAATTTAGTATTTGCGGAACACTACATCTATGAAAGCGTCTAATACATCGATATATGAATAATTTGCGAACACTTAGTACATCAGTTAACTTATATACCATTTCTGTCGAATATCTATAAGGAAGAGAAAGTACTACTTTTAGTACAGCCCTTTGAGCTCGCTCTAATTCTATAAGATGGGTTTTAGCAGCGCATCCCCAAAAACATATGCAATAACTGATAACACTCTGGCACAACGCTTTGTGCGTTTGTAGTAGTAGTTTTCTGTTTGTAACTGTTTTTAAATTCTTAAAGGCATAGATAAACTTTCTGATTTTTTTAGATATAAATGAAATATGTGGAGCCCAATTAAGCTTATCATCAACAATTATACCGAGATATCGAATTGTGTCAGCTTTAGTTAGAGTGGGACATTCACATGCCGAATGAGTGTTAAAGTATCTGTTACAAGGATGCGTGTGAATTATTATTTTAAATTCGTTTTGTGGATTGCAAGCAGTGGTTTTTGAAAAACATAGAAATTTTTGTGTTAATAAATATGGTAATGTTTAATGTAAGTAGGTTATCTTCCAGCCAACTAGTAATCTTACACAGTCTTTCCTCAGTAGATTTTTAACAGCATCCCAACTTGGACCATGAAAGATTAAGACTGTATCATCTGCAAACATGAAAAGGTCTGCAGCACGAATATTTAAGTGACACAAGTCGTTAATGTACGCCAAAAAGAGGGTTGGTCCCAGTGTACTGTCCTGCGGAATTCCATATGAGCAGATAGCAGTGTCACTGAGGCAGTCATCAATACGTACTTTTTGGTTCCTGTTAGAGAGATAATCAATAAACCAGTCCAATGCTATTCCTCGAATGCCAAAATTCTGAAGACGGGTTATAAGGACAGGAATGGATACTGTATAAAATGCTTTTTGCAAATATAGGAAAACTCCTAAGCACTTTTTACCTTCATCTAGATATTGTGATATTTTAGTGGTCAAATTAAAAACCGCCTCTTCGGTTGAACGATTTGTTCTAAAGCCATATTGATTTCCAGCAAGAAATTTGTTGTTTTCTAGGTACTTAATTAGTCGCCTATTAACAAGCTTCTCTAGTATCTTAGAAAGTGATGATAATAGAGCTATAGGCCTATAATTTGATGGAGATGATTTGGCTCCTGCTTTATATATTGGGCAAATAATTGCTTGTTTAAATTGTACATAAAATATAAGTACAAAGTACAATACAGCTCTCCGTTTTACGAACTTAATTTTTTTATTAAACAAAAACTTAAAAAAAAGGGTTATTATAACAAAAATTATATTTTTAAATTGTCTTACAATATATTTTATATTATTACATTATACTGTGCAAAAAATAGTTTCGCATGATTTTAGGTTGGTTTTACTTAGGACAGAGGCTTTTTTTCCTAACCAGTGGTAAACAGTAAAATATGATTTTCAATAAGAATTATTTATAATCTATATTGTATAAAAATATTCTAAATTATTATACGGTAAAACTAAAAAACAAAAATTACCGCATGCTCTAGAAGTCGGACTTTATCTATTTGATACACCATGTCTTAAAACTGACTTCAGAATCCAATATATTATAATCATTTATTTTTCATTTTGTTTATTCATAAAACCAATAGTTTTTTCAGAATAATATACATGAAATCGGATTACCTTAACAACGCCTTATTCTAGGATTTCATATATTAACTATGCGTTATTGAAAAAGAGCGATGCTTTCTCCTCTGTATAAAATATTTGAAATAAAGTATTTTTATTTCATATTATTTAAAAAGGCTGTTATTTAATGTTTTATTATTTATTAACATCACACGCTCTCCGCTGCGACCTTTGCTTAAGGGAAATGAGATGTTTTGATATACAAATATATAAAGGGTAGAAGACCTGATACAATAACGAACTTTGAGGCGTTTCATTACCGTCATGGGGTCAATATCATGCAGTAGCTAGTTATTATCTCTTGGACTGTAAGTTGTTTGCTACGTAACATAAGTATCATAACATAAGTAACATAATCCATCAAATGTAATATTCCGCTACAAGATGCAGGTGTGTACAAGCTAGATTGTGAATGTGGTCTCTCTTACATAGGTCAAACAAAGAGATCTATAAAAACCCGCGTGAAGGAACATATAGCTGATGTGAAGCACCGACGCTCCGGGAAGTCTGCAGTCTGCGAACATGTTCAAGATCGTCCCCACCATTGCATTAGATTTGATAAACCACAAATTCTCGCAAAAGAACACCGATTCCTACCAAGGATGATACGCGAGGCTATTGAAATTAAAAAAACATCCAAATTTCAATAGAGAAGTTTTTTCAGAATAATATACATGAAATCGGATTACCTTAACAACGCCTTATTCTAGGATTTCATATATTAACTATGCGTTATTGAAAAAGAGCGATGCTTTCTCCTCTGTATAAAATATTTGAAATAAAGTATTTTTATTTCATATTATTTAAAAAGGCTGTTATTTAATGTTTTATTATTTATTAACATCACACGCTCTCCACTGCGACCTTTGCTTAAGGGAAATGAGATGTTTTGATATACAAATATTTAAAGGGTAGAAGACCTGATACAATAACGAACTTTGAGGCGTTTCATTACCGTCATGGGGTCAATATCATGCAGTAGCTAGTTATTATCTCTTGGACTGTAAGTTGTTTGCTACGTAACATAAGTATCATAACATAAGTAACATAATCCATCAAATGTAATATTCCGCTACAAGATGCAGGTGTGTACAAGCTAGATTGTGAATGTGGTCTCTCTTACATAGGTCAAACAAAGAGATCTATAAAAACCCGCGTGAAGGAACATATAGCTGATGTGAAGCACCGACGCTCCGGGAAGTCTGCAGTCTGCGAACATGTTCAAGATCGTCCCCACCATTGCATTAGATTTGATAAACCACAAATTCTCGCAAAAGAACACCGATTCCTACCAAGGATGATACGCGAGGCTATTGAAATTAAAAAAACATCCAAATTTCAATAGAGAAGTTTTTTCAGAATAATATACATGAAATCGGATTACCTTAACAACGCCTTATTCTAGGATTTCATATATTAACTATGCGTTATTGAAAAAGAGCGATGCTTTCTCCTCTGTATAAAATATTTGAAATAAAGTATTTTTATTTCATATTATTTAAAAAGGCTGTTATTTAATGTTTTATTATTTATTAACATCACACGCTCTCCACTGCGACCTTTGCTTAAGGGAAATGAGATGTTTTGATATACAAATATTTAAAGGGTAGAAGACCTGATACAATAACGAACTTTGAGGCGTTTCATTACCGTCATGGGTTAAATATCATGCAGTAGCTAGTTATTATCTCTTGGACTGTAAGTTGTTTGCTACGTAACATAAGTATCATAACATAAGTAACATAATCCATCAAATGTAATATTCCGCTACAAGATGCAGGTGTGTACAAGCTAGATTGTGAATGTGGTCTCTCTTACATAGGTCAAACAAAGAGATCTATAAAAACCCGCGTGAAGGAACATATAGCTGATGTGAAGCACCGACGCTCCGGGAAGTCTGCAGTCTGCGAACATGTTCAAGATCGTCCCCACCATTGCATTAGATTTGATAAACCACAAATTCTCGCAAAAGAACACCGATTCCTACCAAGGATGATACGCGAGGCTATTGAAATTAAAAAAACATCCAAATTTCAATAGAGAAGATGGTTGGGTGCTACCATCTGCTTGGGATCCTATAATTAACAAAATTAAACCCAACCCAAGCATACCACTGCAAGACTTCATGATACTATAAGCTCGTTTTGCGTAAATCGGATCAAAAATTAATATTAAAAAAACTGAAGGTAGCCGGACTAACTATGACATTGGGACGTCAAACATCTCAGTCCCCCCCGTGACCATGGGTGCTGTAAAGCACCCGAAACGTCGGGATAATAATAAAAATAAATTAAAGTAATAAAACGCGATAAAATCCGTAAATAATAGTTTTATTCAATACAACACATACTAAAAACAACGAATTTTCGAAATTTAGATGTATTTCCTTTTTATTCAGAGGCTGGGGACTTTTTTTTACTGGAAACGAGACATTCTATCTCAGTCATCAGAGGGGACAACAAAAAATGCTAATGATTTTCGTTCTTAATCGAGAATAGATATAGGTATCAACGAGCCACAACATCCATTTACACCCTTATTCTTTAAAAAGTAATGAATTCGGTTTTGAATAATAATAATGTCCTCCAGGCCGAATTTCGGCCACGGCGGGCCTCATCCAAAGCTAGCCATCGGCGCAGGACAGGATTATAGTGCCCAAGTTCTTTGCCCAAATGTACGCGCAAGCACAGGTGCACTCTCTATTCCCTCACTCTCGTAATCCGATGGAACGGTAAACCGACACGACCGGGAGAGAGATCAGGCGCAGGACCGACGGCTTTACGTGCTTTCCGAGGCAGAGGGGGTGAGACTCCGCCAACTTCCTGACTCCGTGCAGCTACTGAGAACGGATTTGAATAAATGATATCTCAATATTCCGTATTAAAATCCAACCTGAATTTGGTCCAAAAACTCATTAAAGAATATGATTGAACATACATCAAGGTTCTTTTACAAAAGAAAAACGAATTTGCATATATAATAAAGTAAGCAGACTATGAATACGTGGTTGAGTGAATTTTCATGCTGAAATATAACGAAAATCTAAAATAATAAGCAAATGAAAAAGATGTTTTGCGCAAGCCTCTATTTTATTTTCCTCTTAATATAAAATATTAAAACGGAAGTTTTTGGAGTTTACTCCTTATGAATCCATATTCATATAAAGGCATAACATTTTAATCGTTTTAACTATGAAAGGGGTCAAACCTTGAACCAAAATTATTAATTGGAATTGAGCTCCGATATAAGATTTGTCATGATATTAAAAACTTTAGGCTGTGTATGTTCAATTTTGAATACAGACCTCCCATTTTTAGCCGACTTCAAAAAAGGAAGATGTATTGAAGTTCAGTGTAGATTTTTTTTATTTATCGTACTCAATATCTTTATTATGTGTTTTTAAATAATTTATACTTCAGGAGAGTCCCACAAAAATAAAAATAAAATTTACAATCCCCAAGGGTGAAAAAATAGGGGATAAAGTTTTTAATTTGACATTTGAGCTTTCGATATTCCTTGGTCTACTCAAGAGGGTCAGAAATTAGACTTTTAATTAAAAGTAAAGCCGACTTCAAGAATTGAAAATAATAAAATAATTTCCGCATTATAGCTTCATGCGATAAAGTTGGGGCTTTAATGTTCATATACATAATTTTTCTGTACGTGTGCTTGTCAATGAATATTTAGGAAATAGGCTCGCCGATGTTGATGAAATTTTAAGTTCATTTACGTTAGTTGTACTTTTTATTTGAATTCTAACTTTTTATATAAAACTAGCGATTCGTGCTTTTTTTTTATAGGATAGGGTGACAAACGAGCACACAGTCCACCTGATGGTAAGTGGTTACTGTGGCCCATAGACATCTACATCTATCCTCGATTACGAATCAAAATGCAGATGCGTTGTCACCCGTGAGGACTAAGATGGAATGCCTCGTTTCCAGTAACTCACCAAACGAAATACAGCAGCATTAAGCTACTATTTCACGCTGGTATTCTGTGAGAGCGTGGTCCTTCCCCGGTCGAGCCGACCCATTCGTGCTACAACTATACTACTAATATAGCTGTAGCATGACTCTACCACGTATATACGTGCTGGCTTGAAACATGCATTTCGCATCATTTCGTACGACGCACTTTGATTTCTGGATCAAGACTCACACTCTCCGTGTGCAACTGTGAATCTAAACCGTTCAAGGGCCCACTGAAACATACACAAACAATTCATTATTAGCCGTCTATACTTCAGGAGGAGCTCAATAACTAACACGAGTGTAGAAGAATTTTATAAATAAATGATAACTGAAGCAGATTTTTCGTAATATTTTACGCCATATGGTAAATCAATGTAAAAATAACAAAGGCACATTTTATTTTATTACGCGGACCTTTACTAATTAATTTTTTAAAGTCTTTAATATGATGGATTTCCGCAAAGTAACGCCTGATTCTATTTTTTTTTTTCAAATATTACCAATTCTGCGAAGAAAAACAAATTCAGTATTGATGATATTAATAAAATTAGGAAGGTATTTACAGTGTGATTCACAGATCTATTTATTTTTAACAAGATTTTTTAATTCTTATTACAAAGACTGATAATTTAAGAGTGAGAGAGATTAACAATTTCAGAGTGGCCCGCTGAGAACGCCTTGTATTAGTAGATGTATGTTTTGTTTTACATTATCTAATAAGAAGAAGGTGTGCTCATGAATTACGGTAACAACTTACCGTCTATTGAAGTATTAGCTCATTTATTACCCTTATAAATAGATATACATAGACACATTACTATGAAGAGGGCTATGTTTGCAACTTCTCTGTGTGATAGACTTTATAATGAGGATACACGCAGTTGGACTCGATTAACCGAAATAGCGCAACGGATCGGTAAGTTGAAGTTTACAGCCATATAGCTCAAAAAACCGGCAACTATTATTAGTTAGAAGTTAAACTATTAATAGTTGCCGGTTAAACTATTATTAGTTAGAAGCTGTCACTCAAAAATATTTTTCTTCCTTATGGAAGAAAAATATTTTTGAGTGACACCTTCGTTCCGGTAAGCGAAAGTAGGGCAGAGGCGTCTAGATACAATGACAATCTGGTACCAGATGCAGGAAGTCTATGGATGCAGATGACTCAAGACCGTGTTTTACTTGTGGGAAATCTATGTTCAGTAGTGGGCTTGTGACGGGCTGTATTATTTTCACACATTAATAACTCTAAAATAAAATTCTAGCCAATTAACCGTACAATCTCTAGTTAATATGACGAATTTTCAAAAAGTGTAACTTTACCAGATCTAACTAATTGTCCGTAACAACTCTTTTTCAAAAATTAATGACATTTACCTAGCAAATAAAGCTATTGGTGTCTGATTTAAATTTATTGGAGGGAAAAATGTGTAAATCGATGTACACAGGAAAAATCTAATTAAAATCCCGCTTAATTTTCACGCCTGTTTGACGACGCAATTTAAATGCAAATCTTCTGTTATCCTTAATTTCTTCTATGCGGAGATATACTAAGAATTTCATTTCAAACTCAAATTCTATTTGCTTATTGTCTGCCACATGCTGAATATTTTATACAACAAATTTTTATTTTTAAAATTTTATGATTTAGTAAATAGGAAAAAGAATTCTATAAAAAATTAAAGATTTAGTCTTATTTTTTACTGATTATCGCTTATTTAAATTAACTATTAATTACCTCTATATATTTTTTCCTTCGTGAACATAGTGAGAGCAGCTATAACAATTTTTTAAATTGATGTTGTTTTTTATAAGTATACATAATCATTAAATTCCCTGATATAACGTAGTACCCTGATATGTTTTAAGGCAAAACCACTCAGTTTTATAATGAACACTTTAAAATTTACGTGAAACAAGTACATGTATCAATCCGAATTTCAAATGAACACAAAGTTTCTCTAAGCAACAATAGTCGCGAATATAAATTATATGGGGTATATTACGCATACAGTAGATTAATCCATCCATTAAAGCCCACTACAAAGCGTTGGTCTTCCCTAATATTTGTCTTTTAAACAGGATATTTACCATTGTTGCCAAGGGTTGGCAACCGCAGTGTTTTTATTTTATAGATGTTATTAGGAAGACGCTGCTGACCATCTCCTGGACGATATGTACTAGCGGATATTATGAAACCGCCGGTATACCGTATGTATGGTAGCTGTAAGAAAATTATCTTTTAATTATCTTGATATTATTTTGAACAACCGTGAATAATCGCGGTTACAACGCATTCGGTCGCCAGAGAAGTTTAGTTATTTCAAATATTATATGCTAATTATTATTCATATTTAGCATATAATAGTTATATATATATATATATATATATATATATATATATATATATATATATATATATATATATATATATATTATTATCCAAAAATTATTTTTGTTAAACGACGATAAACGCTATGTTAAAGACCGTAAAGTCCTTTCAAAACGTTTGTAAACTTTCGTTTAATATATCATACAACGAATTTTATGTACAATTATGAAGTGAAATTTGAAGTCGCCAATTTATGAATATTGGTGCTCAGCGTCACTATGTAATCTGTAGTGTTCCATGAAAAAATACTGTGAGTATTCAAATTTATTGGTTATTGCTAAAGTTAAAGTATCAAATCAATCTAGAAAACCTGTTCTACGATATTTCAATATTTTTTTCATAATAAACTAAGTTAAATGTGTTGAAAATAGAAAGGGTTTAACGCGTCCTCGTTTACGTTGCATGTTTAAGTATTTTAAATTAATTATTTATCCTAATTACCTGCAACTACGAGAAACTATTTGTAAAATAATAAAGTAAAACATAATTTTAATTATAAAAGGTAAAATGATCATATAATATCTTGAAGATGTGCTTGATATACATTAATATTGGCGATGAGTACTGACGTTGACACAAAATATTGCTTTGGACACAATCGTTTCCAGAAAGCAAAGTAAGTCTCACCGCTAAGGGTTGCCACAAATGGCTTGCAGCTTTGTCGTTTGTTTATTTTAATATTTTGAATTTTTTTTGGTCGAATTTTTTTATTTTGTTATTTGTGTAAAAGAACTAGCAATATGATTTCAATTTAAAAAATAACTAATTTTCTGCTTGTTGTATTATAAGTTGTATTTTATTTGCATATTAAATGCTACGGTGGTTTTTGTATGTGTACTGCCTCTTTTTTCGTGGTAATGATCAAGTATATGGTGGAAGTGGTGGTAGAGCTAGTAGAGGGAGGGGGCCAAGACTTAAAGTGTTGAAGGGAAATGGACGTGAGGGAGGTGGCAGCGAAGTGAAAGAGGGGTCGGGACAATGAACGGGTAAATGAAAGAAGGGGGAAGGGAAGGAAATAATTTTATTTGCTTGGACCCCTATAAGTTGGTACGGTGTGAAATGTGCAAGAGAAGCCGCACAACCTATATTTGTAGGCGTTGCGGTGTATCGCTCCGCTTAGAAATATGCTTCGAGGAACACCACACTATGCCATAGTAAGTCATTTAGCTGGCTAAGTTTTTTACCTTTGACCTTATCAATAAATATAATTAATACATTTATTTGCTCTCCCATCGCACGGAAAATTGTACAAAAAGATTTATCATTAAAAGATTTACAAGAGTAAATTTAAATTACGTAAAATTATTAAAATGAATTTTTAACATTTTTTGAAGTTTTATTCTAACCCGGTATGTAAAATAAATTATTTAATCTGGCGCAACCCTAGTTTCTACGACCGCCATCTCCCGAGTTTTGGGGTTTGTTGAAGGTCGTTGCGGGTTTTTTTAGACTGCAAGTGGTCGTAAGTATTAGTTTTAAATTCAATATAAATCTACCAATATTTAATCATTTTTAGCCGTAAAAATAAACTTCGGGATTAGATATATTCATAACCTGATTGAAACAAGTTAAATAAGAGCATAATGTCGTAGTAATTTTAGTCTGTAATGTAATTACTATCTTCTTCTTTAAAATTAAATCTACCTTTGGATTTTTGTCACATATCTCAGGAGTTTATATACCTATGGATTTTTATTATATTTTTATTAAAGCTAATAAAATTGCCTTTATTATCATGGTTACATTTTGTTCTAGGTTTTATAGTTGTTGTGTAAATCGACTATGATTGTCCGTCTAGTTTTAGTGGTAAATTGTGCAATGGCGCGGCGCAGCCTGTACATTCTTTTTTTTTACGATTTTTTTAACACACCTGTTATTTTTTCTTGTTTAGTAGTACAAATAATTATTCTAGTTTAAAAATAATGAAAAACTATATAGCTAACGCGCAAATTTTTCCACAATTTTAATTTATTAACCGCCAAAATATGCGTGACTTTAACTTTCGTCTCATATAAAATTTTATACACACAACTTTTCACTAAATGTCAAAATAACAAACGCTACATTGTTTCCTATCTGATCGTCTATACAATACAGTAAACAAAGTTATGCTGGGCCACTCGAATCGATCTTAAATCAAGTTATGAGCGCGGCGACGACTCATTATACTGTCAAATTTCAAGAGCAAAGTTCGTCGGTTTTTTTTGTAATCGAAAGCAAGCGAGCGGGTATAAAGCGAATTTACAAACATTTTCACTAAACGAATAGAATGTTTAAAGCATAGATACAGCGTTAATTTCCTACATAGAAATAGTTATGTAAAATCGAGCGAAGTATCTTTTGGTTCTGTAAATATAAACTCGTCGGAAGTAAAAAAAAAATATAAATAAATTTTCAGTGTGAAAATCACCCAGGGTAAATTTAGTGTTAAATATTTTGAATGAATAAAAAATGAAATAAGTTCAATTTAACATAATTTGTCAATTTATGTTTAAAAAGTATTTATCCAGATGAATTAAAAAAATCGATAATAATACCGAGTTTATGAATACATAAATTAACGGTCAATTGTTATTCTTTTAGTAATAAATAAAAGTATTAAGAAGGTAGTCATACAAAGAGAAAAAAGATTTTTAGAGAGATTTAACATTATAACTGATTGTCGACATGGTTTTATGAGAGGACGAACTACTAGTACTAAGTTAACTACGTTTTCAGAAGCAATTAACTTCAATACTCATAATAGTTTTACAGGTAGATCTTTTCATAGACCATAACAAGGTATTTAATATACCGGACCACGATTACATCTGGGGGCTATGCAGGAATGCGGAGTTCGAGACTCTGTAAATAAATGGTTTCGTAATTATCTATCAAATCAGACTTCCCGCACTATGGTGACTGGGAAAACTGGCGCTGAAGAACACGTCACTCTCGGTGTACCAACCGGTTCTGTGTACGACCCCTTGGGTTCATCAGGCTGGTAAACAGTGTGGCTAATGTGGTGCATCACTGTGACACCTACATGTATAGCGATGACTTGTGTCTATCGTATGCTTCCAAGAACTTATATGAAGCTTGTGATAAAATACAGTAGTACTTTGATCGAATAACCAAATGGCCACATTATAACGGCGTGATACAGTATTTGAAAAGAACAAAGCGTATGCATATTGCATTCTTAATACAACAGGCTAGCTAAACATTTACGCTAAGAATGATTTTTTTTATAGCAGAGGAGGCAAACGACCGTACAGTTCACCTGATGTTAAGGCGCTACCCTGATCAAAACCTGGCAAAAGTGCGTTTTTCAGAGACTATTATCTCATTAGTTATGAGAAATAAGCTACATCTAAAACGCACATTATTAATGTTCGATATCTTCCACGTTACATTCCACGTTCTAATTTGTTTTTATGTGTTATGAATACATTTAAAATCTACTTTTAAAAAATGACTAAAATTATTGAATACATGCATCTGTTGCTAAAGGAAATGCTCTAATCATTTGAGAATTACACTAGTGGATAGATAATTTAAAAATCTATATTCTACACGTTTTATTTAATATCTTAAGTTCGCTTATCTCTTTTAATTGAAATAATTCCAAATATTCGGGCGTATTTTTCCGTGATATATTGTAGCGAGAGCGCGTGGATTGTATAGGACCGAACGCTGAAGGTCTCTCGCTAGGGGAACCGTCTTAAGTGACTACCGCCGCCCGTGAACAACTGCAACACCAGGGGAATTGCAGGTGCGTTCCCAGCCTTTTAGAAAGAAGTAACTTCTTTTCTGGAAGGTCCCTAAGTGAATCCCTGAACAGTTAATATATATCACGACTATATACTTGCATAAGGGAAGATTATCATGTCAATGTGCCGTTATATTTTTCTTCAAAACTTCAAAATATACGGTTCAAAATTTATTGAAAACAATTAATTTGTTTCGTTTTAAATGTGATTGGGCGACGGATATTAATAACTATTCTTTTTTTCATATAATAGCACGAGGTCCGACACAAACATTTCACATTTTATAAACCAGTTACCAAAAACTTTATAAATATTTTTATTAGTCCTAATTAAAGGACATTGTTAAAACTTGCCTAAGAACCAACATAAATTTGACAATTACTAAAATTCTTATCCTTAATTATGAGATAACATTCATTAGATAGTAACGAACATCTCTGAATTATGGAGTCAGGCCCGTGACAGCTTAGTTCCATTCTACGCCACTTGGCGCTACCGTCGCAATTTGTCCTCTGCCTACGGACGCCATTTTGAGACGCCATATTGTGTTAATATCAAATCATATTGTCAAAAATCAAAATTATCGATATTGATTGCTGCCATTATTTATCCAAATTTTCCTCAGTTATTACAATATTCTGAACAAGTCAGTTATTACAAGATTTCTGAAAAGAAAAATATTGAGCACTTTGAGTTTTTCCTGCCTGCAAAAAATTTTTCATCAATATTTTAATTAGATTACATGGACACAATTGGTGCAACATAAATAATAAAATATTGAAGGGTGATATTGATGAAGAATATGTATCTAAAATGGGTGAACCCCAAAAGTTAGCCTTAAAGAAGTATAAAAGTTTTAGGTTAAGAAAAACATGTTTAATTAAATAAAATGTTGATGAAGTGACGACCTGGATATGCAGGTGGCTTAGGACCGTGCTTTGTGGCATTTCTTGGGGGAAGCCTACGTTCAGCAGTGTACAATGAAATGTGAAATAAAATGTTAGATTCCTGAAACGTAAAAGCTGTTTCAGGTCCCCGCAAAGCAAGTATATAACGAGGCGATATTGCGAATGGCTATGTTGTGTGTGCCGGACGGACAGGTATGTGTGGCGCCGAAAGCGGCCCCCGCCGTTCGCGATACCACGCGCCCGTACCAACCTTCTAAAGGAGGCCCACTCCCACACCCTTCTAAAGGAGTTCAGGATGTAGATTTATTGTGCTGTTTCTTGGGTGAATTTACCAAAGTGACATTATATGTATTATGTTATAATAGTAGATAAGTTGTACTCTGTCCTTATTAAATAGTTATGTACACTGTCGTATTAGGTACGCCTGTAAAAACAGAGGTAGAAATAAATAAATAAATAAAGTTACTTCCTAAAATCTCTGATTGATGTTGATATTTGTTTATTTTTCAGATGCTTATCATGGAACAACTTCCAAGTGAAAGTACCAACACCAAGGAGATAAATGTTCTTTTTAAAAATAATTTATATTTTTTTATAGGATAAGGGTGACAAACGAGCACACAGTCCACCTCATGGTAAGTGGTTGTTGTGGCCCATAGACATCTATATCTATCTTCAATTACGAATCAAAATGCGGATGCGTTGTCACCCGTGAGGACTAAGATGGAATGCCTCGTTTCCAGTAAAAAGGGGCTCCGATTCTCTACACTCACCATGCGAAACATAGCAGCGTTAAGCTGCTATTTTACGCTGGTATTCTCTGAGATCGTGGCCCCTCCCCGGTCGAGCCGACCCATTCGTGTTACAACTATACCAGTAATATACCTGCAGCATGGCTCTACCACGTACAATTGCCATATAATTTAGTTATATGATAATATAGAACATTTTTTAATTACGATTATACTAAACTGTCTTTAACAGTAGCCATACAGCGTTAATACATACAATACAAAAGTATAAATTATATATTTATTCTTTAATTTTGGGTTTATGTATAAGAACATAAAATTCACAAATATTGTTGGTTTTCAGGAATAGAAATCTAATGCTGATGTGGTGAGACAAATGTTGCCAAAAGATACAAAATATACACATTGGCTAAGGTATGATAAATTCTGCTTATTCTTAGACATAATTAGGTAAGTTTCAACACATCTATTACGAGGGGTGATCCAAAAGTAATCATAATCGGTTAGTTCAGGTCCGCATAAAAATCAAAAAAAATATTTTTTGCTTGCTTATAGACTCACTACGTCAGCCTAAAACAAATCATATAAATAGATCACGATTTCCGGGAGATACATTCATTTGAATACGAACTGTCGAAGAGATAACATCAACATGGAGAAAAACGAAATTAGAGCTGTCATCAAGTACCTCTGCTTGAAAAAAATGTCTTCAAAAGACGTGTGTGACTTAGTAGAAACATTGGGGACTCTGCTCTCCTCCATATTCTACAGTTGCACGCCAGGCCAAGAAGTTTAAACTCGGCAGAACATCCACTGAAGATGAACATCGCGATGGACGCCCATCCACGTCCCTCACTGAAGACAACGTGAAAAAAGTCGAAGATGTTGTATTGGCAGATCGAAGAGTGACCATCAGGCATATAGTTGAGGTCACAGGGATCTCATATGGCAGCGTTCAAAGAATCCTTGCGAACGAGTTGCATATGAAAAAGGTCTCTGTGCGTTGGGTACCCAGAATGTTAACCGACGAGCAAAAGAAAAATCGAGTTGACATTTCGAGGGTCAATCTTGAAAAGTTCCAAGCAGATCAAGAATTTTTTTTGTTCCATTTTGTGACTATGGACGAGATCTGGATCCACCATTTTGATCCTGAAACGAAACAACAATCGATAACTTGGAAGCGAGCCTCCTCACCGACGCCAAAGAAATTCAAAGTTTCAAGTTCGGCGGGAGAGGTTATGGCATCTGTTTTTTGGGACGCTCAAGGCATAATTATGGTGGAATATTTGGAAAAGGGAGCCACTATTACGGGCTCTTACTACCCAGACCAAATAAGAAGATTACGGGAGGCCGTTAAGGAAAAAAGACGCGGCAAACGGCGAGCTGGAGTGCTGTTTCACGAAGACAACGCACCGGCTCACAAAGCCGCAGTTGCGATGGCTGCCATTCAAGAAACGGGATTGAACTGCTCGAACACCCTCCCTGTTCGCCAGATCTAGCTCCTAGTGACTTCTATTTCTTTCCTCGGATCGAGGAACGCCTCCGAGGCAAGAAATTCGAAGACGATAGCGAAGTAATGGCTGCTGTTGAAGCGTTTTGGGAGGGTCAAGACAATTTTTTTTAGGAGGATTTGTTAGGAGACTATGTAGAAAAATAAATTATTATTTTAACTTTAATTACCGAAATTTTATTTTCATTATCATTACTTTTGGATCACCCCTCGTATATCTATATTAAGCATATCTATCCTCAAATCACGATAAGAGTTCTTTGTTCTTCATCTAATCTAAAGATTACAGTTCCACTACCATTCAATGGTTTTATCAACAACTCCTTTAGTATTAAGGTTACACTTATTTGGAACAACCTTTGTTACCTTAACCCGGCGAGCATGAGGTTAAAAAAGTTACATCGAGAATGTGGCAGGGTGGGACATACCCATAATGTAATGTATAGTACATTACATTATGGGTATGTCCCACCCACATTTAAGTTCTTAATACTACTATTTTTACTTTGATGATTTTATTATGTAAAATAATGAATGATTTAATAGAATTAAATGAAACAAGTTCTTAATTGTGAAATTATTATTATATAATCATGTTTTTCATAAACTTTGTAATTAACGAAACAAAAGTTTAAGGACTTACTAAAATTTATAATTTAACAAAAATATTGTTCTTTGGAGTGTAAATCAACTTAAAATTAAAACATAGTGAGATCGTCATCGTAAAAAACTTATTAATGATTTTTTTAATTAATAATTATGATTAATCACCACTGTCGAGATCAGCACAATTTTCGCAAAAATAATTTGCGTGCTCCATACATATGGTCTTGGCACAAACATTCCAGGAATATTTGGTTTTTCTATCCCTCCTGTATGGACAATCCTGACATCTGACATATCGCCCGGGTATATTCACATGTCTAGGCGAGGGCTCACCGAACTGTTTTAAGATTCGCAGGCGGATGTAGCTTAGAATATGTTTTTTTAAATGTATTTTTCTTGAATGTAGGTGTTCGTTAATCACGAATTAAAAACATTATTAATCACGAAAAAAATAAAATTACGAATGAATTCCGTTCTCTTGATTGTGACGTTTTTGTTTGCTCGATATAAATATAATGCAAGCATTAATAGCTGCCATGTTCAAGACACCATAGAATAAAGTCGTAGCCCATCGTTTACTGTTGTGACTAACATAACACAGTATAAATGAATGAACAACAAATTTATATACTAAAATCATCAAAGGAAAAACTAATAAAACAATCATAATTCATGATCAAATCATTACGTAAAAAATACGTCAATAATGAGGCAGGGTATAACATACCCGAGACAGGTTTGCCCACGAATATAACGGCCGGTGTCCTAAGTCACACTGCGATCACGCCACTAACCCGCCCCACGCGCCCAGCACTCCAGCTACTGAGCGAGTTAGAGTTTCCAGGCGAGGACTTTAAAAAATGCACCACCTTAAAATTTTATCAGGGTGTGTGATACCCTGGCTCATGCTCGTCGTCATCATCATCATTACAGCCCTTCACAAGTCCACTGCTGAACATAGGCCTCCCCCAAGTAATGCCACAAAGCACGTTCCTGAGCCACCTGCATCTATCGACTTCCTGCATATCTTACCAGGTCGTCATTCCATCTAGTGGGGGGTCGCCCTACACTACGCCTACCGGTACGAGGCTGCCACTCGAGAACCTTTCTTCCCCATCGGTTATCAGTTCTTCAAGCTATATGGCCGGCCCATTGCCACTTCAGCTTACTAATCCGTTGGGCTATATCGGTCACTCTGGTTTTACTGCGGATATCCTCGTTTCTGAGTCTATCACGCAGAGAAACTCCGAGCATAGCACTCTCCATAGCTCGCTGAGCGACCTTGAGCGTCCTCATACGGCCAGCAGTGAAGGATCACGTCTCAGATCCGTAAGTCATCACTGGCAACACGCACTGGTTGTACAATCCAGTTTTTAGAGATTGAGCTGACGAGAAGATATGTCGTAATTTCCTGAACGCTGCCCAGCCGAGTTGAATCCGTCGATTGACCTCTCTGTCAAAGTTGGACTTACCTAGTCGGACTATTTGTCCCAGGTAAACGTACTCGTCAACAACTTCGAGCATAGTGCTTCCAACAACTACCGGCATAGGAGTGACATGGACATTAAACATGATCTTTGTTTTGTCCATGTTCATCTTAAGACCTATCCGTTGGGAGGCACTATTGAGGTCATTGAGCATAGTGCTTAAGTCCTCCAGCGATTCTGCCATAAGGACTATATCGTCGGAAAATCGAAGGTGAGTGATGTACTCGCCATTGATGTTAATACCGTATCCTTTCCAGTCCAGTAGCTTGAAAACGTCTCCCAATGCAGCGGTGAAGAGTTTCGGGGATATAACGTCACCCTGTCTTACAACTCTCTGCAGTTGGATAGGTTTCGAGCTCTGGTTCTGTACTCGGATAGCCATCGTAGCCTTACTGTACAAACACTTCAGCACTTCGATATACCGACAGTTAATTTGACACCGCTGAAGGGACTGTAGCACCGCCCAAATTTCGACGGAATCAAAGGCTTTCTCATAGTCCACATACGCCAGGCAAAGTGGGAGATTGTACTCTTCAGTCTTCTGTACAATCTGCCGCAGGGTATGTATGTGGTCTATGGTACTGAAGCCTTTTCGGAAACCGGCTTGTTCGGGAGGCTGGAAGTCGTCGAGTCTGCGTGCGAGACGATTCGTAATGACTCCCGAAAACAGCACGTAGACGCGGCTCAGAATGCTCATGCTCGCCGGGTTAATATAAATAATATATAATTTATGATTATCATTAGGTCATAAAACATGAATATTAGACTTTATTTTTATTTATTTCTTTTTAGGTTACGTAGTGTAGAAATCGAAATTAAAGAGGAGAAGAGGTTTTTTTTAATTTTTGTAAAAGAATGGCCAAGTTTATCCCACATAAAAAATAAATAGCATTGCTTCTAATAAAAAATAACTTGAAAAGTAAAATATTAAGCACTTAAATATGATTCTTGTGGAGTCAAAATAAAAAGGACTTTTTAGATTATAAGCTTTGTATGTATTTCTTATTGATTTGCTGCGTCTATGGACTCCTGTGATTTGGCCAATCGTACAATACCTCCACACACATTTAACAGTATTTCAAAAGTTGTCATAAACTCAAATATATTATGAAAACGTTAATAATTTAAAATATAATTAAGATTAATATATGCTACAAGGAACTTGGGATACAGTAAAATCATGTGTATTCATTAAAAATAACAATACTATTGTACTCTCATTGGCCAATCAACATTGCGCCACGCAAAAAAAAATGTTACGTTGACAGATGACATCACAACCTTAGTTTTATTTACCGTATAAATGCTAGGCTAAGACTGAACTGCTTACATTAGCAATAACATACTAATGTTTCCGATGAATAGTGAATACACAGCCGGCGTATCAGTAGTAAAACTTATTTGGTATATATTTTAGTTGATGAGTCAGAAATTGGGAGGGAGGCAATAAAAACTATTGTTGTAATTGTGTTGTTGGGCGCAGAACTATAGGTTGCTGCCTTGAACGAATTAACCATTCATTCAAGGTTGCTACCATTGACTTATATTATATTACTAGGAAATCATTGGTTGCTGCACCCATGCTATAACTATAATGTGGTATTTAAGGTAGGCCCGATACCAAGAAAATATCAACCCCCTGCTCAATTCTTGAATAATATTTTGCTCGAAAGTAATGATAATTAATAATATCAATCATTACTTCGGTTGCCAAATGAGTGTATAAATTGTACTTAATTGGTATGAATAAAATAAATACCTAATCACAACCTGAGTTTTATTTACCGTATAAGTACTAGGCTAAGACTGAACTTACATTAGCAATAACATAGTAATATTTCATAAAAATAAAAGACAACCTTAAAATGTCTATAATAACTGCTAATATCTTTGTTTTCGGAAGTGTCCGTCGAGAGTTATTGTTCTTACATACAATTATGTATAATTTTGGACTTAAAAAGGTATTTTTTACTGTTGGTTCTTAGGCGAACATTGTACGGACGCAGAACAATGTCCTTTAACCATACAACTTACATATATTCGATATTCGATAGGTTTGGTTATATTTTATTACTTTTATATTACTATTTCACGCCAAAAATCCGCCATTTTGTTTATTTAAAAATAAAAAAAGCAATCTAAAAACACTTGCGTTATTAAGACGAATAAAACGATACCTTAATTGTCAAAAACCATCCAGCCCAAGATACGAAGTAATAAAGAAATTTACAAACATACGAGATCGCGCGAAAATTATAACCCTTCTTTGGTAGTCGCGTAATAAAAAGGAAAGTAATACATTGAATATTTGAAGCTAGCCGTCTTTCAAAACCATTCAGGCTTATTTTGTCACTTGGCTTGTCAAGAAGCGAGCGGCGATTAAAATCATTTCGGAGTATCCCGCTGAGAACGCCTTCTGACCTTCGTCTAAAAATTCTGAGTGGAAATATTTTCTTCTTGCAGGTAATTTTCTTAAAATTTGCTCAAAACTTTTGCTTTTGTTATGTTTCAGTTTCTACAGAAACTGATTTATCTATATAAAATACTTATAAGTAAAATTGAAATATCCGTTTGTAAATTCGAAATAAGTGGTTTTTTTGAGGGGGTTATTTGCACGCCTATGTTCAGCAGTGGACTTGTGAAGGGCTGTAATGATGATGATGATGATGAAGTAATGAACAAAAATTTCAAAAATATATATCTCTATCTATCTGTCCGGGCTAATGTTCGGAATCGCTGAATCTGTTTTAATGATACTTCAAGAACAGAACAAACGCATTGCCAAAAGGGATTTAGTCTGTAGTTTATCTCAAAAACTTGTAGATTTTTTAAACATAAACATAAACACTCACGCCTGTCACCCAGAGGGGTAGGCAGAGACTACAGACTTCCATTTAGCACGATCCTGACATACCTTTCTCGCCTCTTCCACATTCATATACCTACGCATACATGCTCGTCGGTTAAGGGTACTCTTAATTTGGCCCATTTTTAGTATATCGCCAATTTGGTCGACAAACTTCCGCCTAGGACGTCCCTTTCCGACTCTTCCATTCACTTCTGCAACATATATTTGCTTTGTCAGTCTTTCCGCATTCATTCTTTCTACATGACCAAACCACCGAAGCATTCCTTTCTTAATCCTGGTCACCGCATCATCTTGCAAACCACACTCTTCTTTTATCACACAGTTTCTCACCCTGTCACTCAGATTCAGCCCTAACATACTCCTTAGCGACCGCATTTCTACCGCATTTATTCTACTCTCGTGCTTCTTCTGCCACACCCAACTTTCACTACCATACGTTAAAGTAGGGACTAATACAGCACTGTGAATTGCCATACGTGCCTTTTTTGACACATTCTGACTTTTCACAATAGAGTGTAGAGCCCCATTTACTTTATTTCCTGCATTCACTCGTCGTTCAATGTCCTTATCATATCTCCCATCCCTGCTGAATACACATCCCAAATATACGAACTCATCCACTTGCTCAATTAACTCTCCTTCTATTCTTATTTCACATACCGTTTTGCTTTCATCTCTTTCAAAAACCATCACTTTCGTCTTACTTGCGTTCACTTTCATTCCCCTTTCTTTTAATGACCTGTTCATTAATCTAACCATCATTTGCAACTCGGCCGCCGACGACGCAAGTATGACTTGATCATCGGCGTACAAAAGGCATTTGATGGTTAACTCACCCATTCTTACCCCGCATTCTTCAACTTTCAAATTTTCCAAACAGCTGTCCATAAATAGGTTGAACAGCCACGGGGAAGCTACACAGCCCTGTCTGACACCTTTATGGATGCCAAACCAGCCCGAGTAGACCCCGTTGATTCTAACACAAGCACTCGAGTCCCTATACAGAGACTTTAATGCCTGTATCAAACCAGCGCTCAACCTAAATGCGTTCAGCGTTTGCCATAACACATCCCTGTCCACTCTGTCATAAGCCTTTTCTAAGTCCATGAACGCACAAAAAACTCTTTGGTTTTTCGATTTTTTAAAAAGAGAAATTGAATTATTGATAAAATATATGGTCTTTGATGATTATCTTAAAGCTAAAGCTAAAAAAGCTAACGGATGATAGAAACAGGGGCGAGTTGCTTATATAATAAAATATTTTATTATCTTTATTTTTATTTTACATTAACATATTATGAAATAAACAACATTCTAAATTCTAATTCTAATACTAAAAACCTTAAAAATATATATTATAATAACTAAATTAAATTATTAAAAAAGAGGTCCTCTAGGCAAGGTTCCGAAGATACTGGCAGCGTTTCCCCGTTGAATAGCTAGACTAATTCTTTGTCCGAGGTAACTGCCAGCTCTTCGGTCTCCTGTGACATCGATTAACCTTTTTGCTATTTCCTTAAAAAAGCTTATAGCGCTAGGACCCCACGGACCAAGGGTCTCGACACCGAAAGGGACAAAAATATATTCCGAGCCTAGACCCCTGTATTTGCAAACTTTAGCCTTTTCTGCCGCTTCACAAGCCGCACCAGCTCTGTTGTTGGTTCCACGTAGATGGGAAGGGGCCAGCGTGTCTGAACAGGTTGCATCCCATACCAGCACCCGGCCCATCCTCCATGGAATCAAACTCATACCGTCCGGTCTCTTGCCATCGTCTCTTGCAATACCAGACGGCTCAAGTAGACTTGGCACGTTGACGGTGGCAAGAGACCAGCGTATGATATCGTTAAGTGCTGCATGTCTCAAGAAGCGACCTGCACTTTTTTGGCATGATAGCCCGTGATGTCCTAGCTTGTCGACGTCACTGCCACACGGACGTTTATGAGGAGCGCAGACCGGAACCCCAAGCCGTAGACAGGTTGCAACTCGGAGCGTGTCAGGCTCAAGAAATGTTCCTGTATTCGACGAAGGATACGCGTGAAGCAAGTAGCCGCCCTCATGCGTACCCACGGCCAAAAGCCTAGCACGCACCGAACCTGTACTAAAGCTCAAAAGATTGTCATAAGTCAATTTGTAGTTTATGTCGTCCCAGCTCCTCTGTGAATTTAGAGGAAATTGAAAATTTTGACCAGGGCATGCAATTAAGAAAAAGTTTCTAGCTTCTTCTAGGCCATCAATCTTTAAAATTTTACTTATGAGATTTGCTGAACTATGGACAGAAGATAGGAAGGCTGGTAAAGAGAAACTGGAAATTTTGCGAATTCCTAAACCACCATAACGGATGGGTGGGCTTAGGTCTAAGATTGCTCGTTCAGGTGTATATTAAGAATCGATTCTAAATTAATTTTGATTAAGTTGTCCACTTGTGTCGAGAGGTCTGGGTGATTCCAAAAGCAGCAGCAACGGAGCACATACTTAAATTTCGGGACAAAAAGGCAGGATTTTAAAATGCAAAGTGCATAATGTGGACTAATTTCAAGGAGACGGTCAGCAGAATTTTGAAATTTAGCTATTGAATTATTAATATATTCAGACATAGATTCGTTAAAAATTGGAGAACCTAAAAGGTAAAGGGAATTACTGTTAACTATTTTAATATTTGGTGCCAAAGTATTAAATTTGTGTTTTACGTCATTTAAATTTAAGTTGCAGTTATTTATAAAAAGTTCGCATTTGCTAAAATTAAGCTCCAAACCAATGGCTTCAAATTTATTTTTGATTGAAAAAAGGTCAGAAAATACAGTTTCCATATCACCTAAGCTTCCGTCATCCAGATACCAAATATGGAATTTAGAATTTAAACTTTTGATTATCGGATTTATAGCCAAACTAAAAATTGCTGGTCTAAGGGGATCACCTTGTTGACAACCTACTTCCCAGGATAATTCATTAGACCGATATAACAATTTTGTTGGTTCAGCGTAACTGAGAAGAAGAAAATTGTATATTTCCGGTATATGTTGATTTTTTTCCTTCAGCAGGGTCCCCCTATTTACCGAACTGAAAGCGTTTTTGACATCAATTTTGAGCAACACGTCAGGATGTCCATATGTTAGGAAAGAACGTAGGGCATGGACGGCTGCCTCACACCCTCCTTTTACACCGAAACCTAACTGTACGGGTTCAAATTCCGAATTTAATTTCTGTAAAATATGTCGAACAGCAATTTTGGAGGCCAGGCGACGTAGTGTTGATCCAACAGCAATTGGTCTCACCCCTCCGTCCTTTTTGGTGAGAGCAATGAGGTTCGCGCCGAAAAGAATTGGAACAATTTCTGGATTGACATTCATCATCATCATTACAGCCATTCACAAGTCCACTGCTGAACATAGGCCTCCCCCAAGCAACGCCACAAAGCACGGTCCTGAGTCACCTGCATACATCGACTTCCTGCATGTCTTACCAGGTCGTCATTCCATCTAGTGGGGGGTCGCCCTACACTACGCCTACCGGTACGAGGCTGCTGGATTGACATTACCGGAATACATAAAGTTGATTAATTTAGTGATCGAATTTACAAGTTGCTCACCAGCATCACCCACAGAATGCGATGTTAAGTCTTTCAAATGTTGTGGTGAGATGCCATCCTAACCTGCAGCCGAACCTGGTTTAAAAGATAAAATGGCATCCGTAACATCTTTGTTTTGAATTTGAAGGCATGCTTGCCCTACTGTTGGTCGGTCGAGAAAATATGGGTTTACTGGAGCTGGAGGATGTTTTGTCCGTAATGCCTGAAGGGTGTCAGTGGTATCTGGTGAAAGCACCTCGTTGGAGAACAAAAGGCGAGCGGCACCTTTGAGATCTCCGTCACAGATTTTGTTTTCGATTAGTTTGTTGCGATTACGAGGGGCATCATGTTTGATTAGAGGTGCGGGAGAAGGTGAGGAGCTGATAGCACAGTTATTCTTAATCTTTTGTGTCAAGGATAAATTTGAATTATCAGTTTTTGTTATATGTAGTGTGCTGTATGAAAATAAAAATAGGTTCTGCCAGTCTTGAGTACAATTGCATATGTAACATTTCTGGATTAATTGTGACAAATGTGTAGCAACGGTTATTCGAGCTCCTCGAGGGATTCTTTTAACTGTCTGTATACTAATTTTCAAATGGCTAAGATATGTGTGGAAAGGAGTTGGAAAGTTGGCTGCAAAAGTAGGCGTACTTGGAATATAATTGGTGTATGTCTAAAGGTGAACTGTTTTGGCTAATACATTTCCTGTGTGTTTTTGTAGTGTGTATATTAAGGCCTTTTAAAGATTTGATGACTTGTTGCACTGTGTACATATAAGTGTTGCGTTTGCCGTGTCATCACTAGATTGGGTTACGGACTGCATTCACAACAGTTAAATACAATAACAAAAAAGAATAACTTAAAACAAATTAAAAAAAACACAATAAAGTAACTTAAAAATTACACTGAAGATATAAAAAAGTCAAAGTCAAAATATGACGGCTGCTTGTTTTGGGAACAAGACGCATGCGTCGTTACGTAGGTGCGTCACAGGACGGTTCTGCAATCGGAAGCTGCAGTGTAAGAGATCCACGGACGTATGGCGTCGCTAGAACAAACGATGGCGGCCTTAGCAACCGTGTCTTGAAGTTATCTTACGCGGACTAGAACTTATCAAATACTGAACAGGCACTGTAGTGGGAACAACAACAAAATCCCCATGCGCAAATATGAAAAATATCTCGACAAACTCTTATATGGCTTTGCGATACGATAGCTCTTCATCAGTCAATCAAATATATAATATTTCAGAAATCCTTTGTTGCGAATTGTTTTGTTACATTTGGCATATAATGTCACAATCTTGAAAAATTTTTATGTCTCGTAGTTAATTTCAGATATTATATAAACCACCGTTATACTATTTAAATCTATGACAACAATAAAAGTTTCCTTTGTGCACTAAAATTTTACAATTAAAATGTATAGTTATTTTTATTAAAATATTTAGACAAAATAAACATAGTTGACACCTGTCAAATTGATTTAATTATGATATTATCCTATATTAATCTAACAATATACTTAAAATGTTCGTTCTCGTAAGTATTTTGCTTATTTTTTATATAATTGAGAATAGAAAAGACATAATAAGCTAAAAGTTTCCCTTTTTTATAGGATAAGGATGACAAACCATAGAGAAAGTGATATAATAAAATTATATCACTTTCTCTATCGTTGTTAAATAATTCATCATCTATCTCGACCTAGGGCACTTTTGAAAATTAATGAAGAGAAACTTCCAAGTATATACTATGTTTTCTGATTCATCACCACTTATCATTAGTACATGTCATAGCACTCATTCAGGCACTGGCTTTTTGCAGTAAAAAAACCTCTATATTTATGTCCTCTATATTGATTTACAACTTCACCGACAATGTTCAAATAATAAAAAGCTAACAATTGCATAGTAATTTTCAAACAAGATAGTACAAACAATTATATTCCATTCTTACTGAGTAAGAGATCTTTCTTCTAATTAGAGTGCACCTGAATAAGTACCACTGCTTTACCTCTTACTGCTGCCTATATTTTAGAGAATCGGACAGTGGAGTATTTCAACTTCGCCTTCCGATGTATCCAAAAATCTGTATTCGTGAACTACGATAGCAATTTAGCATTTAGTGAAATATTGACTAGTTTATTACTTTAATCAACGGATTTAAATAGGCAAATTACTATGAAGAGGGCTATGTTTGGAGCTTCTCTCGATAGTAAACTTCGTAATGACGATATACACAGTAGAACTAGAGTAAACGAAATAGCGCAATTGATCGGTATGCTTAAATTGTCGGCCATATAACTCAAAGAACCGGCAACCAATGAGGACAAAAGGTTCTCGAGTGATAGCTTCGTTCTGATAAGCGAGAGTAGGGCGGAGGCAACTAGATACAATGATAATCTGGTCACAGACGCAGGAATTCGATGTATGCAGATGGCTCAGGACCGTGCTCTCCTTGTGGAAGGCCTATGTTCAGCAGTGGGCTTGTGATGGGCTGTATATTTTCACATATTAATAACTACCATAAAAACGGATTCTAGCATACTACAATCTTTAGCTAGTATGATGAATTTCCAAAAAGTATAACTTTACCAGATTTAACTAATTTTCATTATCAACTCTTTTCTAACAATTACTGACATTCACCCAGCAAATAAAGCAATTGATGTCTGATTTCAATTTGTTGGAGGGAAAAAGAAGTAATTTTTTTATAGGAAAATTGTGACAAATAAGCACACAGTCCACCTGATGGTAAGTGGATGCTGTGGCCCATAGACATCTACATTTAACCTTGATTAAGAATCAAAATGCAGATGCGTTGTTACCCTTGAGGGACTAATATGGAATACCTCGATTCCAGTAAAAAGGGTCTCCAGTTCTCTACACCTAACATACCAAACACATCAACATAAAGCTGCTATTTTACGCTGGTATTCTGTGAGAGCGTTGTCCTTCCTCGGTCGATCCGACTCATTTATGATACAACCATAATAACTGCAACGTGGCTCTACCACGTATAGAAATGAAATGAACGTATTGAAATGAATGCATACAGGAAAATCTAATTAAGATCCCGCTCAACTTTCACGTCTGTTTGACGAAACAATTTAAATGCAAATCTTCTGTTATCCTTAATTTCTTGTCTATGCGGAGATATACGAAGAATTGTGTTCCAAACTCAAATTCTACTTGTTTATTGTCTGCAAATTGCTGAATATATTATGCAACTATATTGTTGCGTATATGTTACGTTGTATATATGTTACGAAATTTTATTATTTAGTAAATCATAAAAAGAATTCTTGAAAAAAAATTAAAGAATTATCTGTCATACTTATCATTGATTATCGTTTAGAATAAATGGGGATCTACACTCTATTGTATAAAGTAAGAATGTGTCAAAAAAGGTACTTATTGCAATTAACAATACCGTTTTAGTCCCTACTTGTAATATATTATAGTAATATTATATTTTTAATCGCGCTTATCTCATGTCAAATATATACAGTATTGTTATTATCAGCACTACGTTGTTTACTTTAAACGTGAATCTGCTTTCAGCGCAATGAAGTGCGAAATATCTTCGTTTCTTATTTAGAAATAATAAAAATATAATAAAAAAATGATAATTTAGCGAGATTACAGACAATGCAGCAAAATATAAACGTTTAACTAGACTTAGAGTTGACTGGAAAAATTGAAGTGATGGATTTTCTTACGTCGTCACTACACTTTGTCGTCTTGTTGTTCACTCCTGCACATTTTGTTACCCATTCTACGCCAGTGCGTGACTACTATCCCCGATCTTTTCGAGTGCAGGGATAGTACACATATATACTATCCCTGATTATGAGTGTGATGCAGCTTGGTTGCGCGGAAAAAAGAATCAGGTATTCTCATATTTTTTTTCGGTGGTATATTGCTCGTCAGTGTCCGTCCTTTCCTATATCCTCATATCCCTTCCGTACGCACTGAAGGGGGAGCGGTGTCTAAAAGGTATCGCAATTTTTTGGTCAATGAAAAACGCGCACCACCGAGATGGAAGTGGTGGAAGTAGCCTGTCAATATAGGGACATGCACCGCCGTCACTCGCTCTCGTTTCGGTAGCTGCATCTTTTCTTTTTTTTCATTTAATTTTTCATTAATTCACTTGAGCCTTTTTTTGTTTTCCTGTCACATCTTCTCTCCTACCGGCTCCACCCCCTGACACTGGTGAAGTGATAGATTAGAAGAGCGAGTGCATCGTCCAAGGCTGTCGCGTGCCACGTCAGCCACCTTGTTTTGGGGTATCAGGAAACCGCACAAACAATCCACCTTGTAACATCTCGCATAATAGGGTTAAGGCCCAACCTGGTAATCGAACTCAAGAACCCCTAGGCCCGTCGCCCAACCATTTCTGGTTCTTACGATCCGGATTAAAATCGGGGCAACTGGCCCAACCACAGCGGAAGATGGTAAAGTGACATCAAAGACGTAACAAAAGCCTATTCACTTTTAATATTTGATTAGTCGTGGAATAATTATAAAGTCATAACGAAATATATATGTTTATATGTATTTCGTATATTTTCGTATATATTTTTATATGTTTTTAAAAGCATGCATCAGATTTCATTTAAATATATTTTAAATTGACTTATTGGGCAGTAGGTTTATTTTTGGATGCACTCCAACAACGGAATCTGGATGTTCCCCGAGGGCCCGTTAAAAGTTTCCATTGTTCAGCTTTCGAAATTCTTGCTTGATGAATTGTTTACAAGTTTTTATTTTCCTTTAAACAAACAGGATCTGAAACGTTCTTTTTAGTTTGCTGTAAATTACTGCAATTTATATCCGTATTTATATACGTATTAATTCTTAGCACTGACTTCATAATGTGAAAATATTTTTTAGTCTTTCAATTTGGCTCATAATCTTATTAAATAAATTTTACCATTTTGAGTGGACTAAAAATATCACAGGTATTCAACGTGGAATTTTCATGTAAAATTTATACGGCATCTACCCTATTTAATAAAAAAGAGTAAACAACTGCAACGACATTATACAAAGATCACTAAAGATTAAGATATTTAATCTTATTAATTTTAATTAAGCTGCTGTTTTGACATGATGAATTGACATGATCTTATTGCTATTTCCTTTTTTATTTTTTGTCTTAAAAAAGTTACCTGTACACTTGGATTTTATTCTTTATCGTAGGGTTTAAATATTTTACAACGACAAATATCCAAACCCGGAATAATTATCTGTAGGCCATACAAATACTTTTTTCGTATGGAATTCGAACCCGCAGACCTTAACGCTGCAATTCATTACTAAGCTACTGCGCTACGGAGCCTGTTATTTATTGTTCTTGCTGTTAAGCTTTTACCAATATGTGATACTTTATTTTATCTAGTCACTATCTAGGCACATGTCAGTGAGTCAACTAAGTTCGAAAAAGAAGAGGGCGATTCACCAGCAGTGTGGATTTAAATTACCATTTTAAACTACTTTCAACTGGATTGAGAGGAAGGCACCTCTCCATCTCATTACTCAAAGAGGTCTTGTAATTTTTGACTTGTAATTTGTGATATCTAAAAGGCTTCAATTGCATGAATAAATCTATTATATTTCTTGAATAAATAAGGTCTGAGGTGTCATTTTGTAATAACTGACTTTTGTAACATAGATCACTTTTAGGTGAATTAGTTAGATATAAATGATCTGTCAGAAATCGGGCGCAGAACTGAAGACTTTAGGTGCTTTCTGAGGCATGAGGGTGATCCAAGGCTTACTTCCTGACTCCGAGCTTCTACTGAGAATTTCTTGACAAAAAAAACTAATAACTGATTTTGGTCCGACTCGAGAATAAAACTCGGGACCTCGTGGTCGTCAGTAATGCTTACGACCACTAGATTAACGAAGCTGTCGTGTATATATATTATAATCCTTACAATTTAGGTAGAGATAAAGAGTAATAAGAGGGGTTAGGTTCCAAGAAACACTAGAAACAGGATTCTTTTTAATACTGAGGTTATAAGGCAATTAATTTCCTTAGAGACCATGATAAGTCAGCATTTAAAAATGCAATTAACGGTTTCATTGGTTGCACCTGAAATCGAAACTAAGTACGTAGGTACGTAGCGTAAACACGTAGCAGCGTACTGTGAAATTTACGGAAAGCGTTTAACGCTCAAAAAATGTTGTTTAAAACTGTTTACATTACATCAAATACGGTTTCAGTGATGCCATATTTGATGCTATCATTATGTCACGGCACAAAATCAGAAGTGATAAATGATAGTCATCCAGTAATCGGATAAATTATTTTATTTTATTTATCCTGCCATTAAGGCTAAGTCGGCTACAACTAGGTGATTTATTTATGGTTGAAAGTGAATATAGAAGAATAATAAATTAAAAAATAACTATTGCTTCTGTTATCCATGATACAGCCATACTACAGCTAAGCCCATTAGACATCTACATCAGCTCGATTATGCATCAAAATGCAGATGCGTTATCACCCGTGAGGAATAAGATGGAATGCCCCGTTTCCAGTAAAAAGGGTATCCGGTTCTCTACACTCACCATACGAAGCGCATCAGCATTAAGCTACTATTTTACGCTGGTATTCTGTGAAAGCGTGGTCCTTCCCCAGTCGAGCCGACCTATTCGTGCTACAACTATACTACTAATACAACTACAGCATGGCTCTACCACGTATAAAATGTATTCGTTGTCAGCTTTATTTTTTTTTAATCCCATCACGCACGTTTTTTAAATAATATCAGCTATAAAACTCTCACGAAATTGAAAAATATTACTGTAAATTAGTGTCCAATATTGAATTGTGTTGGAAGGTAAGATAATAAAACTAACTTGTAAAAATAAGTGCTGCTTTACGAGTGTTGCCAATTTGTTGTCATAATAAAAATGTATCGTTAATCCATAGAGCTGCATGAAATACGTAGATGCCGCATGAAAGCTGTCAGAAGGGTTGACATAAATATTTTTATAGCATTACGTGATAAAATTGCAAACTTTCGTTATGTCAACTAAATGAAAACATAAAGTTCAATTTTTAAATCATAAATCTTTATTTACAGGAATCACGGTATAAGATGTTATAATTAATCCAGTGCAGTCACGCTTCGCTAACAATTGCAGTTTAGTATTGAAACAATCATGCAATAGTTTCTTGTATAGTTTTCAACTTATTGATTTAAATTCATTAAGTATTTAAATATTTTTATCACGCACATATTTAGACAATTTATGGTGTATTTAACGAGCCTAGAAATGACACCTAGTACTCGTTGGTTTAGATCACGTCGGTTTCTGGAATTATTCGCATTTCATACAGCAATTTTTAGGTACTTAATTTTTTTTAACTTTAATTGATTTGCAAAAAATATCGAACAAACAGCCATGTTTCTACATGTATAATTTATTAATTTGTTTTAACAAACAGCCATGTTTCTACATGTATAATTTATTAATTTGTTTATGTATGTACTTCAGTTATTTGTGATATATTTTTAAGCGTTACAATTTACTTGAAATAAACACATCAGTTACTGAGATGGTAATAAATTTTTACTGCCTCATTGCGGTAGCTAGCGGTCGTAAGCGTGACTGCAAATTATGTTGACTCGGGTCCGAATCTCGGGTCAGGCCAAAATCAGGCAGCTCAGAGTCAGGAATCTGTTGGTGTTTAAACCCCGTGTTACGATAAGTAGTTAAAGTCATTGGACCTGCTTCTTAACTATTTCCGGTTGCGTCGGATTGCCATCTCATCGGCCTATCAGAGCGAGAAAATAAAGAGTGCACTTGTGCTATTTTCGAGATATTTGTGCTGTTAGCTTATGCGGCTCTTACAGCTTCATTTGACTCAGCGCTAATTAAAAAGGGAAAGACAACGAAGATGCGGATGATGATGATGGTTTATGATTTGGCATTGTTACTAATCATCATGTCGCCTCGTTGGTCGTTTTTGAGCTATTTAACCGCTGTCCGAGTCGGTTGGTGGTCGACGTGTGTCGGTCGATGTTCTAGTCGGTGAGAACTGCCCAGGTACGGTGTGTACGCGGAGTGTGCTGGAAAACGTCATGCCAGCCTACGGGTGCGGGGGTGCGAAGTCAGAAGTCCTCCACGTGTACCTGGTAGTTGCGGGTCCCTCTAGATACGTCTGGAGGGAAGAGCAGCAACTGGGCCGGTGCACCCTGGGCGCGGCGGTAATCTTCCTCGAGAAATGAGAAGAAATTCTTATTCCTTGGGGAATGTTGCTGCCGCGGCTAATTATTCTGACATGGGGGGGTCCATCTCGGACCAACAGTGCGTTCCTCTGCGTGACCCTCTGATCAGCAGAGGGCATAGCAGAGGAGCGAGGGCGGGCTCGGTGTGCACTTACCCTGCCTCCGGGCAGACAGTGAAGGATTCATCCTTTGCTGTCACCGCCGGTCTCGTAATCCCAGTATTGAAGTGTCGTGGATCATGTCTCGCGGCTTTGATAAGGACCGAGGGTCTTGGCTTAATCGCCCGGACCGCGAGGGAGAAAACCTCTATAAAAAGTTACCCCGAATCCCAAGCGGCGACGCACCGCGAGGGGATGGATGGCTGACGGGGTTCTATGAACAAATCAGCCGCAAGTGCGCTCTTCGCCAGGGTACACGCAGACCCCCTGGCGAGTAATAAATCCTCTAAATCTGCTTACCTTGGTACAGGGGTCTCTGCCAAGGTGGACCTTTAATTCCCCCATACTCGTGGGTACAGAAATGGAAACACCAAAAGCAAAAAACAAAACCACAACCGCCGGCAACGGCAACATAGAGGAGAGGAGAAACGATGCGGGGACAGAGTCCGACGCCGCATCGAGCAGCGTGGGAGGCTCAGAGAGCTCCCGACGAGTGGGGCCTGGGACCGCGGAGACCAGTAAGTTCTTCCGCAAGCGGTCCAGGCGGGATGGCGACCAGGGGCCGTCATCCGGTGAAGAGGAGGTTTCGGCCAGGAAAATCCCCACCAACAGGCGGGGCGGGCTGAGAGGCAAGGGGAGGGGGCTCTCTGACAATCAGATGGCCGAACGAGCGGCAAAGCTTGCCGAGGAGGGGCGCCATCCGGGCGATACGGCTCGGGTATCAGGCGAAGAGACGAGTGCGACTGGCGGCTCCGAGGTGGAGCGTAAGGCCAGATTCGTAAAGGAGGTGGAGGCCGCGTTCAAAGTTCAAGACCATTCCCGGGGCCTCCGCCTCCATCATGGCGGCTGCGGAGGCAACTTTGTTGGGGCCGGGCCTAATGCGGACGAGGTGGCGAAGCTGCGGGCGGACGTGGCCCGCCTGACGTCTGCCATGGAGACTCTCCAGAAGGAGAACGAGCAGCTCCGCGCAGACCTGGCCAGTCTGCGTGAGCCTGCTTCTCGCGCGGCGCCCCAGACGCAGCACCCAAGCCAGCCCGTGCCGGTGGAGAACCAGGTTCTGAACCTGGTCCGGCAGGAGCTGGCTGCCTTCCAGCACCGGTTCTCCGTGCTGGAGGGCATCGTCCTGCGCCCCCCCCCCTAGGGGCAAACAAGACGGCGGCGAGGCCGGCAACGTACGCGGCGGCCACGGCTACCGCATCCAGGCCGGGGCCGTCCAGTCAGCCCTCGGGCGGGGCTGCAGTTGCCCCTCCCCCCCTGAAAAGCCGGCTCCGGCAAAACCGGTACCGGCTGAACCGGCTCCGGCTAAGCCGGAGACAAGAAATAATCCAGCGGCGCGACCGCGGACGCTCTGGCTGCGAAGCTCAGAGCGTCTCTGGACGCGGACGAGGCCCGAGTGTCAAGGCCCGTCAGATGCGCAGACCTGCGCATCATGGGTCTGGACGACTCGGTATCGGAGGAGGAGTTGGTGGCCGCCGTCGCCAGGTCCGGGGGGTGCACTACTGACCAGGTCAGGTCAGGCGCCATACGCCCCGACCAACAGGGTATGCATGCCGCCACGGTGCGCTGCCCTGTTACGGCGGCCAAAACCATAGTGGAGGGCCGAAGGCTTCTGGTGGGCTGGGTCTCAGCGCAGGTTAAGCTGCTGGAGCCCAGACCTCTGAGGTGCTATCGCTGTCTCGTGGGGCACCACGTATCAGTGAGATGCGCCTCGGAGGTTGACCGCAGTGGCCTTTGCTTACGCTGCTGTCAGCCCGGACACATATCGGCGACCTGCTGCGCCACGCCGCACTGTGATGCATGTGCGGTGACCGGCAAGCCAGCCGATCACCGGGCCGGAAGCAAGGCCTGCGTGCCACCCGCCAAGGACAAGGCCGCGGGTAGGGTAGGGGCCAAAGCCATACCGCCTCTGTGGCCTCCGCCGCAGCCGCAACTGCCACCGCCACCGCTGTCACTGTCGCCGCCGCCACCGCCGCGACACTGACGCCCGCAGAGGGGCCCCCCGTGGAGGAAGCTGAAATGGAATGCCTATAACGGCCCCATTAAGCTTCCTCCAGGCGAATATCAACCACTGCGCCTGCGCTCAGGATCTGTTGCTCCAGAGCATGGCGCAGTGGTCGATTAACATCGCTGTGGTCGCTGAGCCGTATTTTGTCTGGCCTAAGGAGGACTGGGTGGCGGACCTTAACGGCTCAGTGGCCATCATCTCTTCGGCCGCCGCCGGTACCCCGACCCTTGAAGGTGTCAGGAGGGGTCAGGGGTGCGTAGCAGCACGGTTCGGGGAGTTCGTCGTTGTGGGGGTGTACTTCTCCCCGAACCGATCTCTCGCCGAGCTCCACAACTCTCTTGCAGAGCTGAGAGCAGTCGTCGTCGGAAGTTATCCCCTCCCCGTACTTGTCCTCGGGGACTTCAATGCCAAGAACTTGGCTTGGGGTTCTCGTCGTACAGATGTGCGGGGTAGGATGGTGGAAGACTGGGCTCTGGAGACAGGCCTGGTCGTCCTAAATCGGGGTTCTGTCCCCACGTGTGTGCGGATGCGGGGCGAGTCGGTGGTGGACATCTCGTTCGCTAGCCCCGCTCTGTCGCCGCGTGCCATTGACTGGCGTGTCATGGAGGGGGTGGAGACCTACTCCGACCACCGGTACATCCGGTTTGATGTCTCCACCCAGCCCTCGAGCGCGCCAGTCCAACAGGCCCCGTGTGGTCCGCGTTGGGCGCTGAAGCAGCTGGACCGGGAGCTCCTCCTGGAAGCCTCGATCGTGCAGGCCTGGGTGTCATCACCGGACAGGCCTGCCGACGTCAATGATGAGGCAGGGTGGTTCCAGGAGGCCATGTCCGAGATATGTGACGTGGCAATGCCCCGCGTCCGGCCAGGAAGCGCCCGGCGTCAGGTGTATTGGTGGTCGCGTGAGCTGACGTCTCTGCGCGAGGCGTGTGTCGCCGCGCGACACCTGTACACCAGGCATCTCAGGCTCCGCATTCGTCCACCGAATGCGGCAGCCATTGAGGCGGAGCTGTACGAGGGATACAGAGCGGCGAAGACCGCCCTCCGGGAGGCTGTCCTGCGGGCCCGGGATCGGGCCCGTGAGGAGATGCTGGAGACTCTCAACAGAGATCCGTGGGGGCGCCCTTACAAGATGGTGCAGGATAAACTCCGCACCTGGGCCCCCCCGCTGACGCAGTCTCCGGCCCCAGCTCGTGGAGGACGTGGTGAGCGCTCTGTTCCCTTCGCGAGGGGAACATCCGCCCCCGCCTATGGCTCCGCCACCTGCGGTGCCGGAAGCGACCACCAGGACGACGACGACGACATCCCGGAAGGGACCGGGGTAGACCTGAGAGTGGCGGTACGTAGGCTCAAGGCCAGGAATACCGCCCCAGGACCCGATGGCTTGCCCGGCAAAGCCTGGGTCCTGGCCTCGGAGGCTCTCGGGCCCCGACTGGAGGGGCTCCTAAGCGCATGCTTGGAGAGAGGCCAATTCCCGCTTCGTTGGAAGACGGGGAAGCTAGTCCTCATTCGGAAGCCGGGGCGCCCTGCGAACTCTCCGTCCGCATACCGGCCCGTGGTGCTGCTCGGCGAGGTGGGCAAGCTCTTTGAAAGAATCATTGCAAACCGCCTCGCCGAGCACCTTGCGGGGACGGGGCTGGATCTTGCGGAACACCAGTTTGGTTTCCGCAAGAGGCGCTCTACGGTGGATGCCATCATGCGCGTGAGAGCCCTCACGACGGTGGATGCAGTGGCCAGAGGAGGGGTTGGCTTAGCGGTGTCTCTCGACATCGCCAACGCCTTCAACTCCATGTCCTGGAGCTGCATTAGGGAGGCACTCCGGTATCACGGGGTGCCGACCTATCTCCGTCGTATAGTCGGGGACTACCTGACGGACAGGGCCGTCATCTACCCCTGTCGCAACGGTGAGTGGAACCGGCGAGAGATGTTGTGCGGTGTCCCACAGGGTTCGGTTCTGGGGCCACCTCTGTGGAACATCGGTTACAACTGGGTGCTGCGCGCCGACCTCCCTACCGGCGTCAGCGTAGTTTGCTACGCTGACGACACGCTGGTACTGGCACAAGGGGGGTCGTACGAGGCGGCGGCGGAAACTATGACACGCGGGATTGCGATAGTCGTTGAGAGGATTCGGCAACTGGGTCTCGAGGTGGCTCTGCACAAGTCCGAGGCCATGCACTTCCATGGTCCTCGGAACAGGCCACCACGGGGATCCTCAATGGGAGGGGTATCCATCGGCGTCGAGTCGACGCTGAAGTACCTAGGACTTGTCCTCGACGGCCGATGGAACTTCGTTGAGCACTTCCGACGTTTAGCTCCCAAACTGGAACGGACCGGGGCTGCCTTCAGGCGGCTCCTGCCGAACCTGGGAGGGCCAAACGCCTCCTGCCGGAAGCTCTACGCGGGGATCGTGCGGTCCATGGCCCTTTACGGGCCCCCGGTGTGGGCGCGTGGTTTGGCGCGGCTTGCCGTCCACCACCTGAACGCGCCCCAAAGGGTGATTGCCGTGAAAATGGTTCGCGGCTACCGCACGATCTCCCGCGAGGCGGCGAGTCTCCTTGCCGGATTGCCGCCATGGGATCTGGAGGCGATAGTCCTTGCGCGCCTGCACGAATGGCGCGCGGAGGCACTATGCCGTGGGGAAACCCCGCTGCCGCGGCAAGTTGTCAAGCAGCGGACAGACTTCCGGCACGATCTCATGGCGACATGGAGACAGCGACTGTCGCAACCCCGTGCTGGGCACGCCACTATAGCGGCGATAAGACCCCTCTTTGAGGAGTGGCTTGAGAGACGCCACGGCATCCTCACCTTCCGCCTGACGCAGGTCCTCACCGGACATGGTGTGTTCGGGAGGTTCCTGCACCGAATCAGGCGGGAGGAAACGCCCGGGTGCTCCCACTGCGAGGATGGACCGGAGGACACGGTGGAACACACCGTGGAGGTGTGCCCTGCTTGGGCGGAGCACCGCCGTGTCCTCGTAGCGGCGATAGGCGGCGGCGACCTCTCGCGTCCGGCCCTGGTCGAAGCCATGGTCCGGAGCGAGACGGAATGGGATGCCGTCACCACCTTCTGCGAAGCAGTGATGCTAGCGAAGGAGGTGGCGGAGCGGGAGAAGGAGAGAGCAGCAGCTTTCCTCCCCGGCCGCCGCGGGAGACGCCACGGGCGTCGGGGGCTACGTCGTGGCCCCCGGCCACCGTAGGCGCGGGCCTGTGGACGGCGAGCAATGGGTAGCTCGCCGTCCGTCCGTCTAACGACGACAGGCCGTGTCGACGGCGCGTTTTGTTCCACGCGCGCCTCAAAGAGCTGTCAGCAGCGTGAAGGGGCCCGCAAGGGCCGACGCCTGCCGGGGCTGCGGGCTGTTCGAAAGAGATACCGCGGCTCCGGAACGTAAGGGCACTGAAGGAACACGGATGGTTTTCTGTCTGACACTCCCTTACGCTCCACCCAGAGCGAAAGGCGTCATTAGATGATTTTCCATCCGCAAAAAAAAAAAGCCTACGGGTGCGACGCGCGTCATCCGTTATTCTATTGGTGCTCGTCCCATTTCGTGTGGGTGTAGTGTCATTGTGTGTCATATCTGCGACGTTTGGTTCGACTGGATCGAGCGGTCGTGGTATTCTATTAGTACATTTCACGGTCTATGGTAAGTGGGCGCGACGTTTGGTATTGGGAAGTAGTTGGCTGAGTTAGCCACTAACGCGTTTTGGTGAGTTTAGACACTATCAAAGTAGCGCTGAGATATCTCCTTGAAGTATTCGGAGATAGAGGGAATTTGACAATAATTGTGCAAACCTGAGGTCCGTTGATACCACCGTGCTCCAGTGGCTTTTCGGATCAAATAGTTTTGAACTTTTTGTAGTTCAAGAAGATGGGTCTTATTTGTGGTTTTGTACAGGTTTTGTACAGGTGGAGCTTGTGTCTTACCGACAGTTTACTCGCCTCCGAATTTCGCCATTTACACCCGGTTGACGATTTCATTCAGTAGTTTTGGTAGAGTAGTGGTAGGTCAGGGGCTAGCGTTCGCCTTGAATTTCATAGTACATGAGCAAAGTGGATTCGATCTACGACCACCATTACTCTTCTCTGTGCTCCACCAATAGGGTTTTTAGTAACATTTTAAATGCTGACTTACCACGTGCTCGGAGGTATACGGAATAAAAATATTTCGAAGACACGTGATATCCGACCACACCTACTGGAGCAACACCGCGGGTGATTTGCTCTATAACCCTCTCAGAAATGAGATAAAGTCCTAACAGTTTGACGTTAAGTAAGCTGTATTTTTCTGACGGGTCGACACTGTTCATCCGAATTAAATGCTTGAAAATTAGGGGAGGCCCGTGATCAGCAGTGGATCGTTCATAGGGTGTCACATTATATTATTTAAGTTTCCGAAAGCGATTACTTATATCTTTAAAAGTAAAAACTTTATGTAAAATACTAATTTAATTAAACTTACTGTTTAATTTAAGCGACGCGACGCTAAACTTCGAAGGAATGTTTGTCGAATGTCATGCAAGACCACTCAGGAATGCTAATGTTTGAATTTACAAAGTATGGGAATGCCGCCCCATCAATATCTTAAGATGAGATCCCATATCCTGAAGGTCTAATAACTACTTACTTTAAATTTTTATCACATAAGGTTGCTTGGTATTCTATACAATTTCAATATCTTTCAAAGCGCTCGTTGTATTTTTGTAATAACCACATATGAGGGACAGACAGAAAACTAATTTCCCGCGGGACTACCGTGACGTCTTTCAGACTCGCACTATGTGATTAAAACGGACCAATGTTCCATTAAAGCTTTCGATGCTGCAGTTATATAATAGTTGTAGAATGGGTCGGCTCGGCCAAGGAATGAATACGCTTTCGCAGAATACCAGCATAAAATAGCAGCTTAATTATGCTGTATGGTGATGGTATTCCATCCTAGTCTTCAAGGTTGACAACGCGTCTGCATCTTTATGTTTGATTGAAGACAGGTGTAGATATCTACGGATCACAGTATCCACCTACCATCAGGTGGCTGTGTGCTCGTTTGTCACTTTTATTCTTTAAAAAAATTGGACAAACAACAAACTAGTACTAATAACTTCGTAGGCGTTCTAGGATGAAGTATTTTATCAAACCAGGCGTAAAACGCTTAAAATGGCGACAGCGATAGCGATCGCTAGCACGTCTGGTAAGAGTGATTAACGCCTATTCTCCTACAACGGGAGAAACTCATTTGCAGCCGTGGGCATTTTCGTGCTAATGATGACGAGCTGGGTGACGGAAGCGGTAGATGCGGAAGCAGAAGCTGTAAAGCATTTGTTATTAGTCCTTCTGATTTAGAGCTCGGCCGGGTTTAGGATATTTTTGAATAGAATAAGGATAACAAACGAGCACAATAACCCACCTGATGTTAAGTGGATGCTGTGGCTCATAACAACTTCATTCATCCTCGATTAAGAATGAAAGAAAACCGTTGCATTGTCACCACTGAGATTTAAGATGGAATTTCTCGTTTGCAGTGAAAGTGGCTTCGGTTTTTTGCACTTACCATACGAAACACAGCAGCATTATGCTGCTATTTTACGATGGTATCCTGTGATAGTGTGTTCCTACCCTGTTTTCTGGGACTTTATTTTAAAAGTGTATCCGATGTGATTTGGGGGAAAAAATTTGAAAGTGGTCTTGCATGACATTCGACGAACATTCCTTCGAAGTTTAGCGTCGCTTAAATTAAACAGTAAGTTTAATTAAATTAGTATTTTACATAAAGTTTTTACTTTTAAAGATATAAGTAATCGCTTTCGGAAACTTAAATAATATAATGTGACACCCTATGAACGATCCACTGCTGATCACGGGCCTCCCCTAATCAAAAATAAAAAATCACTTTATTTTAAAAGTGTATACGATCGGCTCGATTCACTGGCGCTGCGAAGAGATGTTGAATCTCTTTGCGTATTTTATCGCATCTATCACGGGGAGTGCTCTGAGGAATTGTTTGGATTAATCCCAGCCACCAAATTTCGTGAACGCACTACACGGCAAACGTCCCGATACCATCCACACCATATGGATGCTTGGCGGTCCACCACTGTACGTTTCACAAGGAGTTTTCTTCCACGTACAACCTCTCTGTGGAATAGTTTACCACCGGCGATTTTTCCGGACCGATACGACCTGGGGACCTTCAAGAAAAGAGGTTACTCCTTTCTAAAGGGCCGGCAACGCACCCGCAATTCTCCTGGTGTTGCGGTTGATCATGGGCGGCGGTAGTCACTTAACATCAGGTGAGCCGCATGCTCGTTTGCCCCCTATTCTATAAAAAAAAATCCATTGCCCATGTAGAAATTTCTGATTCTTTGAAGTAAAGTAACTGGTATGCTTGTACTCCATATTTACAGAATGTATCTATTCTATACATACATACATAAACACTCACGCCTGTCACCAAGAGGGGTAGGCAGAGACTACAGACTTCCATTTGGCACGATCCTGACACACCTCTCTTGCCTCCTTCACATCCATAGACCTACGCATACATGCTCGTCGGTTAAGGGTACTCCTAATTTGGCCCGTTTTCAATAAATCGCCAATTTGGTCGATAAATTTTCGCCTAGGACGTCCCTTTCCGACTCTGCCATTCACTTCTGCACCATAAATTTTCTTTGTCACTCTTTCCTCATTCATTCTTTCCACATGACCAAACCACCGAAGCATTCCTTTCTTAATCCTGGTCACCACATCATCTTGCAAACCACACTCTTCTCTTATTACACAATTCCTTACACTGTCATTCAGATTCAGCCCTAACATACTCCTTAACCACCGCATTTCTACTGCGTTTATTCTACTCTCGTGCTTCTTCAGCCACACCCAACTTTCACTACCGTACGTTAAAGTAGGGACCAACACAGCATTGTGAATTGCCATACGTGCCTTTTTCGACACATTTTGACTCTTCACAATAGAGTGCAAGGCCCCTGTATGTATTCTAATAATCTATTAATCTATTTTAATTAACATTATTTTTCGTAAATATTCCAAGAGGACAATTTCAATATATATTTGAATGTACTTCACCGACGGCTTATTGAGAAGAGAAAGGTTTGTAATGTTACGAGCTTAGGGTTCGTGACAATAAAAATTGCCGATAAAATTACCTAAATTAACACTTTAATTTACTTTACACAAATCAAAACTTAAAACACTAATAATTAGACACACTAATTGACTTAATTCCGCTCGAAGCTTCGCTCGTTCGCCAATTCAATACTACTACCTCGATCGCATCTTGCAGCGCCTATTTATATAAATTAGCAAAATATCCAGAATGTTCAAGTAAACACGCGCAAGGTACCGAGAGTTCGAGTTTTAAACTTCAAGAAGTTTAGTTCTTCGGTTCGAGACTAGATGGCGCTAATGCCGCCGATTTGAGCGCGTAACAGTAACTTGCTTGAACCGTAATTAGTGGCTTGAAATATGTTTGGTGTCTTTCCCAAATTTGGACTTGTGTGTGACATTTTTATTATAATTTAATCTTATTTCCTAATCCATAACATCAAAATTAAACCAAAGAACATTTAAAAAAATATATCATTTAGTTATCTAGTAACCTCAATTGTGAAAGTTCGGCTCTAATATGGGCTCTAAGGCATTTGTCCAAAGGCGTGCAATCCAGCAGCCGTGAAATTGGATTAAGGGAGTGTTCTAACTCTTATACATATACACCCCAAGTATGAATTAAGGCTATAAACCTAATATATTAAGTTTTGTAACGGTACATTTGGTGTTGATTTTAATGAATGAAACCTATAAATTGCTTTGAAACTCTGTAACTTTTTGAATGTAAATTGTGAAGGATAAATTATAACTAATATATAAACATATATATAAATATATATATATATATATATATGTATATATATATATATATATATATATATATATATATATATATATATATATATATGTGTGTGTGTGTGTATATGACTTAGATTTTTAAATATTTTAAGAGGTGCTCGACTAGTATCCCACCCAATAGTAAGTGGTGGTGTTTTGTAAAAAATTGGACAAATTGTTCGAAAATTGTAATGCGCACTAATGTAGCTTAACAAGAGTTTTGAATCTTGCCTTGAAGACACCATAATATATATACATTGTAGGTAGAAGAAATAAAAAGAGAGATTTACATCGTATATGCTTATATAGAGTGACAATGTAATTTTTTTTACGCTTACGACGTAGCTGTACGTGTCCCGACTACATAAATCCACGAATGCTGAGGAAATCATGGAGTACATCAGAGTTAAGACCAACAATATGTTGAGGATCGAAAGTTTGGAGTTGCGCCATAATGTTAACTTTAAATCATCTGTGGTTCTGGTCACAACACGCCAAATTGAGAATTTCGTGAAGGAAGAATTTGTTTAAACACTAACAAGGAAGGTCTCGTGATTCCACGCAGCTAAACACGACGCAAAAAATACCTAGTGTCTGTATGTAATTAAGGTATAATATTATAAATTTGTTAGATTATAAATTATGAATGAATTATTATAAAAGTTACAATTTTGTCTGTGTATGCATTATATTGTCCGACATAAATAAATAAATAAAATAAATTTACATATCACTTAAAAATTCTTTGCGTGCCTGGACATGATGATTATTGAAATAATACTAGTTTTTACGGAATTTATCGCGTATATTTAACTTTTTAAATACCTGACGTTTCGAGAGCTTTACAGCACCCATGGTCACGGGAAGGACTGAGATGTTCAACGTCCAGCTGTCATAGTTAACCGCGGTTACCATAGATTAAAATTTAACTTTTGTTCCGATCTACACAGTATGAACTTATAGTATCATGAAGTCTTGCAGTTGTATGCTTGGGTTGGGATTTAATTTTATTTATTATAGGATCCCAAGCAGATGGTAGCACCCAGCCATCTTCTCTATTGAAATATTTCTATCTATTGAAATGTACACAATACGTCACTTGGTAAACGTTTACTTAATTTATGATCTTTCATCCGTTATCAGCCTCGACATGTAGGTATAGTGCAATACAAAATTGTAGTACGTAATTTTATTACCAGGAATAGGAAAAAAAACTAAACACAATTATTTCTTTTTCTGCCTGTCTGCTAGATCGTTGATAAAATATAATGTTAAATTTTAATAAGAACGAAAATGCGTTTTAATATACACAACACATAATACGAAAATAAAACATTAAAATAAAAAATAAACAGAAATACGCAGCCAAACCTTACACAAAAACATTATGCGCCGAGTCGTATAAACAATTGCAATTTTTAAATATATATGATATTATATTTAATATATAAGGAATCCTCCTTTACATAATGATTTCTTATATTTACGCGAACACTACACATTGAAATAATACTAGTTTTTACGGAATTTATCGCGTATATTTAACTTTTTAATATCCGACATTTCGAGAGCTTTACAGCACCCATGGTCACGGGAAGGACTGAGATGTTTAACGTCCAGATGTCATAGTTAACCGCGGTTACCATAGATTAAAATTTAACTTTTGTTCCGATCTACACAGTATGTACTTATGGTATCATGAAGCCTTGCAGTTGTATGCTTGGGTTGGGATTTAATTTTATTTATTATAGGATCCCAAGCAGATGGTAGCACCCAGCCGTCTTCTCTATTGAAATTAGGGTGTTTTTTGATTTCAATAGCCTCGCGAATCATCCTTGGAAGGAATCGGTGTTCTTTAGCGAGGATTTGTGGTCTATCAAATCTGATGTAGTGACGGGGGCGATCCTGTACATGTTCACAGACTGCAGACTTCCCGGAGCGTCGATTCTTCACATCAGCTATATGTTCTTTGACGCGGGTTTTAATTGATCTTTTAGTTTGTCCTATGTAGGAGAGACCACATTCACAATCAAGCTTGTACACTCCTGCATCTTGCAGAGGGACGTCACACTTGACTGATGGTAAAAACTGACCAATCTTCTTCGGCGGCTTGAAGTATGTTTTGATGGAAGCGCGCTTCAAGATGTAGCGAATCTTGTCAGTGACTCCTCTAACATATGGCAGTACAGCAGGTACACGCTCGACTGTGGCCGGCTTCACTCGTTCTCGGTGACGTAGGCGCGGGACCCGAAGCTTGTTGTCATGCAAAACTTGCTTGACGTGTTGGAGCTCGGCAGCCAGGTGTTTACTGTCACAGATCCCTCGTGCTCTCTGAAACAAAGATTTACCCACGGTAGCTAACTGTGAAGGATGGTGGTGAGAATCACCGTTTAAATATCTATCTGTATGGGTCTTTTTTCTATACACAGTATGGCTCAAGGTGTTATCAGGATTCCGAATTACTAACACATCTAGAAAAGCTAAGGAATTGTTTGCCTCTAACTCCATTGTGAACTGAATTTTAGAATTTATAGAGTTAAGATGGTCTAAAAATGCAGTTACTTTATCTAAAGGTAGAATTGTGAAAGTGTCGTCTACGTACCGCTTGTAGAATCTTGGATTTATGGGAGAAGTAAGCAGGGCTTTCTCCTCAAAGTCTTCCATGAATATGTCGGCGACAATGGGAGATACAGGTGAGCCCATCGCCACACCATCTACTTGCTTGTAGAACTCCTCCTTCCACAATAAATAGCCAGATGTAAGGCAGTGTCTGAGTAATACTGCATATTCTACGGGCATGTTGTTTTCCTCCAGCCTCCTAGTTACAATTGAGATGCAGTCTTCAACAGGTAAGCATGTAAACAATGACTGCACATCAAAACTGACCATAGTTTCATTGTCTGCCAGACGCAGGTCTTTAATCTCGCTGACAAAATGGTAGGAATCCTTTATGTGTGCTCTTGTGTGTCCCCTGAGCGGTGAGAGTATTTTCGCTAAGTGTTGAGCCAATCTGTAAGTTGGTGAATCGATTTGGCTCACTATGGGACGTAATGGAGCATTGGGCTTGTGTATTTTTGGTAACCCATACAACTTTGGTGATTTGGCGCACGTAGGTATTATCCATTTTACGTCTAGATTTAATTTTTCGGAGTGTTTCTTTATGAGGTCACTAGTTGTTTTTAGTGTGCTATTTGTTGGGTCGTTTTTAACCTTTTTATAAGTACTTACATCCGACAAAAGTTCTTGTATTTTAGAATTATAATCTGACGTATCCATGACTACCGTGGCGTTTCCCTTATCTGCGCGGAGAATCGTAAGTTCTGGTTTATTGCGTAGGTTCTTTAACGCTATAAATTCGTCTCTGGGAAGATTCGGTTTAGGCACTGAACATCGACGTAACATAGACGAAATGTCTTGACGTATCGCCTCCAAATCTTCTTTCCGCATATTGTTTTTAAATAAACAGTCCTCGACGCTACAGATAATTTCTTCGTACGGTAATCTGCGCGGACTTACAGCATAATTGAGTCCTTTGGATAAAACCTTAATTGTTGCATCATCCAGTGTTTGTTTTGACAGATTATAGAACGCGATTAATCTATGATCTGTGTTTGTCAATGGTTGCTTTTGGTTCTGGCATTGATTCGGATGTTTGACATTTGATTTGGCCGTTAATTTTTGATATTTTTCTATATGTTTGTTTTTGCATTCGTTATATTTACTAATTTCGCGTTTATTTAATGTTTCCATGCAAAAATTATAATCAAACGTCGTTAAAACTTTCTTTAATTCACTGGATGATGTGTCTATGGATTTATTGATGTCATATAGATTCCTTCCGACCGATTCCTTCCAAGGATGATTCGCGAGGCTATTGAAATCAAAAAACACCCTAATTTCAATAGAGAAGACGGCTGGGTGCTACCATCTGCTTGGGATCCTATAATAAATAAAATTAAATCCCAACCCAAGCATACAACTGCAAGGCTTCATGATACCATAAGTACATACTGTGTAGATCGGAACAAAAGTTAAATTTTAATCTATGGTAACCGCGGTTAACTATGACATCTGGACGTTAAACATCTCAGTCCTTCCCGTGACCATGGGTGCTGTAAAGCTCTCGAAACGTCGGATATTAAAAAGTTAAATATACGCGATAAATTCCGTAAAAACTAGTATTATTTCAATCCTCCTTTACCTCCAGCATATATAAAATATGTACAAATACGTATATATGGATTGTGGATGTGAATGATGGAGATATGGAAAAATTTGCTTCTTTGTGTAATTCATGTAATTCAAACATATTTCAACACTTTTATTTATTTGTTGCCGTTGATTGGTATACTTCATTATAATCATCGTAACCATATAGTTTCAAATTTTTATAGAATAAGGGTGAAAAACGAGTACATAATCCACCTGATGGTAAGCGTATGCTGTGTCCCATAGACATCCTCGATTAAACGTAAATGCGTTGTCACCCCTGAAGACTAAGATGGTATGCTTCGTTTCCTGTAAAAGAGGGTCTCCGGATCTTTACACTATTATAATAAGTTACATCTATATGATAATGCTATTAATGCTGACATCTGTTCAACTTGGGTATCTTTTTTAATTATATAAAAAATTTCTTCGTGACTGTACTATGACATTGTAATGTTTATCTACTTTATCACGACTAGTTCAATTTTAGAGTTAGTTCCATTATTGTACTGTCGACTTCAGACAATTTGAGTTGATAACATCAGTACCGCAATTTTAGTCATTATAATCACACTCATAAGCAGATTGCATTGCTCCATCATCATAAAAGACAACGCTTTTCATGCAGAATCTGAACGTGGAGTATTTCTTAGAAAACTGCAAAGTTCTACTCGTAGTGGTCCAGAAGAAGGTATGAAGTCTCTAACCTGGAGTGAAATATTAGCCAACGTGTTGGTGAATAGAATGAAGATATTTTTGTTTCAAAAACCTACTGTGGTGAATGAAATTCATCAAGTAAATACATATCAAACGGAAAACATTAGTTTTATCACCAAATTTTGTGGTAAAGTCTTAAATGTATACAAAAGATACATATATAATAACATTTTTAGTAGCACATATGAGGATACAACGGTTTCAACAACAAGTGAAAGTAGTACATATAATATTGACGTTCAACTAAATGAAGCCGAAAGACCTAAGAATCCAAAGGAAGATTTTGAAATCATAACTATTAATCCAGATGTTGAAATTATTGGGCCAGAATATCATGAAAAACTTTGTGAGGACTGTAAGGAAGATGCTAATGCACAAGATGGTTTCAAAACCGTCAAGGAAGAGTGTCCAATGGGTTTAAAGAGAGATGCCAAAGGAAACTGTGAGGATCCAAAAATCTTCAAATTTTATTTTATCTGTACCGTATCAGTGTCCAATTGGTTATAGAGCGGATTGGTTTGGATATTGTCGAATAAGTTTCTAAAAGTCCTGTAAGTCTTTAATGGTGTCAAAATATATATAGGGATTTTATCGCGCTTAATTAATAATTTTTTTAATTCCCGACGTTTCGAGTGCTTTACAGCACCAATGGTCACAGGAAAGACCGAAATGGTTGACGTCCCAATGTCATACTTAGCAATCCATCAAGTGATCTATTCCTCTACAAGATGCAGGAGTGTACAAGCTAAATTGTGAATGTGGTCTCTCTTACATAGGTCAAACAAAAACATCTCTAAAAACTAGCATTGAAGGAACATAATATAGCTGATGCGAAGCTCCAACGCTCCTTGGAAGTCTGCAGTCTGTGCACATCATCAACATCGTCCCCACCATTACATCCGAATAAATAAACCACAAATCCTCGCAGAAGGACACCCATTCCTGCCAAGGTTGATAAGCGAGGTTTTCGAAATACAAAAAACATCTTAATTTCAATATACAAGATGAATGGGTGTCTACTTGGGATTCAGTAATTAACAAAATTAAATCCAAAAACGAGCATACCATTGCAAGACTTCCAAGATACTGTAAGCTCGTTCCACGTAGATCGGACCAAAAATTAATATTTTAAAACTAAAGGTAGCCGGGCTAACTATGACATTGAGACGGCAAACATATCGGTGACCTCCGTGACCATGGGTGCTGTAAAGCAGTGGAAACGTCGGGAATTAAATTAAGTTAATTAAACGCAATTAAATCCGTATAAATAGTTTTATGCAATGTGTAGTGTTCGCGTAAATTTTTAGAAATCACTAATTTAAACAAGATGAAATATATCGTAGAAACCCCGAAGACATAAATTTAAAATAAAAAAATAAAGCTTAAAAGACTGTAATAGTGATCTTAAATATAAGTTATAGAATTATTTAATTGTAAGATATTGTAAGATATTGTACTTATTTTAAAACTAAATGGTGTCGTCCTTCTATGTATATATATTTTTACATTAAATTAAATATGTCAAATTATTCTTTCCTTTTTGTCCGTAACGTGACTACACTAACTCAAGACTGGACATATAATAGACGTAAATATTTTAATGTAAAACATTAGTTCTTTTATAAAAAATGATACAGCTTCGAAAGAAACTATGTTCTACATCATCAACGCGACTGGTCATCACCACGGATCAAGACCTTTGGTTGAAAAGTTAAAAATAATGAACGAACAGCAAGAGTTTTTGGCGCTATACTGCAAAATATCATATTATTAGATTTTTAATAGTGTCTATATACTTAAATATGTTTTAAAATATCAACATATTTTTATTCTTTCTCGAAAAAAAATTGTGTGTTCACCGCGTTAGTTAAAAAATTAGAAATAATAATATTTTTGGGGCCTTTGAAAGCACAGTACATCAGCAACTCCCTAATAACAACTCAAATACATATATATATATATATATATATATATATATATATATATATATATATATATATATATATATATATATATATAAAATCCCGTATATGAAACAATCTATGTGAAAGACTTATGTTAAGCAGTGAACTTTTAATGGGTTATAATGATGATAACGATGAAAGTATATTGCTACGAGTACACTTTTTTGAGTTTTTTATAGAATATGGGGGACAAACGAGCACACAGTCCACCTGATGGTAATTAGTTGCTGTGGCCCATAGACATCTACATTTATCTTCGAAACGCAGATGCGTTGTCCCCCCTGAGGACTAACATGGAATGCCTCGTTGACAGTAAAAAAGGGTCTGTGGATATCTACACTCACCATACGAAACACGGCAGTATTAAGCTGCTATTTTCCGCTGGTATATTGTGAGATCCGTGGTCCTTCCCCGGTCGAGCCGACCCATTCGTGCTACAACCATGACATAGCTGCAGCGCGGCTCTACCACGTATAAAGATTTCTTTGATTCTCCATTTGTTAAGCGTGGTTGCTTAACAAATGGAGAATCAAAGAAGGGATCAGGAAATCTAGGCGATCGGCAGAACTTGAAGAATTTTTAAGCTGTATTTGTACTTGCAGGGCGTTCGAAGCTATTCATGTGTAGTGGCCACACAGATTGCACGGAACTATAGAAAACCTGTAGTAAATATATGTATAGTAAAACTAATTGACAACCCCACCTTAAAGGTCAGAGAAAATAAAGATTAACTTACTAGTTTAAATCCCAACCGAAACAAAAATAAAAATGAAAATTAAGTTTACTTTCGGGTCTGAATATTTTTAGGTCCCATTTTTAGGGTTCCGTAGTCAACTAGGAACCCTTATAGTTTCGCCATGTCTGTCTGTCCGTCTGTCCGTCCTCGCTTAATCTCTGTGACCGTTAGCACTAGAAAGCTGAAATTTGGTACCAATATGTGTATCAATCACGCCGACAAAGTGTTAAAATAAAAATTGTAAAAAAATGTTTTATTAGGGTAGCCCCCCTATATGTATTTGGGAAGTGATTTTTTTTTAATTTTAACCTTAACGTGTGATATATTGTTGGAAAGGTATTTAAAAATGAATAGGGGTTTACTAAAATCATTTTTGATAATGTCAATAATTTCGGAAATAATCGCTCCAAAAGTAAAAAACAATGTGTCCCCCCCCCTCTAACTTTTGAACCATAGGTTTAGAAAATATGAAAAAAATCTGGAAAGTAGAACTTTATAAGGACTTTCTAGGAAAATTATTTTGAACTTGGATGGAAACAACAGTTTTTGTACAAAGCAGTGGGAATACTTACTGTGACGGACGGGATACTACGGAACCCTACACTGAGCGTGGCCCGACACGCTCTTGGCCGCTTTTATTTAAGAATATATCGAAGTCTACACTCACTTAAATATAAAAACATTATTACATCTATAATAAAGGGTAGGATTAAAAAGTTTAAGTACTATTAATATCTGATAAATATGTTAAAAAACTGTGTGTTCCGCTTAGTTTAAACAGTAATGTGGCTCTTTTATACTATCTATACATTAAAGTATCTTAAAAGTCCATTGCTTAATATAGGTGTCCCCTATAAATTGCCTCATAGGGGGAATATTTTCCACGCTTGGCAACCGCAGTGTTCTTGTTTCATCTCCAACTTTCGCCTCTTTTGACACCCACGGAATGACAATGGTGTAGTGGATTCTTTTACGTTGCCCCACGTACGTCGTATGAACAAAATTTATAATATGTCCTGATGTATTTGATTTTGCCATCTGAACAGACAGAGAGACAGAATTCAAAAACGGCGAAATTGGCCAGAGAAACATTATTCAGTGAAATTAATAAGTGTCAAATATTAAATCTCTCATCAATCAATGAATAATTTGCGTGATAGTTTTCGAAATGATGATGTTAGCAATTGAATTAGAGTAACCACGTAAATATATTATAGACAAATTGAGATCCTTTGTTGAAAAAGATTAATTGAACTCAGAATTAATAAAAAAGTGAAGCGTCCCATAAAAGTTGTCCGCGAATGTTTTGAATTTAGTTTGAAATTTAAAGGTTTTTGTGTAAAATATACATTATCAAAGTATTTTTTATTTCGTAACATACGTATTATAAAAATTAACATTTAAAAAGGACGATTTTAAAATTCCGAGAAGCACCCTCAGATACAGTTCAAACATAATTCAGAACTAAATGTCTTTCAGTGTTTACGTATTACAAACGAAGCAAAAGAAGTAATTTCGGTCATCCGCTCGACAAACAAGACTTTTACATCGGATAGATAATCGAACGAGTCAATTTTACGCTGTGATGACCGCAAAAGAAGGTCCAGATACATACCTGGGATCAAACGGACGTTTGAGAGCCCTGGATCGTCGTAAATTGACTGGTGCGCCGACTGCGCGTAATATAATATTGTAACGAGCTTGAGGTTCGTGACAGTAAAAACTGCCGATTGAATTACCAAAATTTACACTTTAATTTTCTTTACACCAATTAAAACTCAAAACACTAATAATTAATGACACTGATTCACTTTATTTCGCTCCGAAGCTTCGCTTGTCTCGCCAAATTCAATACTTCCCCAACCGCGTCTTGCAGCGCCTTTAAATACACATTTTTCACTGAAACGTCCAAAATGTTCAAGTAAATACGCGCGCCAACCGACCAGGCGCAGAAAGTTCGAGTGTGGGGCTTCCAGAAAGCTTAATTATTCTATTCGATACTAGATGGCGCTGTTGGTCGAAAGATTAGTCATGTCACTTTCTGGAAAGCTCTCCTCGCTTTGTTACCCGACACTAGATGGCGCTAGTGCCAGACGTCAACTTACGCGCGCAATACTGCCCCCTCCTAAGACATGCTCGTCCCGAGCATTATCGGCCCCATAATAACGCACCAGGCGATCCGCATGGACGATCTTAGGAGTCCCTCTTGCGCCTTTCTGTATCCGGATGACACCAGTCCTCGACATGGTTTCGACCGTGGACCCAGTAAAACCGTTCTCGGACCTTCAGTAGAGTTCGTTTCACTCCCAGATGGCTTCCTGAACAATCATTATGGTACAGCTGTAGAACGTCCGGTACTTTAGCTTTAGGGACAACCATTTGCAAATGACAGCTGTCTCCCCAAACATTTTCCCATTTACGGCACAGAAATCCATCCTGAAGCAGCAAGCTGTCCCATTGGGCCCAATAGCTTTTAGTGGTCGAACTCATCGCTGAGACGTCGCTCCACTTGGGCTTGGGAGCACTGGCCTTCATCCATTCCAGAATCGGCTTGATGTCCGGATCTTCCTGCTGTGCATGTTGTAAGCTGTCCTTCCATTCGTTGCTGAGGTGGTCTGTCCTGAGCATCCTCACGGATACCACTTCCTAACTCTCTTGCCTAGTACTGTTCTCGCCATCATCAAGATTAGGACTTCTTGACAATACATCTGTGTTGCCTCGCCATTTCCCGCTGCAGTGTCTGATAGTAAAATCGTATTCCTGCTGCTGTTAGCCGCACTGCCTTTCTGAGATATCTAAAATCAAGATAAATATCTAATATTTATCTTCTATCTATCTTTATCACGGTTTGCCATATCTACTTTAATAAAAGTACAGGTGATTTTATTTTAATCTACGGATTTAAATATTATTTTCTTTGAAGGTAAACATAAACATACGTCAGTAATTTTAACTGCACACCGAACCTGAGGTCGACAGAAATGGAAAAGGCAAAAGTTAGCTATTGAAAATGTTGTTAAAGTTGGAAATACTTGTCACGGCTTTAGTAGAAATATAAGTATTTCTCGTGTCGCAAACTATGCTCAACGTTTAAAAACAGAGTATTTAGACTGCTAGTGCAATAAATACTACGGGCAATTTTGCTACTCGCTAACTTCTATAGATTTTTATATTCAGGACTCAACGAAACGTTCTCAAAGTTTTTCTTCTGAGTTTTAAGCACATGGAGCAACATAAATAACGTACAGAATATACGTATCCATAAAATACAGAACTATTACTTTTAGGGTTCCATACCTCTAAAGGAAAAAAACAGAGCCATTATAGGACTACTTATTTGTCCGTCCGTCCGTCCGTCAGCCCTTCCATCTGTCCGTTGGCCTGATATAAAAATCAGGCGTTATTTTGTGGAAATTTCAAGATTCGCGTCAAAAAAAGAGTGTTGTTTTTTTATAGAATTAGGGTCACAAACGAGCACACACACTCCACTGTCAGTAAGTTGATACTGGAACCCCTAGACATAATATATGTTTATCCTCGTTTAATAATCAAAATGCAGATGCGTTGTCATTCCTGAGGTCTAAGATGGAATGCCTCGTTTCCAGTAAAAAAGGTCTATGGATCTCTACACTCAACATACGAAACAACACAGCATTAGGCTGCTATTTTACGCTGGTATTCTGTGAGAGCGTGGTTCCTACTACCAAATTATAGCCACAGCGGGGTTTTACCACGTAACCCACACACAAAGGATTTTTCTGAGAGATTTAAATATTTTTTTATCCAACATTTTTGTGTATCATTCGAAGAGACTATAACATTTCTTTTCGTCAGTAACCAATGGTACAGTGAACAGCATTTTGCACGAATTACCTGTAGTTAAATCGAACTTCATCAGAGCTGATTAACAAACCTGCATAATTCTCTTCTCATCGCCTCTGCTGTTTTTGTGAATGGTGAAATCACATCGCTAAATGTTCGTCATCAGTCGTCGGGATCACCACAATTATTTTTTATCCCCTAAAAGTGGTTTAAGCATCGAAATTATTTGAAAGAGATGTTGTGTCACCTACCATTAAGCGACATGGTACAAATATAATATATATATATATTCTGATATAGAAGAAGCACGAGAGTAGAATGAACGCAGTAGAAATGCGGTCGTTAAGGAGTATGTTAGGGCTGAATCTTAATGACAGAGTAAGAAATTGTGTAATAAGAGAAGAGTGTGGTTTGCAAGATAATGTTGTGACCAGGATTAAGAAAGGAATGCTTCGGTGGTTTGGTCATGTGGAAAGAATGAATGAGGAAAGAGTAACAAAGAAAATTTATGTTGCAGAAGTGAATGGCAGAGTCGGAAAGGGACGTCCTAGGCGAAAATTTATCGACCAAATTGGCGATTTATCGAAAACGGGCCAAATTTGGAGTACCCTTAACCGACGATCATATATGCGGAGGTGTATGGATGTGAAGGAGGCGAGAGAGGTGTGTCAGGATCGTGCCAAATGGAAGTCTGTAGTCTCTGCCTACCCCTCTGGGTGACAGGCGTGAGTGTTTACGTTATGTTATGTTATGTTATGTTATTCTGATATATTAATTCGAGTATCCAAATATTGACACACAACTAACAAGCAAGTCGAACACCCGCTACTAGTCGATAGCGTTGCGTGCGAACCTAATAATACATTGAAATACTATATACATTAACATCCTAATGCCAGTAACTGATTGTTAATTCGCATGAGTAACTGACTTTGTTTGATTAGCTCCATGATGAATACCTTTAAGAATAATGCAGCAATGGAAGAAAACGTCACCTCAAACTTTTATTAGTAGAATAATGGTGATAAAAAGGAGCACACAGAATACCTAGTGGTAAGTATATACTGTGTCTTATAGACATCTACATATATTCTTGATTAGGAAACAAACTGGATTGTCATACTTAAGGACTAAGATGGAATGTATTGTTACCAGTAAAAAGGTTCTCACTCAATATACGAAACTGCTATTTTTACTGGAAGTACCCGGTTGACCGAGCTTTGATCGGTATTTTTCGTTCGGTTTTTTTTTAATTCGTGTGTTTTGGAAATTATATTTAGATACAAATTAGATACTGAATTAACAACTTAAATACGAATAATATTTTTTGATCTTAGCGGCATTATAGAAAAAACTGAACTGGTTATTTGGATAAAAAATCATGAGTGCAATTAATTTAATTTAAATTTTCGTGTTTTTAAAAAATACTAAAAAAGGGGCTCGAAAAAATAGATTTTCTAAAAAAAGAAAGGAACTTGAAAAAAAAAAATTAAAAAAGTCGGTCGGTCTGAGCTCGAACCATGGTATTACGATTTTGTGACCGCCCAATATACCAATTAAGCTATTTGTAATCATTAACAAACTGTCAAAATTTACGATCTTATTCTAACGATATTGTAGCAGTTTTTCATTGCCTAAAACACGGACAAAAAGACATTTTCTAAAAATAAATCCTAACTAGATCGATTTATTGCCCCCGAAACTCCCTGCACACAAAATTTTATGAAAATCGTTGGAGCCGTTTCCGAGATTCCGATTTTAATATATATATATATATATATATATATATATATATATATATATATATATATATATATATATATATATATATATATATATATATACAAGAATTGCTCGTTTAAAGGTATAGGATTCTATAAGAGCGTCGTCCTTCCTTAGTCAAATCGACTCATTTTTACTACAACCTTAATATATGCAGTAAGGCTCTACCACCATAAATTAAATTATTCAATATAAGCAATGTTTTTAATTCGTAAAAAATATTACAAGACTTTTAAGCGTACCTCCTTCAATTTTATTTCGAATTAATTTTTAACGCCCCACATGTAGTGAAAAAACTTGTTCAGCATAATTTTAAGCTCTCCTTGCCAAGTTTAATAAAATTTTATGACGTAGCCGACAGTAAAATAACGAACATGAGGAAATATTCCCATAATTTTTTCTTATTCTTGGCTCTTTATTTCGATGAATCGTTAGAATTGCATCGTATGATGTTTTTACAAATGCTTATTTTAGTGGTTTTGTGTTAATGGGTTTTATAAAGACCTTTATATACTTTTATTTTTTTTAAATATTGATCAGAGTGCAATGTTGTGGAGAGGTTGTGTAAGAACATCCACTACCCTACATCATCCCGTGGATGTTGTAAGAGACGACAGAGGGAAACAAGTCACGAAGTGTACAGCAGCGTCTTCCTAATAACGACTAAAAATAAAAAACCACGGTTGCCAACCAGCTTCTCGAGCATAATATTGTTACGAGCTTGAGGTTCGTGACAATAAAAACTGCAGATTGAATTACAAAAATTTACACTTTTATTACTGAACACCAATTAAACTTAAAACACTAATAACTAACCACCTGATTCACTTTATTTCGCTCCGAAGCTTCGCTTGTCTCGCCAAATTCAATACTGCCCCGATTGCGGGTTGCAGCGGCTTTAAATACACCTTTTCTACCGACACATTCAGAATATTCCAGTAAATACGGACGCCGAACGACCAGACGCAGAAAGTTAGAGTGTGGGGCTTCTAGAAAGCTTAATTCTTCTGTTCGATACTAGGTGGCGCTTTTGGTGGAGAGTTCAAGATTGACATTTTCTAGGAAGCCCTCCTCGCTCTGGTCCCCGACACTAGATGGCGCTAGTGCCAAGTACCCGACGTCTACTTAGTTACAGTATATTAAAAAATTGATAGGGTTATTTAACAGTATGTTAAATAACCCTATCATAGGTCATGTTCACCAGTAGACTTTAATAGGCTTTATCAAAAAACAAAAATATTCTAGACTTTTCGCCTCTCAGATAAATGGTGCACATATAAATAAAGCAAGTAAGGAAAATACCTAATGCCCCATTTACATTCAGCCCGTTTGGGCAGGGAAGTGAGGAGGGCAGTGAGCAGGGCAGTATGTAAACAGGCTACTCGCGCTGACACTGCCGCTGCCGCTGCCACTGCCCGACAATCGCTCAAATGTCGGTTTTATAACTCTTAGAATTAGAAAGAACTATATGGGATTTTAATGATAAAAATCACAAACTAAAACATAAAGTCCACAATGCCTGGAAGAGAATAAGTGAATCTCTAGAAGATACTCCTATTGAGGAATTAAAATCAAAGAAGAAGTCTTTGATGGCTACATTTAGGCCTCTTTTGAATGAAAAAGAATGATTCTTTACGATCTGGAGCAAGTGCATGACATATTTCACCCCATATGGTTTGCTTTCGATGTTATGGAGAGGTTTTTGGGGACAATCTTTACCGTGAATTTAGTGAATACGGAAGAATAGGTAAGTTTATTTTATTTATATGATCCTATTTTATATAACGGTTGGTGTTTTTTTTTATAGGATAGGGTTACAAACGAGCACACGGTCCACCTGATGGTAAGTGGTTGCTATGGCGCATAAACATTTACATCTGTCCTCAAATACGAATTGAATGCGGATGCGTTGTCACCCGTGAGGACTAAGATGGAATGTCTCGTTTCCAGTAAAAAGGGTATCCGGTTGTCTACACTGAACATACGAAACACAACAGCATTAAGCTACTATTTTACGCTGGTATTCTATGAGAGGGTGGTCCTTCCCCGGTCGAGCCAACCCATTTGTGCTATAACTATACTTCTAATATAACTGCAGCATGGCTCTACCACGTAAGAATAAGTGTATAAAAGTGTGGTACTAATGCTAGGAAAAGATCTCGATAGGCATCTTCCAGTTTGACAGAAAGTGACCTACGGGACACTTTATTGAATAAAACACGTAATTTTTAAAATAGGTATTTTATTATTTAGAAAAACATGAAAATAAAACTTAAGCATATTTTATAAGTAGGTAAAACCTTTTACTGAAAAGGCTGTAATATAAGTACGAATGTATAGTTTTTTTTTAATGGAAGGTATGAAAATAACTTGCAAATTCTGATCGAATTTCCGTAATGTTACTTGGAACACGTTTACCCACGCCTGGTATTGGCCTTATAGCTGATGATGAAGTATCCGTAAGGTTTTGTCTCCAAGCTCCTTCAACATATTGTCTATCTCTAATGGAATCTAAAGTCCCTGGAGGTGTGTAATGTTCTGAGAAGATTTGCTTTTTCTTAAAAAATTGTGTAATAAAAGACATGTCATAACAATATGTGGTACCTTATCTAATTCAAGTTCTATTGGTTTTTTGAAAATTCTAAACACGAATGACATGAAGTTTATAATTAAAAGCGCGCTCTACAGTGCCAATGTCATGATTACCAGGAAAGTGTTTCATTATATTTTTGTGTAAAGCGAAAGCTCCATCACCGACAAACACATAGGGAACATTTATTTCTCTTCCCGGTAGTGGAGTATCTGATGGCAAGTTAAGAGTGCCATTGACAATTTTTTGCCAGAGCAAACTATGTTGAAAAATTCCATTATCACTTATCGTCCTTGTCCACCGATATCGGCAAAAATAAAATTATAGTCACTATCTACTAAAGCCATTAGTACAGTGCTGTATGTACTCTTCTAGTTATAGTACTTCGAGCCGCTATGTGGTGGATATTTCACTAAGATGTGCTTGCCGTCGAGAGCACCAACACATCGTGGGAATTTTCTTCTAAATTCTTCTTCAATGGCTAACCATTCCTCTGGTAATTGCGGTAACTGTAACGAAGATGGTACATTTTATCGGTTTTTATTGTTTCAGCTTCTTCTGAATACACCACCAAGTGCCAACGAGAGTGATGTCATGGCTCCAAGGTCATCGCAATCTGTAGAGACGGAAAGTTTACAATCACTTCACAATAGAGCAACGAAAACTAAAGTAAAAAAAGACATATGGACCATAATGATTTCTTATATTTACGCGAACACTGTACATTGATTAAAACTACTTTTACGGATTTTTTCGCGTTTTATTTATTTTATTTTTAACACCCGACGTTTCGGGTGCTTTCCAGCACCCATGGTCACGGGGGACTGAGGTGACTGACGTCCCGATGTCAAAGTTAACCCGGAGTACCTTCAGCTTTTTTAATTATTGTCTTTGGTCCGATCTACGCAGAATGAACTAACTGTGGTTTGAAGTCTTGCAGTGGTATGCTTGGGTTTAGTTTTAATTTTATTAATTATAGGATCCCAAGCAGGTGGTAATACCAAGCCTCCTTCTCTATTGAAATTAGGATGTTTTTTAATTTCAATAGCCTCACGTATCATCCTTGGTAGGAATCGGTGTTCTTTCGCGAGGATTTGTGGTCTATCAAATCTGATGTAATGGTTGGGGCCATCTAGGATATGATCGCAAACTGCAGACTTCCCGGAACGTTGATGCTTCACGTCAGCTATGTGTTCTTTTACGCGGGTTCTAATTGATCTCTTTGTTTGCCCTATGTATGAGAGACCACAATCACAATCAAGCTTGTACACTCCTGCATCTTGTAGAGGAATATGACACTTGATGGATGGTAAGAACTGACTAATCTTCTTCGGCGGCTTGTAGAATGTTCTAATAGAAGCTCGCTTCAAGATGTAGCCAATCTTGTCTGTGACACCTCTGACATAAGGTAGTACAGCAGGCACACGCTCGACTGTGGCCGGCTTCACTCGGTCACTGTGACGGAGGCGCGGGACCCGAAGCTTGTTGTCGTGCAGAACCTGCTTGACGTGCTGAAGCTCGGCGGCCAGGTGTTTGCTGTCACAGATTCCTCGTGCTCTCTGTAACAAAGATTTGCCCACGGTAGCTAACTGTGAAGGATGGTGGTGAGATTCACCATTTAAGTATCGGTTTGTATGGGTCTTTTTTCTATACACAGTATGACCTATGGTGTTGTTAGGATTTCGGATGACTAACACATCTAGGAAAGCTAAGAAATTATTTGCCTCTAACTCCATAGTAAATTGAATTTTAGAGTTTATGGAATTAAGATGTTCTAAAAATGCAGTTACTTTGTCTGATGGTAAAATTGTGAAAGTATCGTCTACGTACCGCTTGTAGAACCTTGGGGTGACAGGTGCAGTAAGGAGGGCTTTCTCCTCGAAGTCTTCCATGAATATATCGGCGACAATGGGAGATACAGGTGAGCCCATCGCAACACCATCTACTTGCTTGTAGAACTCTTCCTTCCACAATAGATAGCCAGATGTAAGGCAATGTCTTAGTAGTTCTGCATATTCTGGTGGCATGTTATTTTCATCTAGTTTCCTAGTTATAATTGAGATGCAGTCTTCAACAGGTAGGCATGTAAATAGAGACTGAACATCAAAACTGACCATGGTTTCATTGTCAGCAAGACATAGGTCTTTTATCTTACTGACAAAATGGTATGAATCCTTAGTATGTGCTCTTGTGTGTCCTCTGAGTGGTGATAATATTTTGGCTAAGTGTTGCGCCAATCTGTAAGTTGGCGAATCGATTTGACTTACTATTGGACGTAATGGAGCGTTAGGTTTGTGTATTTTTGGTAACCCATACAACTTGGGAGGTAAAATTGTAAATTTTAAAATACAACAACTTTTGTCGGATGAAAGTACATACCGTAAGGTCAAAACAGACCCTACAACTAATACGCTTAAAACAACTAGCGATCTAATTAAGAAATACTCCGAGAAATTGAATCTAGACGTCAATTCGATGATACCTTCGTGTGCAAAACCCCCCAAGTTGTATGGGTTACCAAAAATACACAAACCTAACGCTCCATTACGTCCAATAGTAAGTCAAATCGATTCGCCAACTTACAGATTGGCGCAACACTTAGCCAAAATATTATCACCACTCAGAGGACACACAAGAGCACATACTAAGGATTCATACCATTTTGTCAGTAAGATAAAAGACCTATGTCTTGCTGACAATGAAACCATGGTCAGTTTTGATGTTCAGTCTCTATTTACATGCCTACCTGTTGAAGACTGCATCTCAATTATAACTAGGAAACTAGATGAAAATAACATGCCACCAGAATATGCAGAACTACTAAGACATTGCCTTACATCTGGCTATCTATTGTGGAAGGAAGAGTTCTACAAGCAAGTAGATGGTGTTGCGATGGGCTCACCTGTATCTCCCATTGTCGCCGATATATTCATGGAAGACTTCGAGGAGAAAGCCCTCCTTACTGCACCTGTCACCCCAAGGTTCTACAAGCGGTACGTAGACGATACTTTCACAATTTTACCATCAGACAAAGTAACTGCATTTTTAGAACATCTTAATTCCATAAACTCTAAAATTCAATTTACTATGGAGTTAGAGGCAAATAATTCCTTAGCTTTCCTAGATGTGTTAGTCATCCGAAATCCTAACAACACCATAGGTCATACTGTGTATAGAAAAAAGACCCATACAAACCGATACTTAAATGGTGAATCTCACCACCATCCTTCACAGTTAGCTACCGTGGGCAAATCTTTGTTACAGAGAGCACGAGGAATCTGTGACAGCAAACACCTGGCCGCCGAGCTTCAGCACGTCAAGCAGGTTCTGCACGACAACAAGCTTCGGGTCCCGCGCCTCCGTCACAGTGACCGAGTGAAGCCGGCCACAGTCGAGCGTGTGCCTGCTGTACTACCTTATGTCAGAGGTGTCACAGACAAGATTGGCTACATCTTGAAGCGAGCTTCTATTAGAACATTCTACAAGCCGCCGAAGAAGATTAGTCAGTTCTTACCATCCATCAAGTGTCATATTCCTCTACAAGATGCAGGAGTGTACAAGCTTGATTGTGATTGTGGTCTCTCATACATAGGGCAAACAAAGAGATCAATTAGAACCCGCGTAAAAGAACACATAGCTGACGTGAAGCATCAACGTTCCGGGAAGTCTGCAGTTTGCGATCATATCCTAGATGGCCCCAACCATTACATCAGATTTGATAGACCACAAATCCTCGCGAAAGAACACCGATTCCTACCAAGGATGATACGTGAGGCTATTGAAATTAAAAAACATCCTAATTTCAATAGAGAAGGAGGCTTGGTATTACCACCTGCTTGGGATCCTATAATTAATAAAATTAAAACTAAACCCAAGCATACCACTGCAAGACTTCAAACCACAGTTAGTTCATTCTGCGTAGATCGGACCAAAGACAATAATTAAAAAAGCTGAAGGTACTCCGGGTTAACTTTGACATCGGGACGTCAGTCACCTCAGTCCCCCGTGACCATGGGTGCTGGAAAGCACCCGAAACGTCGGGTGTTAAAAATAAAATAAATAAAACGCGAAAAAATCCGTAAAAGTAGTTTTAATCAACATATGGACCATGTTATCAGTGAAGCTGACAAAAAAATTAATGATAGTTTTGCAATCTTAAGCCATGTATTGGAAAAAAACGTAGAGGAAGACGAGTGCGATGTATATGCTAAATTATTAGCCAAAAAACTGAGCAAAAATCCAGAAAGAATGCGAGAGAAGATGATGTATAAAATTGATGGCCTTCTTCAGGATAACCCATACCCTGAAGAGCGACAATAAAGTGCCTCTACATCATACTCATCACATATGTATTCAATATCATCTCCCTATGCTCAACAAACATCTCCATCTCCTCCCAATTCCGTCTCCGCAAAATGTCCCAATTCCGTCTCCGCAATATGCTCCAATTCCATCTCCGCAATATGCCCCAATTCCGTCTCCACAATATGCTCCAATTCCATCTCCGCAATATGCCCCAATTCCGTCTCCGCAATATGCCCCAATTCCATCTCCAAAATATGCCCCAATTCCGTCTGCGCAATATGCCCCAATTCCATCTCCAAAATATGCCCCAAGTCCATCTTCTGTTTATAGGGTACTTCCACATCCAAGTTCTCATGTGAATATATATAATACTCAGGCTCCGATTAATCTTCCAATACATATCCCCAGAAGAAAATATAACGTTGTATAACGAGCAAATATTGCATTCTTTTACAGAACAAGGAAGAAATAACGCACGAGAAGGACTACAAAATCATATATATATTTTGTCTCAAGAAGTCATTGTGCCTGCTAAAAGGAAAAAAAAATATTAAAAGTGCATATATAGATTCCTGAATGTTGACATTTTTTCTTTACTTTAGGCAGTTAACTAACATAAATTTCACAAGGACAAACATCCAGACCCGGAACAATTATTTGTAGGCCATAGTGCTCTAACTCATTACTAAGCCACAGCGACACGGAGCCGCCAAATTATTATTATTATTATTCATTGAAATAAATACTATATTTTAAATATTTACTTAGGCGTATGCGTAATTATGTAACTATACATGCTCCGTTTTATATTATTTAATAAATATATTAATATATTAAAAAATCTATGTGAAAAATTGTATATTTGAATAAATTTTTATGATTTATAAAATTTAATTTTAAAGTAAATTTTTTTAAAGTAAATTTTAGTGTTAATTTTTAATTATTTTAATAATTATTATTAATATTTGCAGTAATTAAAATAAAAAAATTAAGATTTAGTAATATTTTAATTATTAACAAATTTTGTGCCAGCAGTTGCGACAAAAACTGATTTAAATTTTATCGCTATATAATAAATAAAAATTTAGGCCTGTTATAAGTTATTTGTAATATTGCAATTTGATAAAACATGGTGATTTTCTTAAACATACTTAGTTTTATTACCCCTATTTCTTTTTTTAACACTGTGTTAATAGCTTTGCATACTTCAGGGACAATCATTGAAATAGCTGGTGTTGAAACCTTGAGTAAATAGTGTAGACTTCGGTAACTATCTCCGGTTGCAAGATATCGAAGGGTTATTGCTAAGCATATGTTTGGTGGAATAGGTATTCTAAGTCTTGTCTGCTTCTTTCTTCTTCTTCTAACCTCAGATAGGTTCAATTTTTTTCAAAAGAAATTCAAAATCGGTAAGAGACATTCTGCAAAAGTTTGTGAATTTCCCAGATTCTTCACTTTCCAACTCATTGAAAAAGTTTTCCATTCCGTTCCTGAAACAAAAAACAGTTGCAAAGGTACTAGAACTGTAGAATATAATTCGAATAATAGAATATAATTCCGTTCCGTTTACCTACGCAATTATGGGAATATGTATACACACAAAAGTAAGTTATATAGATAGTTAGGTACCTACTTACAGAGTTCTATTACGATGGATAGATATCATCCACCATCTTCTACGACGACGTATTTTCTTCTTTTGAATTTGAAATCTTTTTAAATTATTAACATAATTTTGTATTGCAAGAAGACACAGCGTGGACGCTGTAATTATTTCGACGTCCGCCATAGTCGAAAGCGATGTGGTAGGGCAGAGTGTGAATACACACTTCCCGCGATCCTGCTACGGGAGTATTTAGGGAAGTATTGCCGGCAGCGCGAGGAGCAGTGGCAGTGGCTGAATGTGAATGGGGCCTAAGACTTATATTAGATAATAGGTTGTCGTGGAAGCCACACATTTAGAAAATAAATTCAAAATTGTCTTTATTTTTTAGGAAGTGTGCGAAATATAGTAGGATGTCTCCCACTGAATGTTCGATATATATTTATATAATACACTTGTCAAACCACATATTGACTATTTAACCGAGGTATGGGGATTAGCAAAAAAAAACAAATTTACATCATTATAAATATTTGACACCATCTAATATTATATATAAAGAAACCAAATTATTATATACAAATATATGAATGTAACACTTGCATATTAATACGTAAAATACTTAAAAACGACATTCATATAACATAAACACTCACGCCTGTCACCCAGAGGGGTAGGCAGAGACTACAGACTTCCATTTGGCACGATCCTGACACACCTCTCTCGCCTCCTTCACATCCATATACCTACGCATACATGCTCGTCGGTTAAGGGTGCGCCTAATTTGGCCCGTTTTCAATAAATCACCAATTTGGTCGATAAATTTTCGCCTAGGACGTCCCTTTCCGACTCTACCATTCGCTTCTGCAACATAAATTTTTTTTGTCATTCTTTCCTCATTCATTCTTTCCACATGACCAAACCACCGAAGCATTCCTTTCTTAATCCTGGTCACAACATCATCTTGCAAACCACACTCTTCTCTTACCACACTATTTCTCACCCTGTCATTCAGATTCAGCCCTAACATACTCCTTAACGACCGTATTTCTACAGCGTTCATTCTACTCTCGTGCTTCTATTGCCACACCCAACTTTCACTACCATATGTTAAAGTTGGGAACAACACAGCATTGTGAATTGCCATACGTGCCTTTTTCGACACATTTTGACTCTTCACAATAAAGTGTAGGGCCCTATTTACTCTATTGCCTGCATTCACTCGTCGTTCTATATCCTTATCACATCTCCCATACCTGCTAAATACGCTACCTAAATAAACAAACGCATCTACTTGCTCGATCAACTCCCCTTCTATTCTTATTTCACATATCGTTCTACTTTCTTCTCTTTCAAAAACCATAACTTTCGTCTTACTTGCGTTCACTTTCATACCCCCTTCTTTTAGTGATCGGTTAATCAATGTAACCATCATTTGCAACTCAGCCGCCGCTGACGGTTAACTCACACCTTCTTAATCCACATTTTTCAACTTTCAAATTTTGCAAACAACTGTCCATAAATAGGTTGAACAGCCACGGGGAAGCCACACAGCCCTGTTTGACACCTTTATAGATGCCAAACCAGTCCGAGTAGACCCCGTTGATCCTAACACAAGCACTAGAGTCTCGATAAAGAGACTCCAATGCCTGTATCAAGCCAGCGCTCAACCCAAATGAGTTCAGTGTTTGCCATAGCACATCACTATCCACTCTGTCATAGGCCTTTCCCAAGTCCATGAACGCACAAAAAACCTTTTGGCTTTTGGCCAAAAACTTCTTCGCGATTATGCGCTTGGACACTTGATCTGTACATCCCACTCCCTTTTCAAATCCCGCTTGGACATCCCAAATTTTTCAATCAGTTTCTTTCATGACCCTTTCAATCAGTACCTTAGCATACAGTTTTCCCACAATGCTAAGAAGGCTGATACCGCGGTAGTTTTTGCAGTCCTGCTGCGACCCTTTTCCTTTATATACTGGGACTATCACGGCTTTGCACCAGTCTATCGGTACCCGCTTAAGTTCTCAGCTTAAATTAAACAAGGTATGCAGCAGGCTTGCAACCACTTCCTCTCCAGCCCATAGCATTTCGAGTGAAACTCTATCATATCCGGCAGCCTTACCTACCTTGCTTATACGGGGTGTGTTCAAAAAGTAAGGTGACTTTTTGAATTTCGCGGGCAACGCACATTCGATTTTCGATTTTTGTATTTTGTTGCGTTGGTACGCATGTCCTGAGCATATGTTTCAAGTTTGAAGTGTATAGCATGTTTTGTTTATTTTTGACAGTTACAAAGGTCAGACGTACTTTGGTGTGCTCGGCGACTTTCTTCTATCAAAAAAATGGATCAAAGAATTTGCATCAAATTTTGTGTAAAAAATGGAATTACGTGCTCCAAAATACTTGAAATGTTGACAGTGGCATACGGGGAGTCTACTCTTAGTAAAAAAAACGTTTATAAGTGGTACAAGCTCTTTCAAGATGGCCGAGAAGATGCCAATGACGAACCACGCCCCAGCACGTCAACAACCGATGAAAACGTTGAAATAGTGAAGAAAATTGTTTTGGAAAATCGTCGAATCACTATCAGAGAAGTTGCGGAGGATGTTGGCATATCGGTTGGTTCTTGCCATGAATTTTTTTCGGATATTTTGGGCATGAAACGTGTGTCAGCGAAATTTGTTCCAAAATTGCTCAATTTCGACCAAAAGAACCGTCGCATGACAATCGCTCAAGAGCTATTGGATGATGTCAACAACGACCCAGATTTGCTCATAAGGGTCATGTGACGAAACATGGGTATACGGTTATGACGTCGAAACTAAGACTCAATCGTCCCAGTGGAAGCACACTGAATCACCAAGACCAAAAAAAGCACGCCAAGTTCGATCAAATGTGAAGGTTTTGCTTACAGTTTTCTTCGACTGTAGGGGTGTGGTGCATCATGAGTTCTTGCCACAAGGTCGTACGGTCAATGAGGAGTACTACCTTGAAGTTATGCGCCATTTGCGAGAAGCAATACGTAAGAAACGTCCCGAATTGTGGGTAAACAATTCATGGTTTTTGCATCACGATAATGCACCTGCTCACTCATCGTTGCTTGTGAGAGGTTTTTTGACCAAAAACAACACTACAATCATGCCTCAGCCACCATATTCACCGGATTTGGCCCCATGTGACTTTTTCCTGTTCCCAAAACTGAAGAGACCTATGAAAGGACGAAGATTTGCAACGATTGAAGAGATAAAAACTGCATCGCTGTAAGAGCTGAAGGCTATACCAGAAAGTGATTATCAGAAATGCTTTGACGATTGGAAAAAGCGTTGGCTCAAGTGTATTATATCTGAGGGGGATTACTTTGAAGGGGACAACATAAATATTGATGAATAAATAAATAGTTTTTCATAAAAATATAAAGTCACCTTACTTTTTGAACACACCTCGTATGCTTTTTATTGCTTTCATTATTTCATTTATACTTTTAAAACGACATTCATTCGCAAATATTGTTTAAAAATATAGATTTTCACAATCGTAACCTTAGACGTGCCCATGATATATATACATACAAAAAGTTAGAACAGAGTACGGTAAGAAAAATATAATGTTTAATGGTGCAAAACTGTAAAACGCTTTACCTAAAATATAAAAGAATCAAAAACATTATCTTTATTTTAAAACTTATTGGAATTATTAGATTAGAGAGATATATTTTGTAAATTTAACCAAAAAAAAAAGTACAAGCTAAAATTAAATCTAAATCAGTTTGTACGCACCCTTATATCTGTTTCGGTTGCATTAATTGTTCGGTCATTACAATTTGTGCGCGATGTTCAAATCTATTTGTTTACGTTTTACCAACATCTACATTTAATATTCTGTATACTAGTAATGGATTCCTTTATTATTGTTTGTAAATTTTTAATTTCTTGTAAGCGATTTGTAATCTTTTGATAAATAAATAATATCGTAAATCTAATAGGCTTTAACAATAACAGTAACGGAGAGTACAATAATGTAAAAAAAATATTACCTTTTAAATTTGTGTAGTGTCGTGGTATTGCCGCGCTGCAGCTATATTGTAGTTATAGCACGACTGGATCGGCTTTAGCTTAATGCTACTTTATTTTGTATGGTGAGTGTAGAGATTTCTTTTTTAAATTGTAAATACACTATTCATCATCTTTATTATTGACAGGCACTTTTTACTGAAAACGAAGCATTCCATCTCGGTCCTCAGAGATGACAATGCGTTCTGTATTTTTATACCTAATTGGGGATAGATGTATATAGGCCACAGCATCCACTTACCATCAGGAGTACTGTGTGCTCGTTTACCCTTATCTTATAAAAATAATGTGAACAGTTTTGATAGCTCAGGCCCATAAACACTACTTTTTTTCATAATATGCGAGCTACGCTAACTCTGTGAAACTAATATCACCATCATTGGCCCATAAAAGTTTACTGCTGTCCTATGTAGGGAGGATTTGCATTATCACGCTATCAGGTTGACAACGCTACCCCTCGCCGTTTGGATATGTTATGTCTGCAAAAATATCATGAGATCCCAGGTTAGAATCCCGGCTCGGGCAAATAATTAGTTTTTGGGTTTTCTTTTTCGAGAAATTCTCAGTATCTCGAAGTCATTTAGTAGGCGGTATTTTACATTCTTGCCTCGAAAATCACGTAAAGTCGTTGATCTCTACTGGCCAATGTGTTGCACTTATCTTACCTAAATTCGGTCTGGAAGACATTGTATTATATATTATGTATTTATATATTGAATACACTTCCCCGTGGATGTCGTTAGAGGCAACAAAGGTAAATAAAACAAGATTAATAGCAGCATCTACTTGATAACAATATAATAAAATACCTTGATAGATACCCCGCACGCCAAGCGTAGGTACTTTAGAAAATAGTTCTTTGATAGTCTGTAAAGAATGATTAAAACTCCTATTTTAAAAACTACAATAATATTTACTTTTAATCATGTTTACCTTTTTAATTCACTAAAACATTTGCTACTTTTTGAGTTGTACATTTCTTAGATTCTATAAATTATGACGTCGATCATTTCCTCATACAAGATCTGCAAGATTCGTTACCTAAGGGAAGACTAACAATTACGACGCTGAACTGAATTCTCAGCGGAAATAATTTTGATCAGAAATAAAATTGTCAACCCACTACGAATCCTAGCTCTAATTGCGGATATCGTTTATTGATTTTCAAAATAAAATATACAGCGCCGTTGCTGTTTACGTTACAATTAATTTGTATTATAAAGGGCCAATTTTTAAATCCTCCCATAAAAGTTATTCATATATGTAAACTACTATAATATAACATAAATAACTAATAATAACATAAACAAATAAAAATTACACTGTTTTTAGCAATCAGTTCTGTTGTTTCACTTTTATATTTCATTCAGGTCTGATGGATAACTTTTGTCTGACAATTGGAAAATCGATCCAAAGTCATGTGAATTATTAAATAGAAAAAAGTACCATGGGGTAGTTCAGTTAAAATAAAACTAAAATCCGCTTCTGCCTTCTGTTCTAAATTGTCTGCCTTTTTAAACTTTCCGTTACAGTTACCACTTCACTTGCCTACCAAAAGTCCTCTGACAAACATAGGGCTTCTCCATAGACTACCTTATGATACCTGAAGATAGTTGCCACGCTTGTGAGGCGGGATGGTAACTGAAGTTTTTAGTTGCTATTAGAAAAAGCTGCTGCCCATCTCCTGGTTTTATTCCCACTATAACTTCTTTCGACACTCACGGAACTACACGGTACGAACTCCCGCTCAGTTTAAATTCACTGCTCCATCCATCAGCATATTTCGTACCACAAATGTCGTGTAAGGCAACTATGGATTACGCCAAAATATCTCGTGACATCCGATAAATGGTGGTATAACGATATGTATTGCGCCAGACAGAAAATACCCTAATCCGTAACAACAACGTCACAGGTAAATAAGGTAAGCTAAGGTATTGTTATCGCTAGTTCGCCTGCCAACTGAAACCATTAAAAACCATTTCAGCAAGAGGCATTTACAGACTGTAATGAAGAATAATAATCTTTATTGAAAAACATATTACATGCACAAAATTTACAGTGGTCATTAGCCCCTAAACTAAGATATAATATCTGTATTTCAGGGGCTAGTTTCCTTCCCTATTCTTAGTTCTATTACTATAATTTGTTTATCTATTTATTATATTTATAACCTTTATTTATTGATTTATGAGTGAAGTGACACATCATTCTTACTCACCACGCTGTGCTGGTGGGTTAATATGAGCTGAGTCCATAAATTCCACTTTTAATGCTGCTCCCATAATCGATTAGAATTTCAGTTCGTCATAATAAGATATATATATATATATATATATATATATATATATATATATATAATATCATATATCACACAACGGTACCTTTTGAATTGGTTTTTGCACGTTACGTATTAGCACTTATACGAGTAAGATGCTCGAAGAGGCCACAGTCTCCTATACTTACTTAATACCTGGTACATTTGTAATCTCAACCAAGATCACGAATATTATGTCAATATTGTTGGTCTCGCGTCTCGGTCGTCGTGGACGTAGATTATACTGCTTCTTTTGAAGAGTGACATACCGTCCACCATGCAATCAGGCGATCCAACAGATTTCACTTCTTTGGTGTCATAGCGAGCGAGCGAGCTTTTTTTTAGGATTATAATAATTTGCTTCCGTATATCTTTACTTCCAAACACAATGTTGGTTACTCTAGGCAAGTATTAAAAGACATTTGTGTCAAGTCAGTGCGTTTTCTCGGCTACATCATCATTTACCGTCAGGTGTAATAGTGAAACGCTGGCTTACATAATTAAAAAAAACTTATATGTTTAAATACTCGTAATATTTCTTTATCTCTACACTTATCACAGTATAACTCTACGCTAAAAAGAATTAAATTCTAAGTGACTATAGTAATGTAAACGCTCGATATATCAGAATTTGTTCGTCATTATTACGGTCCTTCACAGCTGAACATGGGCTTCCCTCATGGAATGCTACAAAGCACGGTTCCCAGCCACCTGCATCCATCGTCACTCCATCTAATTGGGGCAAGTTACTACTCCGTCGGGGTATATCGTTTACTCTGGCTCTACTGCGGCTATCTATATTTCTAAGGTTATCACGTAGAGAAACCCTGAGCATAGCCCTCTCCATAGGTCGCTGAACAACCTTGAGCTTTCTCTGTGGCCAGCAGTGAGGGACCATGTCTCAGATCCATAAGTCATCATTCGCAACACGCACTGTTTGTGAAGGCACTTCAGCATTACCCCAATTTTGACGGAATTAAAGGTTTTCTATATATGCAAGTAAGAGAGCATTATCGCCTTTCTTGAAGAATAAGATAACCGTACTTCTGCGCCACGCCTCCGGAGTAGTCCACCATGGAAGACGGAGTTAGAGATTCTAAAGCTCCGCTGTAATTCCATCCTCGCTCGGGAAATATCATCGATATTTGATAATAAGTTATAATAAAACGCATTAGAAGATTGCATTTGAACAAATAATAGAATACTACCAAGAGACAACAATTGCAAGTGTAAATATAAAAAACAAAAGCGGCTTATTCTGTAACAGCAAATTAAAAATTCTATCCACTTTAGGTTCATCACTAAAAGCAGCGCTGAGAATTAAAGTAGAGGAGTGCTACAGTAATTGTGTTTGCAAATTAACCCAAGGCGTTAATTGGAGATTGCGACCGACCGCTGCGATGAAAATATTGTTCGATTATTTTATGATTCAGAAAATAAAGCATAGTGTGTATAATTTTACATAAGTGAAAGGTAATGAAGAAGATTGTGTTTAGATGTTAGTGACTAACGCGTACACAAGCTAATTTGAATAAAATTTAGCACACATAAACAATGTGTAAAATCTTGGAGAGAGCTACATAAGTCAAAAATATCTGAGAGGGTTGATAGAACAAGGAAATGTCGGCTGCGCTGCGCATATAGGTCTCGGCAAACTTCACACGTCCTTTAAAATATTTTTATTTCTCAGACAAGCAGGATTGCTCACAATATTTGCCTTCGCCAATGTGCACGTGGTAAATCAGTGCTTAAAATTGCAATTAACAATTTCATGGGCTGGAAATCAAATTCGTGTTACACGCGTACTGTGAAATTTACATCGAGCGCTTAGCCCTTGAGCTAACATGGCTACCGCTGTGTTTTAATAAAAAAGGATACGAGCCATGTTTGTAACATCACTAGTATTCCCGTTAAAGACGTCTTTTTGTACGAGGTGTATGTATTTTTTTTAAAACGTTACCCCTACACTAGGATTTTCTCCTGTATCGTGGTGGCAGTTTACAAACATAAATTGCACAAGCACAAACATCCAGACCCGGAACAATTATTTGTACGCCATAGAAATACTTGTTCCGTGCGGGATTCGAACCCGCGACCCCAGCGCAGCCACTCATTGCTAAGCCACTGCGCCACGGAGTCGTCATATATACGTGGTACGTGGTATATATGGTATGAAACTATACCTTACTTTTGAATTGCCAAGTGAATTAGTTTTAAAGCGGGGAGATTTAAATGCGGGATACTGGCTGCGGCGGCCGCGAGTGCTTGAACTTTAGTTTGTATTTTTCATTATTTATATTTTCAAATTAACGTTGTCATTAGAAATAAATTCATTTTCTTTCTATCTAAAGGAATATGCTTGTATTTGAACAGCTCGAGGATAAAACTATGGGGAGTTAAATTCTCTCTATACTAAACTATACTGGGTTTCGATTACAAGTCTCATTGAAATACACTGCTTAATTTCCGCTTGAAGAAAATAAAATCTCTGAATTATTTAGGTGATACATTCAGCTAAGAATTTTTCTTTATATTTAGGTTATCTGGAAACTTAATTTATATGAACACTTATTATGGCAACAAATATTGGAAGTTAAATGAATTATGGTGACTGGTAACTATAAATTTTATTACTGGTGGCGAGAATTGAACCTGGGTATGGTATTGATCCTGGGTATTTGGAACCACTGAGATATCTCCATATTTTATAACATATAACAATTAATTTAAAAAAACCACTTTGGCTGTGTTTCGTTGTACGTAAAACACAGTTTCGTTGTCGAAACGACCTCAAAATGGAAGCGCTCCCCCCTCCGCAGAGCTTAATATCTTTGACTCTTTAGTTATTGTGAGGTGAAATTAAATTTTGAACGTAGATGGCAGATATGTATCTGCAACACCAAACTGCATCGCCTGTTTTTGTTATCAGTTTTCTGAATTGCTTCCCAGTATGGAAGCGAATTTAAAGACGTATTCACTTTAAAACTGTGTTGCCACGCGCTTAGAGGTTAAGGAAAACATAGTGTGAAAGGCAACGTTTAGAAGACAAAAAATATTTGTACATTTAAAAACAATAAGGTTGGTAAAAACAATAGAGAGTGTATGAAGTAAACTCTTCATTACTACATTACCCTTTAATTTCGTCCTAATGAAAGTAGACCATAAGTGAGAGGTTTGTGTACTGTTTGTTAACTTTAGAATTTGATCATAACAATCAGACTTTCCCAACTTTTACTTTGAGTTTCTACTGTACAGAAACGTGGCTATGGTTTCTGCCGCCCGGAGCCGCTACAATGCCGCCCCTCAAAGCAAAGCTTTGTTCATTTTAACTAATTTAATTTTGGTAAGAGACTGGTAATGGAGGTATAAAATTTTTATTCAATAAGGATTATTAATATTCTTTATTTAATTAAATTTATTTTATTTTTGACCCAACAATAAATCCAGCGGAACATTTTTTACACAGTAACATTGCAATAAAAAATAGGTGTACAATTATTTAACTAAGTTCAGGGCCTCTTTTTCTGGCTGGGAGTTCGTCTGGGTGGCAACCACTCTCCTACCCATTTCTTTCGTCGACAGAGCGTTCACTGCTATTGTATATAATATGCTTTGACGCATTTCGTCTTAATCCTCAGAGGTGACAACGCATTAGTCGCCTTCTTTGTTTGAAGTTGACTGAAAGTATCCAGGAGCTCCCCTTCGAACTATTTCTCGCCTTGTCGTAACGGGTGGGCTAAGTAGCCGTAGTTTGGTTACCCGCGGTGAACTAAGAGGAACACACATGGCTGACCCGAGGTGAAGGGCCAGCCCGAGGTGGCCACTCCGAGTCGGGTAGGCAAGCCCACTTCGGATGTGAGCAGCCCTTTGGGGTGTCCTTTACCCGCAGCAGATGAAGTCGCGGGGGAAGAGGAGTGCTGGTATGGTGATGCAAAACTCATTCTAACCTCCGCAATCCTCGCAATGCCTCACCGCTGATGCAGTTATGGTGGGGCTGGTGTGGAAGGAACGGTATTGCGAGGTACCGCCCTCCCTACACTCCACAGCTGAAACTTGGTTCATGGCAGAGCCATCGACCAGAACCGCTGCTAAGGTCAGGAAAACGGGTGCTTCCGAGTGCTCGTTTTTTCCTGGTCCCATGGATATCCGGTTCGTGGAGGTCCGTTGCGCAGAAGGAGTTGACGGCGCGCAGGAAACCCATGTGTTCCTATTTAAAGTTAAACTGACATAAATCTATACCAAAAATATGACCACAAAACATCAGCATACAATTTGAACGATATTCAATTTCCCTTCATTTTAATTTATCGCAGTTAAAACTCAAAAGCTAAATCTCTGCAATATAATACTGCAGATTTCACACGTAATCTTCGCTTTATCCTTCCACAGTCGGTTTGATACACGAACATACTTCCTATTGCGGCAGGAATAATTGATAAAAAAAAACTAGGATAAGACGCTAAAAGCCTATTTGTTTTTAAGTTTTATAACAAAATAAATTATGAAGTAAATTCAGTTCTATGTTACAACCTAAAATATTTGGCATGTAGTGATAGCGTAATGGAATCCACTACCACATATCATAATTGTTAGTTATCTTTATATGAAACATTACGCCGTGTACCCACTTTACTACTTAATGTATCCAACCTTATTTATTATAAGAATGGTCAGATACAATAAACTTGGAGTTAAAGGTGAACTTACTCTGGTTTCATATTTTTTATTTTATAGAATAAATTTGACGAACGAATACACAGTCCAACGGATGGATGTGGTCCGTAGACATTTACATTTATCCTGGATTAAGATTCAAAATGCAAATAAGTCGTCACCACTGAGGTACCTCGTTTCCAGTAAAAATTGTATCCGGCTCTTCGCACTCACCATACGAAACACAGCAGCCCTAAGCGGTTTCACGCTGGTACTCTGTGACAGCGTTATCCTACCCCGGTCAATCCGACCAATTCTTTCTGCAACTAATACAGCTGCAATGTTAATTCTGATATACTGATATTCCGATATACTGATATACTCGTACTAAATAATTGTACATATCCCGGACCGATATCTAAGGAGCGGTAACAATTGCTTTCCGTACTGAAGGGAAAGACGAAATGCTTTAAAACTTTATGCCCTGACATGGGCTACCTGCATTCTTGATCTGATAACAAATAAAATAGAGTTGTTTTCTGAGTGAGTTCACGAAACTAACATTACACGTAATCCGTAATGTACCTAATTTAAAATGACAAATACATTGCAACTCGGCAGCCGACGACGCAAGAATAACTTGATCGCCGGCGTACAAAAGGCATTTGACGGTTAACTCACCCATTCTTAATCCGCATTCTTCAACTTTCAAATTTTGCAAACAACTGTCCATAAATAGGTTGAACAGCCACGGGGAAGCCACACAGCCCTGTCTGACACCTTTATGGATAATAAACCAGTCCGAGTAGACTCCGTTGATCCTAAAACAAGCACTACAGTCCCTATAAAGAGACTCCAATGCCTGTATCAAGCCAGCGCTCAACCCAAATGAGTTCAGTGTTTGCCATAGCACATCCCTATCCACTCTGTCATAGGCCTTTACCAAGTCCATGAACGCACAAGAAACCTTTGGGTTTTGGCCACAAACTTCTCCGCAATCATGCGCATGGAAAATACTTGGTCTGTACATCCCATTCCCTTTTTAAATCCCGCTTGTACATCCCAAATTTTTCCATCAGTTTCTTTCATGACCCTTTCAATCAGTACCATAGCATACAGTTTTCCCACAATGCTAAGAAGACTGATGCCACGGTAGTTTTTACAGTCCTGCTGCGACCCTTTTCCTTTATATACTGGGACTATCACGGCTTTATACCAGTCTACCGGTACCCGCTTCAGTTCCCAGCATAAATTAAACAAGGTGTGCAGCAGGCCTGCCACCACCTCCTCTCCAGCCCTTAGCATTTCGAGTGAAACTATCATGTCCGGCAGCCTTACCTGCTTTCATGCTTTTCATTGCTTTCATTATTTCATCTATACTTATCTCGCTACCTCTTTCCTCTTCTTTCGGAGTTTCTACTTCATTTAGTTCACACGTTGTTCACACAACGTGTGAACTACAGTAGAACACGCTTTCAAAATATTCCTTCCATCTCTTTAAACTCAAAACTTCATCATTCAGAATATAGCCATTCTCGTCTCTTATAGCATTCATTATAGGCTGTTTTGAATGTCCCCTGGCAGTTTTTACAAGTTTCCAGAACATTTTTATATTTGCCTGGAAGTTATTCGATATTCTTCTATCATTCTTATCGGTCCTTTCTTGCATTTTCCTTTCAACTACTTCTTTTACTCTCTTATTTCGACGTTTAAACTCTGCCTTTTTTCTTTCAGTCTCATAATTTGTACCGCTAGAATTTAGAATTAGCCTTTGTTGCTAGTAAATCTAGCAATGATCTCTTTTTTGCTTCAACTTCCATACGTATTTCATCATCCCACCATAACGTATTATTTTTCCTTTCATTCTTTCTCTTACTAACACCACATACTTCCGTAGCTGCATCCACTAAACCTTTCTTAACATTTTGCCATACATTCTCCAAGTCTAACTCCCTCATACATAATTCATACAAACCATTTATATTTTCTTTCAGTCTACATTTGAACTTGTTTTTCTCACCTTCATCTTATAACCTTTATGTTCTAATACGCTGTAACGCAGTGGTAGACACAGATGACCGATGGCGCCAACGCCTGAATAGACTATTAATTCGGCATAAAACCAAAAAATGATCCGTTCCTACGTTAGAACCCCGGTAAACCCTTGTATCTACCACTGCGCCCCTCCATCTTTCATCCACAATTATAAAATCTATCACGCTTCTATCGCCACCTCTTTCCCAAGTATACATGTGAATCCTCTTGTGGCGAAAGCAAGTGTTCGTCACAAAAAGATTCTTTTCCATACGTACGGTGAGGAGACTTTCACCATTCTCATTTATACTTTTATCACCAAACATTCCCAATATCCTTTCATAACCAAGCCCCCTCACCCCAACCCTTCCATGAAAATCTCCTAGCATAATAATATTTTCATTTCCCTTACATTTCATTAACACCATCCTTACCATTTCCCAAAACTGCTCTCGGATATAAGTGGGCTTGGACATGTCTGGGGCGTAGACCCCTAACACAAACAACTACTTTAAGCCCACTTTCATTCGTATCCATGGCAGTCTTGGGCTTACACATTCATACTCTTTCACACATTGGCCCATTCTTTCTGAAAGGATGATACCTACTCCCTGGCATGCCCGCTCGATCTCGTCTACACCAGACCAGTGTGCGGTATACATGCCATGTGTAGTGACATCCATCCTCTTCCCTTTCGTCTCATTTAGAAATAACACATCTATTCCTCTATCATACATATTAATTGCTCCACATACGTTCAAAGTAGCCAGACGGGCCTCTGCAATCCACTTTTCGCCCCTCCGGGAGACAGAACGTGACGGGTGGCGAACCTCGTCGCCTATATTATTATATCCGATAGATTATTATATCCGAACAAAAACAGTTGCACTGTAAAACATCGCGCTACGTGCCACTTTGAGCTATAGTTACAAACAATACTTAGTTCGTAACAATAGCCTAATACCCGTAGTTTATTAGTAAAATGATTTTTTATAAAAAAAATATCCATTCATTCAGTCAAATTAGGTATAAAACTTTAAATTTGAATTTCCATGTAACATTGAATAAAACTTTACTAACAGTTAAATATTTTTTAACAATTGTACCAGTGTGCAGAAGTATCGTGTGGGGTTCATAAGCTGCAAGAAAACTCTGCACACATAGAGCTAGAATTTTGCAGTGTAGGAATTAGGGGCTGCAGCGTGGCTTTGCATGTAATAAAATATAGTATCATGGGTTACGGAAATGTCAACGCTCCGTACTTGGACTTGCGATACTCATTTTTTATTTCTGATATAAGATAAAGGTTACAAACGAGCACGTAGTTCAATTGATAATAAGTGCATATTGTGGCCACGTCTCCTCGACTAAGAATGAAAATGAATATGCATTATTATCCCTAAGGGCTAAGTATTTAGTTTTTTTTTTAATTTGAAATAATCATAGTACTAAAGCTACTTTTATAGCTAAGTACGTCATAGTTGAGCCACAACATTTAGAACATTTGTTCTGCTTCATTGTAATTTTGCTGGTGCAATTAAGATAATTATGTTCTACACTTGCATAATATAAGCCACATTATTTGAGGGAACTTATGTAAGAAAATTTAATTTAAACTAGGTGCATTCAACAGTTTCTGTTTATTCGTGGCCATATCGGACATTTTACTATTCTATTTTATTCCTTGAAAAATATTGTAAATTCGACTGCACACCAGGCAAATGCAATGTGACAACAGAATATTGATGAAACAACAATATATCAATTTAAGATTAAAATATACTGAAATAAATATATTTATTGTTTCGAGGCAAAGAGTAATATGGACCATCGGCCCGGAGGGGAGTAGCGTTCTTTCCCGATACAGAACCGTCTATAATAATAGGTGGGAGAAAAGTTTCTTCGTATTTTGTTTGTATATAAATGAAGAAAAATCTCTCTAGTTGTACTGTTTGTATTTGGATGTTTTTAATATCGACCACCAGCCGGGAGTAGCGTTCTGTCCCGATACAGAACCGTCTGTAATAATAGGTGGTGGGAAAGTTTCTTCGTATTTTGTTAGTATAAAACTTAAGAAAAATCTCTATGGTTGTACTGTTTGTATTTGGATGTTTTTAATATCGACCACCAGCCGGGAGTAGCGTTCTTTCCCGATACAGAACCGTCTGTAATAATAGGTGGGAGGAAAGTTTCTTCGTATTTTTTAGTATAAAATTGAAGAAAAATCTCTATGGTTGTACTGTTTGTATCTGGATGTTTTTAACATCGGCACATACTCGTATAGGACATTAAGGAAAAGAAAAACAAAAAGTAAAAAAAAAAAAATTCTCGCATTTTTAATTGTTTTTCTATCCTCCAAAGTGAGCGAATCTAACGAAGAAGTTCTCAAATTTTATTACAAAACATTTAAGAGCCTAATGCAGTGTCAGTTAGAGTAGCACAAAGTTGGTTCAAGCATTTTCAGTCCGAGTATTTTGATGTCAAATATTCATCTCACTCTGATTGCTCTCATACGGATAAAGTCGATGCCATTTTTGAAAAAGAAGTGAAAATTCGGCGTGTTATTAGTTAAAACATAGCTGAGAAATTGATGAATAACCATTAAATAGTTTTGACCCCTTTGAAAAAGTCTAGCTATACAAAAAAGTTCGATATTTGGGGTACCACACAAGCTCCCATAAAAAAAAACTAAATGAATTGTGTACTCATTTGCGATTATCTATCGAAACATCACGGTAAAAGGGTAGTCAAGCTGCACAAATTGTAGCGAAACCTGGATTAACACGCAATAAGGAGATGATATGTGTATGGTAGGATTGGAAGGGCATCCTTTTTTATGAACTGGGCAAAACCATTGACTTGGATCTCTACTGCCAACAACTAATAAGACTCAAGCAAGGAATTGAGAAAAAACGGCCGGAATTGATCAACAGAAAAAAGTGGTCTTTCATCATGATAACGACAAACCACACACATTTTTGGTCACTCAGAAAAAATTGAGAGAGCTTGGTTGGAAAGTGTTAATGCATCCACCATATAGTCCTGTCTTTGCACCCTCAGGTTTTTACCTGTTTTGGTCTTTTCAGAATTCTAGGGGTAGTGTTAGGTTTAAATAAAAAAGAACTGTCTAAACAAATAGTCGCATTGTTTTGAAAAAAATCCCAAGATTTCTACGGAAACGGTATAAATAATACCAAATATTGCCATCTTGTGGGTAGTGGTGGGAATAAGTTATCGAACAAAATAACACATATGACCTATGACGTAATGACGTGGTAGAGGCTTGCTGCAATTATATCAGTGGTGTAGTTATTGCACAAATGGGTCGGCTCGACCGGGGAAGGAACACGCTCTCACAGAATACCAGCGTAAAATAGTAGTTCAATGGTGCTGTATTTCGTATGGCGAGTGTAGAGAACCGGAGACCCATTTTTACTGGAAACGAGGCCTTCCATCTTAGTACTCTCTGGTGACAACGCACGTGCATTTTGATTCGTAATCGAGGATAGATACAGATGTCTATGGGTCACAGCCACCACTTACCATCAGGTGGACTGTATACTCATTTGTCACCCTATTCTATAAAAAAAAACATATGTATTATATTTAAATGTAATTCAACTTTAGAAAAAAATTCTTCAATTTGTATATTTCAATTCGTATTATTTTGCGAGGGGAAATCTGCGCATACAAAGCACAGTCAGTTGCTACGAAACTTACGCATAACAATTAAAACAATAAACTAACAAATTAACACACATATACTTAGATACATTACAACAGTATTGCTCGGTGACAGCGACAATTCAGATACAGACTCGGATCAGTCACACGACCGATCTGCGTATTGTATGATGGCCGTTTTGTTATTTTTAAGTTTTTATAGAAGTAAATAATAATAATGGTATTGAAAATTACTTATAAATTTATGAAGGGTAACGCTATTTTCTTGTAAATATGACGTGACAGATCTCATTTTACAACAAAATAACTGAACCATTCGACACTTTAGTAGGACGTTGTTTCAGCCAAGCAACTAGATCAAGTCTTGAGAGTGAGTACTCCGGCGTAATTAGTAATATTGTACGCACAGAGTCGTGTGGACTTATACTTTGAAAGGGGGGAACACCTGTGTGAAAAAATCTTGAGATATATTCTTCGAAATCCTTCTTACCTTAATTTGCCGCAATTTTAATGCATTAAACTGCATAGAAAACACATAAGTACATACCAAAAACGTACTTAAAGCGTTTTTCTTCAAAATTTTATTTAATGGCTGTAGCTACCTCTATATTTAAATTCTTTATTTTATCTATGTAACTAGAATAACGTCGTATTATTTGTAATTTCCTCAAAGCTTTTCCTCATTTGAGCTTTTAACTAGAGCATTCTAATTATGTCGTTTGCTTCTGCAGTAATGGTCTCTAGGCTATTACTGCAATCTACTCATATAATTGCAGGCACACCATTACACGTTCGTAATTAATTTATGCTTTGAATAATTAAAGGTAAATTATTAAGTTCAGAATTATTTTCTATTTCTATATCATTGTGGACTCTGTTATCTTATGGGCCTGGCGCCCGTATTTTATTTTTATACTTTTTCTGGTAAAAACTTTTATACCCGTTCTTGTGGGTTTCTCAAAGTAATGAAAACCATATTCATGAACCTTGCTATGGTAGAGTTACAACATTGTTATGGTTGTAGCACGAATATTTGTTAATATTTTGTGAGCCTTGACATTGTAAAATATATTTTAAAAAAAGGTCCCGCTGGGATTCTTGCTGGTTCTTCCCAGGACAAAGGTTTTTTTTCGAATCAGTGGTAACGTAAAATACTGACGTTCAATAAGAATTACTTGTAATCTATATTGAATAAAAATTATTCTATTCTATTCTATTCTAATTGGACGGCTCAACCGGGGAAGTACCAGACCACTACAGAACACCATCGTAAAATAGCAGCTTAATGATTAGCTAAGTTTAGTTCAGTGCTAGTGTTTCGTATTGTGAGTGTGGAGAACCTGAGATCCTTATTGCGCTTAATGAGCTACTCGATCTTAGCCTTAAAAGATGACATCGCTTTTGCGTTTTTTATTAAACAAGATTAGATGTAAATTAATATAGTCCATAGCATCCACTAACCATTAGTTGGAATGTGAAAATCACATTACCTTCTGGGGTAAGAAGGTACAATTTGAGGGTAAATTTAATATCATTTAAATGTGAATTTGATAATCGAATGTGAATGTAGTGTACTCATAGCAAAAAGAACCTTTTTGGAACCGTTGATGAATTAAATTTAGAAAAACGCATGATTTATTTTTTCAATTTCTAATATTTCAAACAAAACAAAAATTACAAAGTTCATAAGCACATGCACTGTATAATTCATTCATTAAAATAAATAAGGTTTTCCTGCATGAAATCCAACATTTGATATACATATCAGCTTTCGAGACGTATCGGAATAGATAGAAAAGACGCCGGAAAATAAACTTTTAGGTACTTATTGTATTTCTTCATTACTGGGAAAAAAAATTAGTTAACATTATTCAATGCTTAAAAAAAAGCTTTACCTCGTACCGGTAGAAGATGCAGGAATCAGATGGATACGGGCTCAAATATCACAGTATATTTCTTAAAGTTTGGATCGTAAAAAGTAAATTCGACTATATATTTACAACCAACTTATTTATAATATTATTAATTCCAATAACATAATAAACGTCATTTGTATATATGAGTGACTGCGTGTGCGTGTGAGTGTGCGTGTGTGTGGTGCGAGCGTTATCCTAGCAAGCGTTCGGTGTGTTTGCGCAACATTCGTAAACTTTTAGTAACTACAAAGCTCGCTTAAGTGTGCCTCATGCTTTCCCACTTTTATAACCCATGCTTAAGTACAGGTGTTATTATATTTACAAGCTTTTGATTTATATATTAGTACATTTATAATGTCTTAAATTTAAGTACTTAACTTACCCATAAATTTTTAACCGTGGTCGTATTCGACAATTACCGCACCAAGCTCTACTGGGACTAAGCTATCATCATATACAGGAACACACACGGAAGCAATCAAACTTATAAATACTTTCACTTCTCCCTCGATCTTAAATAAGACGTGACACGAATTGCTTGACCCTTATTTCGACGGAGTTCTCAATACGCTAATTTTACAAATTTGTTTCAAAAGCTAGGTTTCTACAGCATGTTAGAGTCTCGTAAAAAAGATAAAAAAATTAAATCACCTACCATTTTTGAGAAAAAGGGGGTCCGTCACAGCGGACTCCGTCGAGCACATAGAGATTTTAAGTAAAATAACTTGTCCGCCCTGGTGGACTTTACCACTTAAGAGTGCAAATAAAGATATGAAAACGAAACGAGAGGAAAGGAATGAAAATTATGTTTATTTGAAATCTAATATTAACCTTTTACGTGAAAATTAAAAAAAAACAGTTGCGTGGAGCTTTCCCTGTCACAAAGCATAGCCGCGTATTACATTTTAAACAGTATACAGTTGTTTTCTTATTGCAATTCATTCAACGACCTTCCTCCTTCGTAGATGGGAAGTGCCCCACATTATCAAATCGGGTATCATCAGGTGGTTTAAGCTTGCACACATGGCGGACACAAGTACCTTCAGCCCGTTGGTAGGTAGCAGCTCTGTTGTTATTCAATGAACCGTAGTATATTTCGTATCTGAAATCTTTGAGTCTCATAAAGTTAACACGACCACCTGCAGCACGTGCTTTTTGCTTTCTATAAAGAATCCAGGCATTGTTTGCACAAATGTCAATCATTTGAGAAAATATCGCTATATACCAGCGTTTAGTTCTGAACGGTGTCTTATATAACGATATCATCATGTCAGCTAAGTCAACACCACCCATATTTTGATTATAATCCTTGACCATATTAGGACAATCAACATCGACTCTTTGCTTAGCGTCCTTGCAGTATCTCTTCACTTTATGGACGGGATCAGCATCTGTGTATGAACTTATTAGTGTGGTACATTTATTGTCGTACCACCTTACGACAACTAATTTGTTTTTGTTGCAGACACACTGACAATAACTTCCTCGTCTCTTCTTCTTGAGAGCCTTTTCACAGATCAATTTATCGTCTGCCCCTCTCAGTCGGTTGATTCGAATTGTCCCTAAAGAAAATAAACCATTGTTTTCTCGTAGTAGATATACTAATTCGGGCGACGAGAAGAAGTTATCAAAATATACCATAGCAGGCTTATTTCGTATGGTTTGACATAGAGCAATAACAATGTGTGCCCCAAAACCCAAAGATCGCTCTTCATCTGTAAACTTATGATTCCTAAAGGTATCATCTCCTCCATACAGTATAAAATCGTAAATCATACCAGATGTACCTGCCCAAACATAATTTTTAAAACCCCATTTTAGTGGTTTATCTTTCATGTATTGCCTCCGTTTACCGGCGTTACGCCCTTTGTAAAGGTGACAAAACTTCGAGGGCATCTCCAGACATAACCGGATCTTCTATTTGAGCTTTGTGTAAAAAAGTACCTTTTTTCCATTTGAAGTCGAGTGTCAACTTTTGTAGTTCCCTTGGCCTTTTTTTAGCTACAAAAGTAGCAGTTTATCTTCTTTTTCTAGTGACTGGAGATGGGGTATGTAAAGATGATATAGAGGGCAAGTTGTGAAAGTTTGGTTCTTGTGTTGGATTAGGTAGAATTTCTTGTAAAATAGGAGTTAGAGGAACATTGGATAAATTTGGGTCTTCGTCTGTTTCAGATTGGTTTTCAGGTAGTGCTTCAGAGGAGCCATCCAAAAGATTCATGCGCTCTAAAGAGGAAGCAAGCGATGGTGCAGGCGAGGAGGAGTTAGAATCATGCGACTCATCAAGCTCATTTCCAGAATTTGACTTGTCACTTGTTTCAGATGGTGCACGCCCTATAGGTACAAGTGCGAATATTTTTTTCGAGCGTTCATGCAGGCGACACTGTTAAAGAGCAAAAAAAGAAAAGCTAAGCAAACCACCACAAAAATAAAAGCTATATCACGAGAGTGTAACGATTTGTACTGATTTTATGTAATGATATGTACGTAATTATAGGAAATTTATAGATATATGTATATATTATTTAATATTCATAAAAGGTATGCTCATTATTATAAAAAAACCATTAATATTTATATAGAAAACTAAATACTATGCAATGTCATGAAAGGGAAATACACATATCTATTTATTACTATGTTATTGACAAAGTCCGCTGCCATGGACAAGTAAAACTTCGTGTGCATTGCCGTAGTTTCGGTACGGTCCGGCGTGGCGGACAACTACTTAGCAGGTCTATTTTTAGTAAATAAACTGCAATTACTATATTGTTTTGTTAGTGAATGTATGCGTTATCTACATGACAACAAATATCACAACAAAAATCCAATGTAAAAAAATAAATAATATAAAAAACCATATAAATACCTTGAGTAAAGTTGAAGACCTCCGTGTCGTCGCCATCTTGCTCAATAAGTGACAGATGACATATTGCCAGGTCACTAATTTATTTTTCTACCTTTCCTTTATTATATTTTCTAACGTTTATTTAAAAAAAGTTAACTATAAACTAAATTAGAATTGCAATAGATTTTTTTAAAGTACTTGTCCCTCCTACCGGACTAATTCGAAATAAGGGACTAATACGCAATTGAACTTAAAATAGTACTAACATTTAAGTTCAGATTTAATGTGTCAGTTTTCAGCACTTAAGCCCTTTTTGTATTCATTATTATTATGTGATACGGACTAATTTAAATCTTAGTCTAGAACACTTATCGCGATTATCTCGGTTAGTGCTGTAATTAAAACAGTTCATGTCAAGCAACTCAGACGACTTTAATCGTTATACTGTAGCAGCCCTATTAATAAACACAAACTTGATCGAGATTAACTTTACTCCTAGTTTAAAGCTTAAAATATCTAATTTCAGTGTTAATAAACATAGAGTAAGGAGGGAGTAAACTAATCCGAATCTACTCTCGGAATAAAAGTTAATCCTTGGCGGTACCTAGTTTAACGACTGAGTAAGCATACTTTACGTTGTTACATTCATAAGTTGTAAGCACTAGTAACAAAAACAGCATAATTGATTAAAATGCCAAGAAGTGATGTGGAGCAAAACAAAGTGATTGCAGGTTTTTATTCATTATGTGGATTTAGACAAGTGATTGGGGCTATTGATTGCCACATATTCTAACCCCGAAAGTCGCTGGAAACATCGGACAATACTACATAAACAGGAAAGGACTGTTACTGTTCAATAAATGTACAAGTAAGTTTTATAACACCTAGCTAGCCCATCTTTGCCATAACGTACTTAGTTATTTCTTAGATTCAATACAATCACCTCAATCTATTATTTCATATTAAAGAAGTTATTAGTGCTTTGTTCCAGGTTGTGTCAAATGCAAATTTAGAGTTCATGAATACAGTGGCACGTTGGTAAGGCAGCACATATGACTCAAGAATATTTAATGAGTCGCATTAAAACAAACGTTTGAGCAGTCAGAATTTAAAGGCAGACTTCTCGGAGATTCTGGTTACGCTTGTCCTTATTTATTCACTCCTATCTTGCGTCCTAATAAACAAAGGGAAGGACTGGGCCCGAAACACTGTAGAACAATGCTTTGGAGGGAAGCAAAGGTTTCGGGGTTTACTGCGAGGACTAAATGCTAAATAAGACCGTACAAAACTATATACGTTGCAATGCAAAAGCAGGATCTGCTTGAGGATGTAGTATAAGGAGATGATGAAAATGTACCAGTCACACAATTAGTCAATACTCCGTTAGAGGAAATTCTGTTCGGGCAGCATTTATTAACGATTTTTTTAAAATAAATATACAAAAATTACATGTACGAAAGATTTTATTTATCCCAAAAAAAACAAAACAAAAATGGTTATTTAATTAATTTTGCCCTTCACGCTCTTTTCTTAATTCCAAAATTTCGTTACAAATAATATTAAAAATGATTATATTTAGAACTTAGTTTTTCCACCAAACCGAGTCCGAAAACAACACGAGGAACAAGGAACAACACGTAACACATCTATTGTCAAACTCAAAATATTACCTGTCACTGTCATTAATGTCATCATCAAGCATTGATTTCATTCACTAATCATTCACTGACTCACTCTTTTTACTTTTAAAATAAGTGGGTTGCCATAGCGCAAGCGTTAATCCCGGCGTAAGGAATGTATAGTTAATCCGAGGTTACTCCATGTTTATTAATAACATTGTAATAACGAAGTAAATAGTCAGTTACTCTGAGATTAGCTAGTCCAAGTGTAACTTCGAATTAAGCTTGGAATAAGCAATTTTTATTAATAAAGCAGTAGATATAAAACATATAACTTCTAAATAGAACGTTGGGTAGCAAAAAAAAATATTTTATTAAACAGTATACAAACACAAACTCTTTGAAACTTTGTACGATTTGAGACTTCATACGAGTTTGTCAGGTAAGGAGTCTTATTGTATAGGATTTTACTCTTTATGAAATCTGCCCAATGTCAATCATGTAGCTTAGTGATAAAAGTACGTTGCTACTTTCTTATGTTACGATCTCAAAATTTATAAATGTAAATAATTCTGATTATGATTATTGAGTTTCCAAATTTGTATGCTTGGTAAATTTCAATACCGGTATTTATATAAAAAGGAATTCTCCAATGAATTTTTAGCCACCAGTAATGGTATCTGGTAGATAGCGGAACAATTATAAATCCCATTCATTATATTATAGGTAATTTACCACCGCTTTTCTAAGAATTTCGTGCCAATACAATTATATTTATATAATATATCATTATGTTTAACTTATTAAATATATAACTTATTATTATTAATACTAATATATTTCAGAATTCACTGTCGCCGGTGGTTTTCTCTGGTGTAACGGATGTTTATCAGCAGCTGTAATTACTTACTAGGTGAGTCATTTGCTCGTTTATTCCGTTGTTCGATATTAAAACTACGTACGGAATGCACTTGGCATTTGTTATTTGATTCTAGTCAGTTCTACCTAATAAATAACATATAATAGGGCCTATTTAACAGATCACATTTGACACTTCATCAAAAACTTAGCCTTGTAACAGCGGGCATAAAATATTATTTGTTTTTTCTTAGCTATAACTGCACAATTGCTTAACTTTTTACGATTACAAATAGTTACATACTTATTATAATAATGACAAAAGATGGTACCTAATTTTACTATTTAATTTCACTGATAAACTATTTATATAATGAACAAATTATGTTCTAAAGAGAACTGAACGTCGTTACAATGTTGCGTCAGTGAACCCTTTTTCTTTTTAAACACTAGGGTTGTTACTTGTTGAGAAGCAGGTACATTCATAATGTCTTAAGGTAGTGATTATGTATGTACTTGTGAAGGAATATTTCACCATAAATGAAAAAAATATTTTTAAGTATAAAAATACAAATATAACTAAATAGAAAGATCATTGATGTTAGATACAATTTAGAACAAAAAACTGGTGTACGTGGTATCACTAGTGCCTGTCGATGACGCCATGTAAAGTGAACCCATGTGGAGCTGGGGCGGGTTGCTATTAATTTTACAAACGTGAAAGCTTGCTTGTTTGTTACGGTTTCACGTAAAAAATGCTAAGGTGGAAGAAATTTTTGTAGTTTCATTTCGAGCCGTTCAAGGTTTATTTCTCAGAAGCCGTAAAGTAAAAAATCGTTTTTTTTTTTTTTTAATTCATTTAAAGTTAAAGTTATTATTTGAGGCATTAGATTTAAAAAAATCGAACAAGCGGAAAATCCTGCTGGAACGCTATGATGATATTTTAAAGAGAGTAAGATTTTTACGTCAAGTAAATAAAATTAAAGATTGGGACAGTGTCATGTTTATTAACGAAACATCGTCATGGACCGATGATACAGCCGTCTCTACCTCAAAAGTTCCATCGGGAAAGAGAGCCCGCCTATATATATATATATATATATATATATATATATATATATATATATATATATATATATATATATATATATATATATATATATATATATATTATATGTTATATATTATATGTTACTCGAACTCAGCTTCTCGAACTCGAACTCAGGCTTAATTCCAGACTAGTAGTTTTAGATGCGAATGCGAGGAGGCACCTCGCATTCGCATCTAAAACTACAAGTAATTACAACGAGGAAATGAACCTTGAGGTTTTTAAAGAGTGGTTTGAGAAGCTGCTAGTCAGCTTAGAAAACCCATCGAAAATCATTATAGACCACCTGCACCTTATTATTCTATACAAGGTAAAAAAGTGCTCAAATCGGTAAACTTACAAATAAAAACCAAACGCAGCATGAGCAACAGTTGATATATCTTTGTTCTGTTTGCGTATTTCTAGCATTGTACTTCCATTTTCTGTAGTTGATAGATGATATGGGGAAGTGAATATAATAAAACCGCCACTACACGGTCATTGGATACCCGTAACTTTTTACTCACTGAAACCAGTTTCATTGAAACTGCATTATTGTAAATTTTTAAGAAGCAGTAGAAATAATTATACTCCATAGAAATCGTTTACATTAAGTAATAACTTTTCGTCATATTGATATTTGGAATCAAATAAACTATGTATATCTGTAAACTTATTTTCCACTTCGACGCTTCACAGAACTTGATATGAATCTGAAGTCTCGGATTGCATTAAATAAAATCTCTCACAAGATTTTGCATTCAGTGTAATCCAGGACTTCACTTTGCGAGCGATCGCATCTTAAATATTTCTAATTTTCTCACCGTAACGAAGTACATGGAAATATGTTTATTTGATACTAAGAAATATTATTTTTCTTTGTTTACGAAATGAAATAAATAATTAATTCTGGTTTTATCAAATAGATTATGCCCGGCAAAGAACATAAAATAATTTTTTATTCTTCCATGATTATAATATATGTGTTTATTACTATTTTTCATATAATGTGTTTCTTACTATTTTTTATAATAAGTAGAATGTTGAATCTATTTGATTTCGTATATCTACGTAAATACACATTGAATAAATCTTATTTTACGGATTTCTTCGCATTTTATTTATTTAAAAAAAAATACATTAAATATGCAGCTTTGAACGCTTTATTCAGATCAAGTTGATGCCATATTATTAATTTTTTTCATTTATTGCCACTCATCTCAATGGAATAGAAATCTGGATAAAACAACCAAACTTTACTTTTTTTTACATTATTAAAAGGGAGGGAAAAAGAAACTATTGAGTATAGTTTCTTTACTTAAACCTAAAATAAGTAGTTATAAACTATAGTCAACCAAATCTTAAAAATACATTTCAAAAGCTGGCAAACTTATTGCACCAAGCATGTCGACCAAAAACTGGGAACGTACAATATTCGATTCTTAAAAAAATCGATATCAATTATTTAGAGCTGGTAATCATTTATAGCTTGGTTTGAATAATATAAGAATAATTTAAAAACGGATAATTTTAAACACAAGATTTATCAGTTTCTTCGTAATTGTTGTAATTAATAATTTCTCGGGGACTGCCGCGGTAAAGCTATTGCATAGCATTTTGTATCAACTTATGCAATTATAATTATTTATTTATTTTATTTATGCAGTATTTCTTTTTTTTGATATTAATTCAAGTTACACTTTTTGAGCGTGGTGACCGATAAGAAAACAAATTTTTTCTTTTATTAAATAAATAAATAATAAATGCACTTTGTTCATGCATATTCATAACACTTTGTACACAAATTTTACAAGTACAGTTATTCACTGTTGTACATAAATACCTATACACCTATATACTTTCTCATAAACAGCTGCTTATGTATTCGTCCGATTTCGGAGCAGCTCGTCTCGATTCGTGCGAGCTTCGTAGAGTCGTACAATACGTCTAGTTGCACGCACACAAACACCGTGTAGAAGATTGCCGAAAAGAAACGACGTTAGACAATGCACGGCCTTCAAGCGTCGCGCAAGTGATTTTCGTCCCACCTGTCCGCGCAGTAACTTTTTTTTACGACCGCGCGAGACTGTCGCAACAAAAACGATTACTACTGAAAAACTAATATAGGTACCTAACATTCAAATAAAAATATTCTCAAAAAGCTCAACGAATTCAGAATTTTATTTTATTAGAAGAAAATTGGTCAAATAAAAAATAAAGGATGAAAATAAAGCATATGGGAGTATAAAAATAAATCGTATTTATTTTTTATTTCGAGTTTTACAAGAAAAGTATAATATTTACTGGAGACAATTATTTTATTATTATAATAGTACATGATATTCCCTTTAAAATGACACCAATGTGAATAATATCTTATATCTATATCTACAAATAAATAAAATTGAAGTGTCTGTTTGTAATGTTAAAACAACAGCTTTTTATTAAATGCATATGAAAGTACTAGTAACAAAAACACAATTTTTAAATTTTTTATCTGTCTGTCGGTCTGTCTGTCTGTCTGTCTGTTTGTTCCAGCTAATCTCCGAAACAGCTGATTCTATTTTGACGGGTTTTTCACTGGCAGATAGCTGATGATATAAGGAATAACTTGAACTACTTTTGTTTTAGAAAAAGAATTAGGGTTCCGCGCAAAAAAATTAAAACCCATGAAATCCATATTCCACGCGGGCGAGATCGCGGGGAACAACTAGTACTCAATATAGATAAATGTATACTTAATTTTATTTATTTATTATTTTAATAAATAAATAAAAATAAGTATTAATAATTTCTGGACACATCTCAACAGATATTTCGTTAATAAATTGCTATCAATACTGAAGCATTCTTTTATATTTAGCATCCATTTAACACAAAAACTGATAAGAATACTTTTTAAACAACATATAATCAATAAACGATAATCGCGTATAGTGAATTTCGAGGTTAATTATTATATGTAAACGTTTTTGAATCGTCGTAATGATACGTATTTCCTAAAGAAAATATCTTCACAATTAATTTGATGTAAAATAACATTAGAAATAACGTATAAAAACGGAGAAATTATCAAATTTTTGATCGAGTTCCTAACCAGTACACAAACAAAAATGGCGAATAGTCATTTTCACATTTTTTTAAATAACGTATAAAAACAGAAAAATTATCAAATTTTTGATCGAGTTCCTAACCAGTACACAAACAAAAATGGCGAAATGTCATTTTCACTTTTTTTTCTATATAGTTATTTGTTACAGAGTACACAGATAAAATTCACTCTCATAGATGACAAATTTCACTTCGGTTCATTTTCGCACGCTTTCTCGAGAGCGACGCGTCGTGACTTGTTTACGCATTTACTTCAAATACCCCGCCCGCACACCGCAGGAAACATATACCCACGAAAAAAAACGTAACAAACTTCTGCCAAATAAGGCTTGATAAGATCTTTGGTGTTTTTGCACCATAACCTGACTCTGGTGAATTTTAAATATGACTAGATAGATAAGAACAGTTGGTTTAATATGATTGTTGAAAACAAATACCCTTTAATTGTAATGAAAAATACTTGAGGTTAATGAATGTTGAATCAAAAACATTATTTTTTATTTAATTTACGGACTCCTATCCAGATGTTTACTAGGAGAATACAAAGTTTATTTCATTTTTGTAATATGGCTAATTATTAATTAGGCGGGGATTTCTAAGATTAATAACTAATTAACTAAGATTAAGGTTAAGAACTAAGATTAAGATTAATGATAAGATAGGAACTGATTTAATATAAGGTTTACATTTACAATTTTCCGAAATAAATAAATAAATAATTGACCAAGAATGAGTAAAAATAATATCTTTATTTATTTTACAGTATCTAATGTTGTTATATAGGGTGCTTCTAAAATATATGCCACGGTTGTTTGTATGGAGACTTGGCCAATCAGCTGACCGATTTCCATACAAAGTGCAATTTTTTTTGAGAATTGACTATGTATATATATATATATATATATATATATATATATATATATATATATATATATATATATTGAGAATCTAAATTGAGAATTTAAACTATACGCGTGTGTGTGTTTGTGTGTATATAAAGAGGGCTACTTTTAATATCGCTCATTTTTACATCAAAAATTTAGGTTATCTTTATAGCAGTATTATATTTTAAATTCAAAATTAGTACTGCATTTGTGATAATAATAAAATGTATGTATATAGAGTACTCACTCATTTTCTTTCACTATTATTTCGTGACTTTCTTCATTAATAATAAATGCACTTTGTTCATTCATATTCAAAACACTTTATACACAAACACCGTGTCGAAGACTGCCGAAAATAGACTTGTGTCAATCATGCATGATTCGTTCGTTTGAGCTGGTACACTTAAAAGTATTGATGGTTCATTCATTTGTTTTTGAATGTACCAGTACAACCAATCACAAACAATTGACGGTACCTTTTTAACCCGTGATTTGTTTGAATTGAGAATGAGCCGCAAACCGACCGAATCCCGAAAGATCTGAATGAATTGTTTTTAATGTAAGGTATACCAGTGCGGTATAATCAGTGCACGCATTCGGAAATGTTGCCAAGTTAGGCGATTTTTAGCTATTTAGGCTAGTTTTAAAGTAATCGGAGCGACCAAAATTGTGATTTTCTACTAGTCTCCGAGTAGGCTATCTCAGAAAGAAGGCGATTGTAAAGGATATTATTTATTCTATAACCCTTTTATTAGAAAATAATAAAATGTAGATATTGCAACTGACTTCTTTAGTATTTTTTCTACTTCTACGCTTACAATCCTTATTACTTCTGATGAATAATATAACACTAAAGGTACCTAAGTTTAAATTAAAGCATTTTCTTAAAATATTTCTTATAAAATTGGGTGACTTTTTAAGACTTTCAACTTTTACTCTGCGTCAACTTTTTGGCGACTTGGATTCGGCTAGAATAGGTAACACTACACTATTCGTACAGAGCAAGGAAACGGAACATAGGTACTATTATTAAATACTAACTAATCTCTGGCGAGACGCGAGAGGTATAAAGATGAAATGAACAATGAAATACGATACGTCAAACAAATTAAATCGGAATCAAAGTTAGATCTCTGGAATCTGGATTCTGGATTCCCCGATCTGGTCTCTGTGGCGATCTGACGATGAAGTGTACTCGTAGATGGTGGATAGGATTAATTTAACGTTCTTTTATAATTGTGCAAGATTGAAGTAGCTCAGTTCAGAGAAGCTGCAAAGTGCAAACGTGGAAAGTTCTTTATGTGTCATAAGGAAGCACTTTATTTTTATCAAGTAGCTACACCCACACTGGTAATAAAAAATATTGTAGAGTATTTATTATTAAGGGTTTTTTGCTATTATATAAGTAAAATAAAAAAAATATTTTACATTTAATTATTTATTACATTTGATTGTTGCATCTATGAGTTAAAAATATCATTTCGTGGCAAAGGCGTATAAAAAAGGACTTTAAAAACACCTAAGTTTCGTGGGGTTTACTAAAAATAACACTTCAAAAGATTTCAAGGCAAATTATTTATTTAATATGATGATTTTCTTATAAGATAAAAGTTTATCTTACAAGAAAATCATCATATTAAGTACTTTGTAGCAAATAAACATTACAATCCTTAATTTTAGACATGTGAAGTCTAAATTTTATAATATTAGATGAAAACAATATCTTCTTTTTACTAAAATTGCTTTCAATGCTTTGCTTTGTAATAAATAGCGCCATCTTATTCGATTTATAGTTAAAGTCATTTCTCATTTTATCGAAATCAAACCAAAATGAATGAGACTCAAGGTGGTACGCTCAATAGATGCTAGATGGCCTAAATGCAAAGTAAATTTATAAGAATCGATAAAATTAAGTATAGTTATGAATGAAATTTAAAAATAAAGAAATTTATTAAATTAGTAAAATATATAATAATAATCTTGAATAAAGTTATCAATTAAATCAAATCAATTGAAGTTTTTGTGTTTAATGTTTATGCCATCTAGCATCTTTTGGACTTACCACCTTGAAAATCCATAAATTTTTGTTCGATAAAATGCTTTATTACCTATAACATGCAGTAGATGGCGATGATAGCATTACAAAGTCATAAATATTTTTTTCCCATTTGTTCCCAATGGATCTTACAGACACAGAGTACTGGAGCCAGAAAGGATCCATTTGAATGATCGATCCGAATGTACCGGTACGCGTGACGAAATAAACTAGAATGATTCGGTCGCTAGAAATGAGTGATCTACACATGTCTAGCCGAAAAGAAACGACGCGACGTTAGACAATGCACGGCCTTCAAGCCACACCCCCGTGCCCGTCAGAGTGGGGAGCGTGACGTTTTTTCGTTACGGCGGAATCAATTTCTGGATTCGGTCCCCGCGCTCAAGGCCCGCGATAGAAGCTATGCAATAGCTTAAAATAAATTTATTTAATCATTTTCAGTACAACTACTTGAGCTGTCGTTGATTAGATTAAATGATATTTGATTTTCAATAATGCAGTCAGAATTAATGTCTCTCAAAGTCATCCATAATCATTTATTTGTTTTTTCTACCACTTTTGCCCAATCATTGTTTTTGACATGGACACATGCTTCAACGAATATAGAAGAAAGAGTCCAAAAATTAAAGCCGAGTCACAAAATAAGAAGACAAACACAAAATCACAAAATTACGCACAGTAAGCTCCCGAAATGACGGGAGACTTAAATTGCGTAGTGTTTTTTTCAGCGCGGCCTTGTCTATGACCTTTTTTAGCTACACAAAGTACGATGGCGAAATAATGGGTGATGGAATTATTAAACGTCTACTTAAGTCACCATTACAGATATTAATAAAATAATTTACTATGTATTATCTAATCAAGCCTATGGGCTATAGAAAAATAATCATACACAATTCAAAACTTAATTAACTTAATTGATTGATTCGTCAGTTAAGTAAGACAAACGAAGGTCTTATAACATACATCCGAGTTTGACGTGTATTTTATTATCTCAAGTTATGTAAATGTGGCAAGATCGTAGAACTCACCATATTATCATGAAGTGCTGGACCACTTCAAATATCGCATTCATTTCATGATAGCCTATTATGACTGACCATCTCTCTACAGTATAAAACAAAGTCGCTTCCCACATTCTGTACGCTTAGATTTTTTAAACTACGCAAGGGTAAAAAGCTAGTATTGCATATGTCCATTGTCCATCAAGCACGGGACTTACTACGAGTCGTTGTAGCGGTTTTGAGAAACCATACAGGAAGAACGTAGAACATGTTACGGTGAGTATACGCATAAGAATATTGTTCAAATTACCTAAATAATATTAATTATGTTACGTGTTAGACACGATGGCGCTGTATGTTGCAGGCGAGTGGGTCGAGTTGAATAAGGAAAAACTATGTTGAAGAACAGCTGCATAAAATAGCAACGTAATGCTACCGTAATTCGTATGGTGAGTGATAAGACCTGAGAATTACTTTACTGGTAACGACGTATTCAATGGTAATACTATTACTTATTATTAATGGTAATATTAATAACTACTGAGAGTTACCAGGCATTTGCATTTTGATTTTTAATCGATGAGCTACAATATCTCACTTATCAAGAAAAAAACAAGGCAATAAATGGAACTAACAAGCTTTCTTAGATTTTCTTGATTTATTTAAGGTCTATAGTCTGTAGTCAGTCTAGTCTGAAAGCCGAAATGTGGTTATATCTAATTTAAATTTAGGTATATTTAATTCATTCATGGTTGTAACTAAGCGTGGCTGGATGCTTTTGGCTAAAACTAGTTGTGGTTAAGTATGAGTAATGATTAAAATGACTACGGCTCATATTAACTTTGATACGAAAGCCTCTTATAACTAATATCAGCGATAGCAGAGTGTAGGTGCGGCTCTAATGTTAGTTTATACTAAATCTATATCGCGGTTGGCTTTTTAAAAAGATAAATTGTAACTTTATGAAGAAATATAATCTACTTGTGAGCTTATTACTGCTTCTTCTCACACGGTCTGCTGCATTCGACTCGTTGAAGCGATGACAGCTTATTAGACTTAAAAAAATGAATTGTAAGACCCAATTTCAATATAAATATTTGACTTTGACTTTAAAATTCTTTAAAACCTTTTGGGATTTTTTAAAAATCCGCAAAACATAAAGCTTGGGAGAAACGAAGTAGACGAGATATATTCCCAGAAAATAATATTGCAATATATTATAGTGATACTACACGCCTGTAGTATCACTATAATATATATGTAATTTTGATGCTGCTGTAAGCGGTGGCGTAGCTATGCAAACAAGGGCCTCGGGGCAAAAAAGAAATTGGGGCCCTATTTAATATAACTAAACTAAATAATTTAAAGGTGTAAAACTACTATGTAGTATGTGTAACGCAGCATATACTATTTAATCGTACTTCCACATACAGCCCAAACTGCTATACGTAGCAATCTGAAAATGGGACAGTCGCTGCCTTTTATAACGTAGACATCGACTATGAAAGGATTAAGGAAAAACCAACCTCTAAGGGGATGAAATAGGGTGATACTATTTGTATGATACTTATTATTTTACGGGGCGACTGACTTGAAACTTACTAAAGGTAATCTCTATATTACATGTTAGAGTCACGCTGCAGCTATATTATGATTTCAGCACGAATCGAAAGGATCGGTTCGACCGGGGTAGGACTACGCTCACACAGAATAAAAAGTTAAAGTTACATAGGCTATGTACGTCCCACTCCTGGGCACAGACCTCAGCTCATTTCTGAGAGGGTTTTATGGCGAGGAATTGTCCGCCGAGCTGCTTAATGCGTGTTGGCAAACACCACATGTCTTTGAAATATTTTTTCTTATTTCTCAGACATGCAGGTTTCCCCACGAGGTTTTCCTTCACCGCCGAACACGTGGTAAATCAGCACTTAAAATTGCAATTAACAATTTCATTGATGCCGGCGAGAAGCCTACGCGGTTTGTATACTATACTATTATATTGGTTGGGCTGAAAAGTTCGTATCGTCTCTATGAGATGGCGCCACTAGAATAAAATCCATACCATTTTTAGGTAGTACCAACCTTCAAAAGAAACGTGTATAAATTTGACAGCTGTCTGATTATTAGTTTGTGAGATACAGCATTTTGAGTGAAGCAACTTTTGTTATTTTGAAAAAAATGGATAAAAAGGAATTTCGTGTTTTAATGAAACACTATTTTTTGATGAAAAAAAGTGCTGCTGATACCAACAAGTGGCTTGATGAGTGTTATCCGAACTCTGCGCCGGGCGAAGCAACCATTCGTAAGTGGTTTGCCAAATTCCGTACAGGCCATATGAGCACCGAAGACGATGAACGCATTGGACGTCCAAAAGAGGCTGTTACGGACGAAAACATAAAAAAAATCCACAAAATGTTTTTGGAAGATCGTAAATTGAGGTTGATTTGTATAGCTGGCACTCTAAAAATATCAAAGGAACGTGTTGGACATATCGTTCATGAATATTTGGGTATGCGAAAGCTATGTGCAAAGTGGGTGCCGCGCGAGCTCACAATCGATCAAAAACAAGAACGTGTCGATGCTTCAGAGCAATGTTTGGAGCTGTTCAACCGCAATAGAAGTGAATTTTTGCGTCGATATGTGACAATCGATGAAACATGGATCCACCAATACACTCCGGAGTCCAGTCGGCAGTCATCTGAATGGACGCGATGAACCGAATCCAAAGCGTGGAAAAACTCAACAGTCGGCCGGTAAGGTTACGGCGTCCGTATTTTGGGATGCACATGGAATAATTTTCATCGACTATCTTGGAAAGGGAAAAACCATCAACAGCAACTATTATATAGCGTTATTGGAGCATTTGAAGGACGAAATCGCGAAAAAACGGCCCCATTTGAAGAAGAAGAAAGTGTTGTTTCATCAAGACAATGCGCCGTGTCACAAATCGATGAAAACGATGGCAAAATTGCATGAATTGGGCTTCGAATTGCTTCCGCATCCACCGTATTCTCCAGATTTGGCCCCCAGCAACTTTTTCCTGTTCCCAGATCTCAAGAGAATGCTCGCTGGAAAGAAATTTAAAGCCGATGAGGAAGTAATCGCCGAAACAGAGGCCTAGTTTGAGGCTAAACACAAATCGTACTACAAAAATGGTATTGAAAAGTTGGAAGATCGCTATAATCGGTGTATCGCCCTCGATGGCAACTATGTTGAATAATAAAATCGAATTTTGCCAAAAAAATGTGTTTTTCTATAAAACGATACGAACTTTTCAGCCCAACTGTTACTGTGTGAAATCTACAGCGAATGCCAATCATCTGAGCTTACCACGGCGCTCTCTCACAGAATACCAGCGTAAAATAGTAGCGTAATGTTGCTGTTTCTTATGGTGAGTGCAGAGAACCGGAGACGTTATTATAAACGAGGCATTCCATTTTAGTCCTCAGGGGTGACAACGCATCTGCATTTTGATTCTTTTTCATTGAGGATAAATATGTCTATGGACCACAGCATCCACTTATCATCAGGTGAAGTGTGTGCTCGTTTGTCACCCTTTTCCTATAAAATGTGAAATAAATAGATACGGATTTAGCGATTTTGAAAATAATCCATTAAAGAGGAACCAAAAAAAATTATTAGCGTTTTTTTTAAATACGAAATTCACACTGGAATTAAAAATAATAAATTACATATTTCACGCAGTTTTTATGAAAAATATTATATCATGACGCACATCCCAAAAAACTGGACGCAGAAATCTGACAGTTACTGCCTTTTATGACGTAAGCATCCACTAAGAAAATTCAACCCTTAGCAAGAGAGGCGTTACCGTGTAGGAGCGGTGCAAGCATAACCACTAGGTACCTCATATCATCCCGCGGCTGTCGTAAGAGGCGAGAGTGGGAAACAAATCAGGAGATGAGCAGCCGCGTCTTCTTAATAACGACTAAAAATAAAAAACTGTGGTTGTCAACCCGCTTGCCAGGCGTGGCTACTATGACAAATGTGAGGCAATCTATGAGGGTGGCCTACGTTCATCAGTGGACTTTAATAGGTTGTAGCGGTAACGGTAAGAGGGGGAAATAGCATGTTACAGTTTTATGAAACTTTTTATATTACGGAGCGATTGACTCGAGACTTACTGAAAGTACTCTGAGATGTTTCAAACGGTTGTTTTCTTACGGAGGGCCATAAGGTTCTTAAATTTGTATCGAGAAAAATTAATGATTTTTTTAATTAGAAAATAGGTAAATTATTCTCTCGAATTTAACATAATAAAATTAACATTGTTAATTTTTTCAAAATCTTATTAATTTAAATAATTTAAATTACTAATTTTTTAAAAACCGGCTTTAAAACGGGTGCAATTTATATATAAAAAATATCCTGGATGTCTCTCCGCCAGCTCCCAAGTGGCACGATACGACTCCAGTTAAATGTCGACGTAGCATTGCAATATAATGCTAACTTGATATGACAGCCGAAGAACGCGAACAAGCGGAACCCGAAGACGCATGAACTTAATGATAACTTAGCTTCCTTTTATTACGTAGGCTACTAAGATAGGATTTTGGAAAATTCAAACCCTCATATGATGATATGAAATGAGGTGTAAGTTTGTTTGACACATTTTATTTTACGGGGAGATTGAATGTATAGTACTCTACTCTGTTGATAAAATAAATGAATGGGTAATTTTCGATTTTTCTTACTTACTTCTTTTAAACTACACAACCATGCAACGGGTTTAAAACGTTTTTCATTATAATTTAGAGATTTTTTACAGATGTTTAGTATGTACGATACGTTCTAATTAACTTTGAATAGTAAAAAGAGTTCAATAATTTGTATTTATAAGTCGTCAAAAAATCTGGCTGGCTAAACTTTAAAGAGATACATTAAAATAATGTACTAAGGAATCATAGTTCTTCAAAAAGTCTAGGCCAACAGTCCGGGCTGGCATAATAATCTATTTATCTCCTAAGTTAGACTCACCGTAACCATATTTATCTTTGAAATATTATGAACAGTGCTTTTTTTAAATATAAATGACACATGTAAAGTGAACCCATGTGGAGCTGGGGCGGGTTGCTATTAATTTTATAAACGTGAAAGCTTGCTTGTTTGTTACGGTTTCACGTAAAAAATGCTGAGGTGGAAGAAATTTTTGTAGTTTCATTTCGAGCCGTTCAAGGTTTATTTCTCAGAAGCCGTAAAGTAAAAAATCGTTTTTTTTTTTATTCATTTACGTTGTATATGTATAATTTGAGGCTGAGGGGCCCTTTGAGCTTGGGGGCCCCGGGGCACTGCCCCGCCTAGCCCCAAGGTAGCTACGCCACTGGCTGTAAGTTGCAACCACATCTGCGGATATTACTCGAGAAAAGAATATCCTACACGGAAAAAGCTACTTGGTTCGTTAAAAGGGGCAGGCTTATTTTTTGGCGGTAAATCGTCTCCTAAGGTTTCGAAATCGATTTTATTTAGGTAGTGTTATTATTTGAGGCATTAGATTTAAAAAAAATCGAACAAGCGGAAAATCCTGCTGGAACGCTATGATGATATTTTAAAGAGAGTAAGATTTTTACGTCAATAAAATTAAAGATTGGGACAGTGTCATGTTTATTAACGAAACATCGTCATGGACCGATGATACAGCCGTCTCTACCTCAAAAGTTCCATCGGGAAAGAGAGCCCGCCTTATTATATGTTACTCGAACTCAGCTTCTCCAGGCTTAATTCCAGACTAGTAGTTTTAGATGCGAATGCGAGGAGGCACCTCGCATTCGCATATAAAACTACAAGTAATTACAACGAGGAAATGAACCTTGAGGTTTTTAAAGAGTGGTTTGAGAAGCTGCTAGTCAGCTTAGAAAACCCATCGAAAATCATTATAGACCACCTGCACCTTATTATTCTATACAAGGTAAAAAAGTGCTCAAATCGGTAAACTTACAAATAAAAACCAAACACAGCATGAGCAACAGTTGATATATCTTTGTTCTGTTTGCGTATTTCTAGCATTGTACTTCCATTTTCTGTAGTTGATAGATGATATGGGGAAGTGAATATACTAAAACCGCCACTACACGGTCATTGGATACCCGTAACTTTTTATGGTTTTTCACTGTTTATAATCGAGAATTAATTCACTGATTTTATTCTTATTAATTATTTATTTTTATTTCTCCGGGTTCCCCTGTTAAACAACAAGAAACCCTACCGTTTTTGCTTATTTTCATTAGTATCATAACAGATCTTCACAAATCCACTGCAGAACATATGGCTTCTCCAAGAAATGCCACAAAGCACTGTCTTAAGGACATCACTAAATCTAGTATCAAGTCGCCCTACACTTCGCATATCGGTGGTGATGTATAGTAATCTCCCATGAACTCACTTAACAACTACCCTGTTTGTGATATAGACACAATAGTTAAACAATCAAAATGCTTATATATGACCCACGGGGCAGTGAAGTTTTTAAAATGCTCATATTTTCAAGCAGGCCCCTTCTGAATTCACGTATTGGGACGGGCACCTTGAAATTGTGCATAGCCTAACACGCACGTAGATTTATTATTTATTTTAAAGAATACTCACAAATAGTAAGATGAAAAGGAACGTCATATAATGACTTCTAGATTTATTTATTTCTTATGTATTAGGGATAAAAACACCACAACATTAACAATGTGTACAACTCAATGTTTGAATAACATATATAATAAAACAGACATTAATTTCAACCAGTTAAGCCGTTTCTGAGAAATCAGTGTACGTACGCATACATAAAAACATACGCGTCGAATAATGGAACTTCCTCGTTATTTGAAACCATTTAAAAAGTAATTTAGATGGTAAGATATTTTTTACCACGATTCTTCAAATTCTTACATTGTCATCCGATTTTGAGCTGTTTAAAATTTTAAGTCTCTAGCTCATCGAACACTTAGTTTAAAATCAATTACTAAATTCAACCTGAACAGACGTATAATTTAATAAAAACGTGGTATTCGAAGCAATTTTGAATACCTCACTGAAACTAGTTTGATTAAAACTGCAATATTGTAAATTTTTAAGAAGCAGTAGAAATAATTATACTCCACAGAAATCGTTTACTTAAGTAATAACTTTTCGTCATATTGATATTTGGAATCAAATAAACTATGTATATCTGTAAACTTATTTTCCACTTCGACGCTTCACAGAACTTGATATGAATCTAAGGTCTCGGATTGCATTCAATAAAATCTCTCACAAGATTTTGCATTCAGTGTAATCCAGGACTTCGCTTTGCGAGCAATCGCATCTTGAATATTTCTAATTTTCTCACCGTAACGAAGTACATGGAAATATGTTTATTTGATACTAAGAAATATTATCTTTCTTTGTTTACGAAATGAAATAAATAATTAATTCTGGTTTTATCAAATAGATTATGCCTGGCAAAGAACATAAAAGAATTTTTTATTCTTCCATGATTGAAATATATGTGTTTATTACTACGAGGGTGGATTGAAAAGTACTCGGCCTAACCAAGAAAATAAACACATACTAAATCAGTTATATTTTTATTTTTCTACATAATCACCATCAAGTTCAATACACTTTTGCCACCTCCCCTTCCAAGCATTTAGACCGTTGAAAAAAAATGATTCTTCCTTAGAGTCAAAATATGCGTCTACAGCTGCTTTGACCTCGTCGTTTGTCGAAAATCTTTGACCTCCCAAGTGCTTTTTTAGGTTAGGGAACAGAAAGAAGTCTGATGGTGCCAGATCAGGTGAATACGGCGGATACGGTAACAGTTCAAAGCCACAGTTGTGAATTTCAGCCATTGACTGTACTGACGTGTGAACACGGGCGTTATCTTGATGAAACAGGACTTTTCTTCTGAGCATTCCTCGACGTTTTGCTTTTATTTCCTCTCGTAAACGACGTAGTAAGGTGCAGTAGTAATCAGAGTTTATAGTCTGACCCCTTTCAAGATGATCAATCATAATCACACCTTTCAAGTCCCAGAATACTGAAGCCATCACCTATTTGCCGACAAAATCGACTTAGCCTTTTTAGGGGGTGGTGAACCAGGTCTTCTCCACTGTTTTGATTGTTGTTTTGTTTCCGGTGTACAGTAATGAACCCATGTTTCGTCCATAGTAACAAAACGATTCAAAAAATCATCTGCATCGGCTTCAAATAACTCCAAACAGTCGCGTGAAATAGTCAATCGCGTCCTTTTTTCAACTGAAAGCAGTCGCGGAACCCACCTCGCAGACACCTTGTGGAAACCCAACTCGTTGACAATGATGTTTTGAGTTCGTTCATAAGAGATGCCTATAATCTCGGCTATCTCTCTAATTTTTAATCTGCGGTCTCCCATTATTAAATCAAGTACTTTTTTAATATTTTCGTCAGTAGTTGACGTCGAAGGCCTTCCAGAGCGGGGTTCATCTTTCACACTCTCTCTACCACGCTTAAATTCTGCTATCCATTTTTTGACGGATGAATATGACAGAGCACAATCGCCTAATGTACTGACCATGTCATCATGGATGGCTTTTGATGATAGCCCCTTCTTATGGAGGTACTTAATGACGGCATGCTGCTCGATTTGCTCCATTCGCGGAAATTATGTCCGATTACTTTGTTAATAAATTTATAAAATCACAACTAAATATCGCACACATTTCGAACTTCACACAATGAACTAGTCTAAACTGTACTAAATAATGTGGGTAGATTTGATTTTTAGAATTGAATGGATCTGTGTTAGGCCGAGTACTTTTCAATCCACCCAGGTATTTTTCATATGTGTTTCTTACTATTTTTTTTAATAAGTAGAATGTTGAATCTATTTGATTTCGTATATCTACGTAAATACACATTGGATAAAACTTATTTTACGGATTTCTTCGTATTTTATTTATTTAAAAAAATACATTAAATATGCAGCTTTGAACGCTTTATTCAGATCAAGTTGATGCCATATTATTATTTTTTTTCATTTATTGCCACTCATCTCAATGGAATAGAAATCTGGATAAAACAACCAAACTTTACTTTTTTTACATTATTAAAAGGGAGGGAAAAAGAAACTATTGAGTATAGTTTCTTTACTTAAACCTAAAGTATATCATTTTTTTTGTTTTTTCTACCACTTTTGCCCAATCATTGTTTTTGACATGGACACATGCTTCAACGAATATAGAAGAGTCCAAAAATTAAAACCGAGTCACAAAATAAGAAGACAAACACAAAATCACAAAATTACGCACAGTAAGCTCCCGAAATGACGGGAGACTTAAATTGAGTAGTGTTTTTTTCAGCGCGGCCTTGTCTATGACCTTTTTAGCTACACAAAGTACGATGGCGAAATAATGGGTGATGGAATTATTAAACGTCTACTTAAGTCACCATTACAGATATCAATAAAATAATTTACTATGTATTATCTAATCAAGCTTATGGGCTATAGAAAAATAATCATACACAATTCAAAACTTAATTGACTTAATTGATTGATTCGTCAGTTAAGTAAGACAAACAAAGGTCTTATAACATACATCCGAGTTTGACGTGTATTTTATTATCTCAAGTTATGTAAATGTGGCCAGATGGTAGAACTCATCATATTATCATGAAGTGCTGGACCACTTCAAATATCGCATTCATTTCATGATAGCCTATTATGACTGACCATCTCTCCACAGTATAAAACAAAGTCGCTTCCCACATTCTGTACGCTTAGATTTTTTAAACTACGCAAGGGTAAAAAGCTAGTATTGCATATGTCCATTGTCCATCCAGCACGGGACTTACTACGAGTCGTTGTAGCGGTTTTGAGAAACCATACAGGAAGAACGTAGAACATGTTGTTACGGTGAGTATACGCCTAAGAATATTGTTCAAATTACCTTAATAATATTAATTATGTTACGTGTGAGACACGATGGCGCTGTATGTTGCAGGCGAGTGGGTTTTTTTTTTAATTTATTTTCTTCCAATTATACAATAAACGTTTTTAACATTTTTATCTGCCAAACTGCATTACAGTTTGTCGGCAGTAGTTCTCGTCTTACATGCTTATGTTTATACATATTATCTGAAGTATATTTTCTTATACAGATACTAATATCTCCCAAAATCGAGTCGAGTGGGTCGAGTTGAATAAGGAAAAACTATAATGTTGAAGAACACCTGCATAAAATAGCAACGTAATGCTACCGTAATTCGTATGGTGAGTGATAAGACCTGAGAATTACTTTACTGGTAACGACGTATTCAATGGTAATACTATTACTTATTATTAATGGTAATACTAATAACTACTGAGAGTTATCACGCATTTGCATTTTGATTTTTAATCGATGAGCTACAATATCTCACTTATCAAGAAAAAAACAAGGCAATAAATGGAACTAACAAGCTTTCTTAGATTTCTTGATTTATTTAAAGTCTATAGTCTGCAGTCAGTCTAGTCTGAAAGCCGAAATGTGGTTATATCTAATTTAAATTTAGGTATATTTAATTCATTCATGGTTGTAACTAAGCGTGGCTGGATGCTTTTGGCTAAAACTAGTTGTGGTTAAGTATGAGTAATGATTAAAATGACTAAATATTAACTTTGATACGAAAGCCCCTTATAACTAATATCAGCGATAGCAGAGTGTAGGTGCGGCTCTAATGTTAGTTTATACTAAATCTATATCTTGGTTGGCTTTTTAAAAAGATAAATTGTAACTTTATGAAGAAATATAATCTACTTGTGAGCTTATTACTGCTTCTTCTCACACGGTCTGCTGCATTAGACTCGTTGAAGCGATGACAGCTTATTAGACTTAAAAAAATGAATTGTAAGACCCAATTTCAATATAAATATTTGACTTTGACATTTTTAAAAATCCGCAAAACATAAAGCTTGGGAGAAACGAAGTAGACGAGATGTATTCTCAGAAAATAATATTGCATGTATTATAGTGATACTACTACTAATAATGACGAAGACAAGCATTACCAATGAGAGTGTATCGGCTCTGCCCTCATAAACCTTCTTTTCTAACGTAGTTAGTAAGGACAGCTTATTGAAAAAATATATGCCAATAATTATATGTTTTTAATTCTGTCGGCTCTACCCAAAATCTCAAAATACATAACAAAACCAAAATGTGTCAACTAAAATACAGTTTGGAATAATATGAAAATTATCCATCTCAGAAGCAGTGATTTAATCCACTTATCATGGAGTTACGAATATTGAAGAGCAAAGAAAAGTCAGATAATTTTCAAATTTAATAAAGACATTTGACACGGTCTCTGACGAATGCTTATCAATAAACTTGAACGTCTCGGTATCAGGGGCCTGCAGGTATTATCTGAAAGGTGAAACTCTACGCAATAAAAGATAATTTTATTAGAAAAAAGGTTCCAGTACTGTTCAGTAGTTCCAACGGACGCATACTTGGTTCAACGTTCTTTTTTATGTATATATATATATATATATATATATACATATATATATATATGGGCCTTTCTCTACTAACAGGAAAATCATGGTCCAAGCATGTTTTTTTTTTATTTTGGCTATATTAATGCATAGTTCTATTTATCAAAACACATAATATATAACCTGTTATTTAAGGAGCCAAGCTGAATCAATATTTAGAATCATAATCATTTCATAAATTCGGTCTAAAAGCCACTAAAAACAGTCCTCTGTTATGTCCTAATTCTGGATCGAGTATGATTCGGTTCGGTTTTTATTAGTTGTATTTAAAAATGTGAAATCTTATTACTCTATGAACATAAAGAATATTGAATGCATGTGAACAAAAAACAATTATAATTTTAGAGAATTTTTTTGTACTAAAAACTAGTGTTTGAATTTTGTCCGATACATTTTTGAACAGTCCTCTGTCACAATTTGAATATCGCGCCACAAAAATATTAAACACTATTGTGGCTACATTTCGCGTCAAACGGAACATTAACAGTGTGAAGTTTGCTCGGTTGCCATCCTAAACAAGTCGCCGCCATTTTTCCCAGTGACAACTCCGCGTCTGTGTGGGAGCCACGTCTCTGTAGTGTTGAGTGAACATTCCTCTGGTAAGTCTATTTTACGGTATTTTATGTGTTTTAATTATATTTATTTTACAAAAAAAAAAAGCTCAGTGTGATAATTTATAGCTGTTTCTGTGTTATGAATTAATATTTAAACTTATACGTGGTATGACATTTTTTACGTAAAAATAACAGTCCTCTGTGCAACAGTCCTCTGGAAATTTATAACACAGAGGACTGTTCAATGTGACAGAGGACTGTTTTATTTGACGTCCGTGTATTTTATTAATATTCTTTATAGTCTGCACTAACCTACTGCTTGCCGATAGCCTCTTTCTTACTTACATTGGCCTGTCACGCTAATTCAGGTCTTTAGTTTTCTATTATGGATTTTGGAATATAAAATAATACGTACCTAGTAACTACCTGTTTTTAAACCCTTACGGTTTTTTTAATATTGAAAGTATGTTTTATTGTTTTAGTATTGCCGCAATGCCACCAAAGAAGAAACCTAAAACCAAAGAAGAAATAAAAGAGCAGAAACGAATTGCAGAAAGATTAAGATATCAACGGCTAAAGAATGACCCTGTAAAAAGAGAGCAATTGAAGGAAAAAGAACGACGAAACTACCAAAGAAAGAAGGAAAAAGGCATAAGAAAGTCAGTTAAATATATGAGTCGACGTGAACACAAAGCTGTGACTAAAGAATGGAGAAAGCACTGTGCTACATATCGCGCAAAAAAAAGCTTTAAAAGAAATTACAAACAATTTTGTACGACATAATACGCCTGAATCCGAGGGTTCACCTTCTCCTCAAAGTTCTGTCGCTCCATCAATACTACCTATGACCACTCCACGAAGTGATGCAAGTAATGCGAGAAAGCGTAATGCTAGAAAGAAACGTGACAAAATTATAAAGGATAAAGACAAAAAGATCGAGTATTACAGAAAAAAATCCGAGAAGTATAGGAAGAGATTAGAACGTTTGGAAAAAGCTAAGACAAAGAAAAATGTAGACACACCTAACACTAAACTGACCGAAATGTGTGATTCGCCAGGAGCTCGCAGAGAAGTAGTCAAAAAGGCGCTATTCGGTGAAGTGTTGAATGCCCAGCTGAAAGAGAACTACGCTAATTTAAAAACCTGCAAAGAGAAACAAATATTCGGAAAAATCGTGTCCGGTAAACTAATACACAAGTACAAGTTATGGCGAAGCAAAGATAGTTCCATATCTTATAAAACAATTCAGAAGTCAGCGCGTCAATCGGGTTTAGTACCCAAGCTTCGGACTCGCAAAGACAAAATTTCATCTGATTGCATAAACACTGTACGAACCTTCTACGAAAATGATGACAACAGCAGACTTGGCGCAGGAAAACGAGAATGCCTGACCAGAAAAGGGGTTAAAAAACAGAAAAGATATCTATCGGATAGCATTGGAAATTTATACCAGAAGTTTCAAGCTGAACATTTTAAAATAAGCTACCCAACGTTTTGTCGTCTACGTCCTTTCTGGGTCATAACACCAAATGTAAACGAACGTAACACGTGCCTCTGCATTAAGCACGCGAACGTCGATCTGAAACTGTCAGCATTGCACAGAAGAAGAATTTTGACTTACAATAATCACACTGCACTGCTTGAAAAGACATGTTGTAATCGCTATGACGAGCTATGTTTGTCACGAACCTGTCAACGCTGTATTGACAAAAATCCTGACTACAGGGAGTTTGATGACAGCAAGCCTATTGAATTTAAACAATGGATATCTGAGAAACAAACTTACAACGACCCCAAGACCAAGAATGCTCGAACAGTTACCAAATACCTAAAGAAAATGTTCACGGTTCGCCCTCGAGAACTAATAGAAGAGCTGCACGAGGATTTGGAAGCCTATTATCAACACGAGAGAAACATTACCCATCAATACAATGCTATCAAGAAATACAAACAAAACCTTACCGACGAAGACGCTATCATACATATGGATTTTTCAGAAAATTATTGTTCCAAATACGGTGAAGAAATACAAGCATTTCATTTTGGAGGGTCGAGACTTCAGCTAAGTCTTCATACTGTGGTAGTGTATACCAAAAAGTCTATCAAGTCTTATTGTACCGTTTCCAAAAATCTCACACATTCACCAGCTGCTATATGGGCACATTTGCGGCCAATCTTTAAAACTCTCCCACCTAACATAAAGAGCATCCACTTCGTCAGCGATGGACCCGTAACTCAATACAGAAACAAAACGATGTTTTACATCCTGGCATCAAGGCTTCAACAAGAGGTTTCAAATGTGAAGAAGTTTACCTGGAACTATTCAGAGAGTGGCCATGGCAAAGGGGCCCCTGATGGCATTGGAGCGACCTGCAAGAGAACCGCTGATGCCGTCGTCGCTACAGGAGGTGATATTGATAACTTGGAATCATTTGTAGAGGCCATTCAACGAAGATGTTCCGCAATTACCTTGTTCACAATCGACGATAAAGCCATCCAAGAATTGACAGACGGCCTTCAAAATGAAACAGTTAATTTAAAAAGCTTTAATGGCACTCTTAAAATACATCAAGTAAAGGCTGAAATATTAAGAAGTCCTCTGGAATCAGCTCCAAAGGCCGCTAAACTCATAATGAAAAGTTTAAGTTGCACTTGTGAAGACGAGTGCCAGCATTTCAATTTAGGAGTGTTAGAGTACAAAAACAAGACAAAACTTAACGTAGATGATATTTACACAGACTCTGAAAGTGAAAACATGGACAACTCACAGAATTCCACAATGGAAACCGAAGACGACGGTGCACTGGCTGGACCTAGTTCAACCAACAGAATTACACCATCGGTGATTACGTCTTGGTTAAATTTCTAGTAAGAAATACTGAATATTGTTATGCTGCAGTAATCAATAAGATAGACACGGAAGAAGGCGAACTAACAGTAACCTTCTTAAAAATTTGTGATGACAAAGGACACACATTCAGAGTTGATGAAAATGATGTTTCTGATGTGCCCTTTGACCAAGTAATAAAGAAGTTGCCAAACCCAGATGTTGCCCTAAAAGGGAAACGAATATTTTATTATTTTAATATACCTGTACCTGTTTTTGAGAAATAAGTCTGCATTGATAAGTCAAACAAGACTGATTCTTAGTACCTAAGCTTAATTTTGATTATAATTATTTTAATTTGTTACTTAGAGAGCTAAGCTCGCAATTTGTTCCTGATTTATCATCAATACTTATAAGTATTTAAATTCTGTATGTGATTTAGTATTAAATAAAGAAGAGAATTTATTTGATTACATTTAATAATTAATATTGTATTTTTCTTCATATAAACATTGACATAAACTGTTCTCTGGGTGGAAAAAACAGTCCTCTGGGTGGCAAAACAGTCTTCTGTCGCATTTTTTTACAAAATTGCCTATAATTCGAAAAATAAGGGAAAATTACAATGGTTTCTTGTTTATATGTACTTATATTATAACTATCTATCGACTTAACATATAGTATTTTTAATTTTCTAGAAAAATAGGGTTGGGACAACTGTCAATAGACAAGTTTCCAGTTAGTAGAGAAAGGCCCATATATATATATATATATATATATATATATATATATATATATATATATATATATGTATGTACTGTAATGTATAGGCTACATTTATATGAATTTAGTGGAGCTTAAAACTGGTAATTTGTTACATAATTACAAAGCAATAAATAATGGCCGTACGCATTCGACCTTAATTTCGCGAATGTAACAAATTCCCAGTTTTAGCTGCATAGATGAATTAAATATAATTGGGATTCTTAAAACAAATGCAGTTTATATTTTTAAAGATTTATAGTTGCAAACTTTTATATATAATTAATACTTATTGAAAGTAACTTTTTTAATTTACCACTGGTTCGGTAAAAAACCTCAGTCCTGGGAAGAACCATTAAGAAACCCAGCAGGACTTTTTTTTTAAATAACAGTTTACATGTATGTTAAAATTAACAACACATAACAAATAAGAAATAGCTTGGTAATGATTACCCTTCTCAGGGTGCTCGTATCATCTATAAATTCTTTAATATTATAATGACCCTTTTATACAAACTTAGTTTGATAAGTTTTTAAACTTTGTGCAAGTCAAATTTTGTATATTTTCTGGGATCTTATTGTAAAAGTATTCATATAAATTCATCGCCCCATGAATGAATTACTAACTCAGTGGAGCCGAGTAACTGAACAAGAACTAAAAATTTACAAATACATTATTATCTTTGAATAAAACTGAATTTACGGATTTTATCGCGTTTATTTCACTACTTTTACTTATTTTTAAATCCCCGACGTTTCGGGTGCTTTACAGCAACCATGGTCACGGGGGGGACTGTTCGCGTAAATTTAAGAAATCATTACATTATTATCTTATCCTCTTCCTCCCTTTATTTTTAGAGCAGTGCCTGTGAGCTTTTTCCTTCATACGGTCATTTACATCCAAAAATGTTATTTTTCCAGTGGGGACATTGTTTATATCTATTCACCAATTGTTTATAAAAAAAATGTGGATTTATTTATTAAATAATCAGTTAAATAATTTTTGTGTATTATACAAGCTTACAAGGTAAAAAATTAAAATTAGAAGTCATAATTAATTTAATATATCTAGATATAATATAATTTATATCAGTATCTTTTAATATTTCTATTGGAATATGTTTAACTAGGGCAAAGAAATCAAACAATGCTCTGGCTCTGGTTCCTACCAGATGTTATCCTAACACAACCACTTTTTATATTTATATTATATTAATTTTATAAATTTATGAAAATTTAATAAATGTTCTGCTTCCAAATCATGCCTGCAAGTTACACAGTTTTTTAACACTGGAATAACCTATTGCTGGGCATTTTTCAAAATCTGTTGGAGTTTTACTTGCTAATAGTGCATTAGAGTCTATATATAAATGAGCATAGTCTTCTTCATATTCACATTCTGTTGCAGTGTTGTTTTCTCTAGAATTCGTTAAAAACATTTTAAGGACTGTAGACAAACACTGTCATTTTTTTCACAGTTTCATCCAACTGAATGTGAAGCTGTTATATTGTTTATTAACAATGTTTTAAACGCTCCTTCAAATGCAGATGCCATAGGCATTATATTACTATAGCCATGAGCTCAGATTGCTTCAATAAGTTCTCCAATGGATCTTGGTTAAAATTTCGCCACAATAAGGAGTTGATCCCCTCAGAATTTAAAAATTAAACAATATTTTTAAAACTTTCTATCGTTTCAATCCAACTGGATAAAGATGGCACTACTCCTTGACTGCCTACAAATTTCATACCTTTGAGGATAGGGATACTATAATTCCACAAAATGTGATGGGGTGAAGTTGGAGTTACTGCAGCACGATACTTTTTTCCTCCTATAATTTCGCTGAAACTACCATTCACGCTGTCAAATAGTTCATCGGAAAACAATAGGAGGTTCGCTGTCTCATAACTGCTTTTATCAACAGCTCCCAATTCCGAAATGAAAAAGAAATAAATGAACCAATGTTAGTATATTTTTTTTAACCAGCTGATTACAAAATAAGTCAGGTCCAATGACAAAATGAGGAACAGTCATTTTGCAATTTCAGATTTGGATCTATAGTAAAAGTTGTTCACATTGATGAGTACAATGACCCTTTCTATGTTAGAACCTCCTTTATTTTTATTAGGCTTCTGACAGTAGCCTAGGCTTACTACCTCGCATTGTTTTCACAAAAGGTGAATAAGAGTTTGTGTCAAGATTAGGGTGTTTCTCATTTTTCGAGCACATTACACGTCCAGGAGAATAGTCTTCATTTTTTTATTAAATATCTACATTTCTTATAAAGGAAATCAAATGTAAAGTGGTTATGCTTACATGCATGTAATATTTAAATTGTAAGATAAAAATAACGTAATAAATTAATTATAAATAAAAAACTTCAATAATTCTCATTATCTTCGGTTTTTCGAATTCAAATTCTTTCATGAATTTCATTTCTTCGAATTTTTTCATGGACACCAAAATAAAAAAAAATTGTATTTTTCATCAAAAATATAAACATTAAATATAAAAAATAACCATATAATGAAACTTTATTAAAAACACAACGCTTACACTTAAAATAAATAACGATAACCCCACAATATAAAGAAATTTTATTTCATAAATGTTTATCAAAAAAATTTTCTGATTACTATCGGTTTTAGTGAAAATCTAAATTATAGTTCCACCACCATGCCGCGCTCTGCACAAGTCTCAGCCAACAAACGTCGTAGAAGGTTCACGCCTGTTCTTGGAAAAAAATATTTACGTGTAAAGTTTCGCGGGAGGTGATTATTCTAGAATCTTTCTCTTTCCTTTCATCCATATTATTAAGTGAGAGATTATCAATTCTGGTGATTACCGCCGTAATTTAAAGTAAGCTCGAGATTCGTAATTTTGATATTTTTTACGAAACAATTAGATAAGAATAAAAACCTACGTCCTCACTACCTTCGTTTACCGTCGTTTTTCTTTTAGCGATGGTGATGAGGTCAAAACCATGACAATTAGAATCAATTTTACGTGATTTTATTGTTATTTATTACAGTGCATTATTACATTACAAACCGTGTGGTCGCGAGTTCTAGTCCAACCCGTAGTTGAGATTTTTTTCCACAATAATACTACTACGATACAGTCATAATAATAGTTTAATTCATAGTAAAATAAAGAATTAATAGTTTTTACTTTGTTTCTTGATGTCGCTTTAAGTTTGTTTACAAATAGTAAACTCAGAAGCTAACCTTGTGAGTGTACTTTTATTACTTCAGTTATTAAGGATCAGCTTGATATGATGAATACAAGCAATATCATTTAATGTGTTGTTACAGATTATTAAGAACTAATAATGCCAAAGAAAGCCAGACAAACATTAGAGCAGAAACGAGAGTGCGATCGATTACAAAAACAAAGAAACTATGCAGAAGTTAAGGAAGATCCTGAAAGTATGCAGATCTGAAGGCAAAAGAAAGAACAAGATACCTTAAAAGAAAAGAACAGAAAAAAATAAGTAGCGCAAAAGATATGACACCTAGACAATTGAGAATTCAGAGGAAGAAGTGAAGAGTTAATTCAAAACGTCATTATGAAAGAAAAAAGAAAGAGAAAGCTTTTCAACAGTTGTTAATAGATAATTACTCCACTAAATAGTGACAATGAAGTACATCCAGCTGAACAAGATCCTCTCACTCAATCAGCTCTAAGCCTCATACCTAATTCATATCTAAATCGTTTGGATTACGGTAATAGTAATTCTTGTCAAGGGTGCCTAAAGAAAATACTCTTCAGAGAAAGGTTCGCTACCTACATAAAAAAGAAATAGGCATTTCGAAACATGAAATAGAAAAAACGAAGAAACAGAAAGATGGCATTAGAAAAATGTTGTATAGAATAATGAAAAATAAGAAGAAAAATTAAAATATATCGACTGAAGAAAAAGAAGAACAACTAGTAGAAAATGTTAATACACAAAAGCGTGAAAAAATTAAAGAGCGACTAATGTTTGGTGAAATACTTTCGAGAAGTGTTGGAGAAGGGTACAAGTGCTTGAGGAAAAAGTATAAGAAAGAATACTCTAATGTGGTTATGACGAAAAAGGAAAGTTTAAAAAATATAAACTCTTGACACAAACAAAAATATTTACAGTAAGAGATAAAAAAGAAAATAAGACAGCTAAAAATGAAAACTTGAAAGAGCAACTAATTTTGGAGTTTTTTGACAATGAGGAGACGACTAGAATTGCAGCTGATAAAAAAAATATATAACTAAAAACCAAATAAGGAAGCAGAAAAGATACTTAACGGACACATTGACTAATTTGTCAAAGTAACGTATCAAAGATTTTGTATATATCGCCCATTATGGGTTTTATACCCAAAGGAGTCCAGTAGAAATACGCGTGCTTGCAAAGTTCATATTAATGTCGATTTGTTGATAAAACGTCTTAATACAAATAAAATACAAAAACAATCTAACAGGACGGGTGTTTTAGAAAGCTTAAGTTGCAACGTCTACGATGAAAATCCCTCATCATCCCTGTCCTTTAACTTAACTACTCAATATCATTCCCTTCCTTGACGTTCTCATTACTGTTTCATTACGATTTTTGATATGATAGTAATTTTATTATTATCTATACAAGGAAGGTAGAAACCACAAAAAGTTGAAGAATTGGGTAAGGTTTACAATTCGGTCGCCTGAATTAGGGGGTGAGGGTGGTGTGGGGGGAGGGGGAGGAGTTGTAGTCACCCCCTACTTCCACTTTCTGCCGGACGTGCTTAGTTTTTTTTTTATAAATATTTAAAAATCTCATTTTGAGGTTATGTTTCGTAATTGTTATGACAATTTTAACCTGATTTATGGGGAGAGAGAGTTGGGGGACGGAAGCCCCACGCCACTTAACGTGGTGCAGTCGAGGGAAGCCTGGTCGACGGAGCCCCGCTTCGCGGGGCTCCTATCAGAGTGGTTTACAAAAGAATAATCACGAAGGGGATGACGGAGTCAATTCGCTCGCTTCGCTCGCTCACTCGACCCCGTCATCCCCTTCTAACCTAACCTGTCCGAGTCGGGGTGCCCTGCGTCCTAGGCTCGCTTCGCTCGCTATTGCACCCAATATAACACCAAAACATTAACTTTTATAACTACTTTAATTTATAAACATAATTTATGGCTGCCACCATTTGTAAGAAAGGATCTTTGCGATATTTAGCAGTATTCTGCCGCCACAAATATTCCACTATTCATCAAAATTATGAAACTCTAAAGCAACGGCATGACGAAAAACTGTCAACAAAATGGCCGGCCTAGCGATTAATTTTACACATTTTTATATCGATTCAAATCGAAATTGAATGAATCGATTCACAAAAAATCGAAATCGTAAAGATCGATTTCGCACAAATCGATCTTTTTTTGATTTGCGTTATCAAAAGATACAATAAAGTACAGATAACATTGAATGATTGAATTAAAAATTGTCATTCTTTACGAGTTAGGGTATATTCAACTAATTGTAAATAATTTTACAAATCTTAATAAAACAGAAAAAGTTTCGATCTCGATTCTCTAGGGTGAAATATCGATTCACTAGATCGATTCAGTACTATATATCGATATGACATTGACAGATGAAACGTCAAAAACGTAATTAATTAGTCATTAACCAATATTTTTGTGAAATTGGGTGACATAAAAGTTAATTGTCTGCTGTATGCTGATGATGCAGTGCTTATTGCACCATCAGAAGCAGAACTGCAGGCATTAGTCACGTGTATGAAAGAGGAATGTGAAATTAAAGGTCTCCGTTTGAATGCTAATAAAACTAAGATTCTGGTATTTGAAAAGGACGAAGAGAGAACGAAATGTGAAATATGGGTAAATCAGGAATGTCTAGAACAGGTAAATGAAATTGTATACTTGGGGAGTGATTTAGATGTGGATAGGCGTGTCGCTGCCGGAAACAAAGTCAATGGTGCCCTGAATGCATTAGTAAAAAGGCAAGGCGTGGTGAAGAGTGCACGCCTTGCAATACATAACGCAGTGTTGGTACCGACTTTGTTATATGGCAGCGAAACCTGGGTATGCCAGAAGAAGCATAAAAGCAAGTTGAATGCAGTGGAGATGCGATCTCTTCGTAAAATGTGTGGCGTTAGCATAGCCGACCGAAAGCGAAACGAAGAGATTCGCAATATGGCAGGATTGAAAGATGACCTTATCACAAAAATTGATAGGGGCGTACTCCAATGGTTTGGGCACGTTGAACGAATGAGTGAAGACCGAATGGTGAAGAAAATATATAGAGCGAAAGTAAATATTAAAAGGTGTCGAGGTAGACCGAGACTAACTTTCGAAGACCATGTGAGCAAATTGCTCGAGGAGGGGAGGGTCAGGAGTACTCGGATACCTAGACGTGCATGTATGAAGAAGTTAATGAACCTGAAAGAAGCGGAAGAGGTATGTAAGGATCGTGACACTTGGCGATCTGTTCTCTCTGGCTACCCCGTTAGGGATTGTGCGTGAAGATAAGTAAGTAAGTAAGTACTTACCAATATTTTTAAAAAATAATTAAAAATACTTCGACGCTGCTCCGGCAGCAAAAATCGAGTGGGGGTGCTTCAGATAAACCCCCTTGACAACACCCACAGTGACCGAATTGTAAACCCAACCCGAAGGATTTTATGGATATTAAAGATATTGGGGGAAAAAACGAAGTTATTCGGCAATAAATTTGACATTTACAAATGTCGTGGAATTTGCACAAAATACGCGAAACACCCATTAGTAATGCTAGTATTTTTACTTACATATGTTTCGATTACATACTATTATCAATTTGAAAAAAGTAATTATAATGGTGATGCAAATGGTAATAACAAGGCCAATGTTCAGCAGTGGACATGTACAAAATGGCAATAATGAAAGAGAAAGTGCATAACTTTCAATCATTAATAAAAACAACATTGGCACATTTATAATTAAAATTATAGTAAATAAAGTCTGCTTACCTGCCATACACGCAGGGCCCACTCCAACAGATTGACTAAACACTTGTGTGCAGTGTTTCACCCTCATCTTTGTGATTAAATTTGGTAAGACGTGGTGAGCAGTCACCTTAAGCACTAACTTGACACCTTTGTAACCTGGGCACCTATTATATGAATCAACAATGTGGGACCATTTTGCTGTTAATTTTTTTCTTTTCATTGTATATTTTAAATCTTTTGTGATCAAATTATTCCTAATTCCTTTGACGAGGTGAGGTGGATCATACAGGGGGAAAATTTTGTCATTTCCAACTTTGAAAAATCCTTCCCTGTATATTTTTCCATTTCGTATACTTCCTGTGTCCTCTTAATTAACATATCTATGGCTGCCACATTAGAGGTACCCTGGTTGCATATAGTTACCACAACATTTAACCCAATTTCTTGCACTTTTTTTACAATATTCTTAATATGAACTTTAAGTTCAATAGCCTTAGTGCAGTGGTAATAATAAGCTATAGACTGCTTATATTTTTTAAGAATAAATCTGATCATAAAAACCAACATGTGATCACAAAATTCACATTTAATTTTTTTCTCCATTGTCGACAAATCCAAATATTTTATCTTTTGTTTTGTCATAGGTAAGCCCTGTTCCAACTGCTATCTCATCAAACATTATTGAGCAATATTTGTAATTTTCAGGCAGTTTTGTGACTCCATTTTTCAAATTATCAAATATTAACTCTGACTCCAGGGTTTAAGTCAAATTTGTGCAGTAAATTTAGCAGTGTCCTTTTGCTCGGCAAAACACACAAGTTGGTTAGAAAACAATAAGCCTTAGGCGCGGGCTTATACAATGATAATGCCAAATTTTTTTTGTCTAGCGTGAAATGCCTGCCATGTTTTTTCTTGCCACTGAGAGGCTTGCATTTGACAGAATAGTTTTGCAGTAGTGACATTTTTGATGACACAATTTCAAATGCTCTGGTTGTTGTAATTTTTTTTGCAAGAATATATTTTCTTTTCAAGGCAATCTTATTATTTTCACATTTCTTTAGCTGCTTTAACATCGATTTACATTCTTGAAGTTTTGTCAAAGTTTCATAAGGACCTGAAAAAAAGAAATATAACTTCAGTGAACAAACAAAATAGTGTAACATATTATTATGTATTAATATGCTTCAACATTATCGGGCACTTCAGCTTGATAGCAGAGTCATCTCGCTAATTAGCGCTTGGATATCTCCAGTAATAGTAAGTATAGTAAATTACCTAATAATTTAGTATTCAGGCAACAGACACTAACTTTATAAAAAGGATTAATATTCAGAAGTGTTAAAGTATATTTTTTCAAGTTACATCAAAATATGTCGAGGAGAATCAGACTCCAGGAGTCGGTTGGGCAGACAGCGGTATTTTGACATCAGACTCTAGGAGTCTGATAAACTGACAGGGGGTATAAATAGGGAACAAACAGATATGAGAATTTAGTTTAATATAAATAATTTTTTATATTTTATTTAATATAAATAATTTAATATAAATTAATATAAATAATAAAATAATGGTGAAGAGTATGCAGTGGGAAAATATGGCACAGGAAAAAGAAGTGAGAATGGTAAGAGAATCGTAAACATAACCTTTGAGAACAACTTAACCATTATAAACAGTCTTTTTAAGAAAAAGCTGGCCAAAAAGTGGCCTTGGATATCACCTGACGGGACTTACCAAAATGAAACAGATGCAGAAAAATGACAAAGCTCCCAGAACTGATCACATAACCAATGAGATGATGAAAGCTGGATTACCGGAAACAACAACAAAACTGACCAATTTATTTAATGTTATCCTAAAAACAAACCATACACATACAATGGAAAATAAGTTCTATAATTCTCATCCATAAGAAAGGAAACAGATCAGAAATAGGCAACTATCGCCCAATAATAAATAATTTCAGCAAGTTTACTTTTAATAAGTAAATTTAAGTTATGACGAACAAGTAATCTATTTTTAACTTTTCTGCTATTAGTTCACTTCATAAATAAGGTATGAACCTCTCCTTTGTACATCTGATTGGGTCTCTTGAACGTTCAATATTAAAGGGTGGGCAGGTGCGTTACTTCAACTTCAGTAGCTGCTTGAGCTGGAGAAAAACGTCATTAAAATTTTAAATTAAAGCTCAAGACACACCCACACTGGTTTAGAAATTACCTTCAATTAAAATATAAAAACACCAAGCACAAAATATATAAGAGTTGATGATATAATATATATACAGCTAAACACTCTTGATCAAGTCACCTTTCAAACAAAAAAATCTAAATCAAAATTTGTTCATCAATTTGGGAGATACAATTAATTATACCTCCTTTTGTGCAACATCAGATGTTCACATTTATTCTACTATACATAAAAAGCTTAACAATTTGCCTAGCCTGAGACTTGATCCAAGATCCACATGGCTTTCGCATTTTCAAAACTAGGCATTAAATATTTATATTATGTAAGTTAAAAACAAATACATAATTGTTGATCCCTACCTGCCCATTTTAAATAAATTTCTGTCTCTGTTTCAAATTTAGTAACATCAATTAATATAAAACAAGAATGCTTGCAACAAAGATAAGATTAAGATGTAAAAATGAAATTAAGATGTTACCTGGTAAAAAAGTACAGGAATTGCTAATTTGGACAATCAATTTCTTGGATACTTTTATAAATGTCTTCTAAATGTTTATGACAGACATGTCTGTAGCTATAAACATCTAAAGTGTTCACTGAAGCTACATGACCACCAATTTTGGAAATCCACCTATTGAATTTTTCTATATTTATGTCTGGATTTGGAAACCGGTGTACAGGTAACCCTGAAAAAGCAGTCACAGGTGGTCAACAGTGTTGTTTTTGGAGACACAACTTACAATTAACCTTTCTCACTACTTATTTATTACTAATAACAATGTTAGGATTCATTAACTTCTCAATATTTTTGTGTGGCATCTAATAATAATAATAACTATTTTTTACTCAGTTTTAAAGACAAACTTTTTAATTATTTAATTTTTCTAGGAATATCTAATGTAAAGGACACTCTAAAGAACTTAAAAGCAATATGTATGCCTTACACTCAAGTGATAAAAAGGTAACCTAACATTTTTTAATTGCAATAATTTACATAAATTAATGTCATACATATTATCTCTTACTGTAAAGAATATAGATGTTTCAATAAATCTTAAACAATCTTTTTAAATGGCTCGTGATGGATTGAAATTTCTAATTATAATATTTCGCCTTAATTTTGTCTTTAATTTATAATACATTACTTTACAGAGATGGGATGCATTAAAATCTTTAATATTTTAAAATATTTATTTTCATTTCAGAAGCACAACTTGATTCCATATTACATTCCCCAAGCAACAACACTATACCAACAATAAATGATCAATATATGAAGCATCTGAAAATAAAGTAAGAACCAAATGCAATATCCCAAATAGCAACATAACAATTGAGGGTTTTCAGCAGTTTCATTAATATTATTGTTTTAAGTTTTCTACAACAACAATAACATTGCTGTAATTTTAAATAAAAGACTTTCATTAAATTTAAAAAATGTTTTAATGTTACTTTATATTAATTTGTTTACTTTTAATTTCTTTCGTAAGAGAAACAGATTTTTGGTTCTCTGTAAATATAATTTTAAGTCGTTAATTTCATAGTCATATCATTTGATACATTATAATCAATATGTTTTTGACTATGTTAAGTTATATTATAAAGTTTCAAATACAAAAAAATAGATTTAATGTGGATTTAGTAGGTAAGTAAGAATAGATATTAATGGTGATAGGTTGATAATAATATGTTTGTATTAAATAAATGTTTTAATTTGCATCAGATTTTTATTAATAAATCATTATTGAAAAATGACAAGTGAACACAGGAAATAAAGTAAATGGGGATCTAAACTATTGTGGAATCAAAATGTGTCAAAAAAGGCACGTATGGTAATTTCACAATGCTGTGTTAATCTCTACTTTAATGTATGGTAGTGAAAGTTAGGTATGGCAGAAGAAGCATGAGAGTAGAACAAACACAGTAGAAATGTAGTGGTGGAAGGAGTATGTTATATCTGAATCTGAGTGACAGGGTAAGAAATTGTGTGATAGAAGTGTGGTTTGCAAGATGATGTAACCAGGATTAAGAAAGGATTGCTTTGGTGGTTTGGATATGTAGAAAAAATGAATGAGGAACAAGTGACCAAACAAAATTTGTTGCAGAAGTGAATGGTAGAGTCAGAAAGAGAAGTCCTAGGCAAAAGTTTATTGACCAAATTGGCAATATATTGAAAATGGGCCAAATTAAGGGTAGCCTTAACCAACAAGCATGTATGTGTAGGTATATGGATGTGAAGGAGGCAAGAGAGGTGTCAGATTGTGCTAAATGAAAGTCTGTTGTCTCTTCCAACCCCGTGTGTGTTTATGTTATGTTATATGTTATTAAAATTAAATTATCTATATAATTTCATTTTCAATTCTTATAAAATTATACATTTAGTATAACTTAACATTGTATTCATATTTACTTTACATGTGAAACAAGTATTTGTATGGGGTACAAATAATTGTTCCGGATCTGAATGTACGTCCTTGTAAAATTAATGTGTGTAAACTGCTTTCATGACACAGGAAAAACATCTCTTTTATTAAAACAAAATCTTTTTTCAAAATTTAACTACAGACCAAAGATCAGTATAAACGGCGTTCGGGGTTGTCGGCTTCACTGATTAAAGAGTTGTTAACGGGCACCGAGTTACTCAGCAATTCCAAGAACGTTCTACATTCCTATATGGTAGTAATTTAGTAACATTAAGGTAAACTAACTCAGAAGAAAACATAATTGCTACTATAAATATATAAAATAAAAATATGTTTATTGTTTATAAAACTGTACTAACAGGAATGATTTTTCAGTGGAAAACTGATTACCACTTTCGCACAGCGCTTAGATCCTTGCCGGGCAGTACACAATAGAGATACAGGAGTTTGATGTGAATACATACATAGTGTCCAAAAAACATACCATCATTTTTAGTCAGCAGACACACAAGAGTTCTGTGACATTATAGAAGCTGTTCACATTGTTCACTATTCGCAATTAAGGGTTCAAACTATAGAGTGCTTCTGCTAATGTAAATCACAGAAACTTCACGAGTTTATTTTCCGAAACGAAGGCACGGAGGAGGTCTTAACTCAATGTGGACGTAGGTACAAAACAGAGGATGATTGTACAAATACAATACAATATAGAAAATAGGTACGTAAAACAAACAAACCGCCACTCTTGCGCAGTGACACATTTGCAATGGAAATGTTACCAGTGCAATTAATAATAATGTCCCATTATTAAGAAAATTTGATTAAAATATTTTGCGTTCCAAAACATTTCAACATTTTTATGCATTTGCTTTTAGGTTTTTAATTTTATTTTAATCATTTTTGTACAAAATTTTGCGACAATTATATTATTTACTTATTTGTGTTTGGCACAATCTCCCGGCATCTTAATTATATATTTTATATTTTACACACTGTTGTTCTTTCCAAATCTATGGTAGAGATGGCGCTGTACCCAATACTAGAGAATGAAATTACCATTTTTCCTAGTTCCTACAGCATTTCCCTATATAATATTTATTTATTTATTATTTATTTTATTCTTTATTACACCAAAGATTTTGCGCAAAAGGCGAGCTTAATGCTATATGGCATTCTCTACCAGCTAATTAATAATTAAATAATATTGTAGTCTTTGCCTCACAGAGACTTCCAAAAAAGGCTTCAGCTTCAATCGGGTCCGACAACCGACTAGTGTGAACAGAGGCGTTGACACCATATTAAAATACGGCGCAAGACACGTGACAAGTGGGAATGAATTCTAGTATCCAACCTTAAAACCAATCAACCTAAATAAACTCTGGTAGCTCAGAGGTTAGCGCTCGCTGTAAATTTCACAGTACGCAAGCGACCCCGTTTCGATCCTCGTCGGCACCTATGAAATTGTTTATTGCACTTTTAAGTGCTGATTTACCACGTGCTTGGTGATGATGGAAAAAACATGAAGAAACCTGCATATCTGAGAAATAAGAAAAAATAATTTCAAAGACAAATTTAACAACGCAGTAAAAATAATATAGATTTCTCTTTTCTTTTAGATCAATTTTGTTAATTTTCTTTTAGATGAATCGATTGGTAACACATTTTTTATATAATAAGTTTGACAAACGAGCACACAGTCCACCCGTTAATAAGTGGATGCTGTGGCCCATAGACATCTACATTTATACTCATCATGAGATTCAAATTAAGAATCAAAATGCAGATGCTTTGTCATCCCTGAGAACAAAGACGAGACAGTCTCCGAATCGTAAAAAGGGTCTCCTGTTCTCTACACTCACCATACGAAACACAGCAGCATTAAGCTGCTATTTTACGCTGGTATTATTCGAGAGCGTAGCCGTTCCCCGGTGAGCCGACCCATTTATGCTACGACCATAACATAGCTGCAGCGTGCTTCTACCACGTTAATGACCACCATTTGAAAACTAAATCATTTGAAGGTATCGTTACAATAGGCTTCTACGGTGAAACATCGATACAAACATACAAATATGAAATATCAAGTACAGACCCTTTCTTAGAATCGTCGAAATCTGTTAAATATAAAAGTTTAAAATGACAACACTTGGTTGTAGCAAAACATGCCAACGTAACCGTCACATCGTAGTATCACTAGTATTATAACTTTACCAAGTCAGTTTTATAGATTAAATGCTAAGACCACCATATTCAAAAAGAAATATTTCACTTTTTAACTGTTAGTATTACGTAACTATAAAGGTATAGATGACCTTTATATACCTGTAATTAGTATTTCAAATAAAATCAACAAAGTTATGGAGCACTGAAAAAAGAGGTTACGTCGTCGGCACAATTCTACGTTAAAATAACATGCTAAAAATAACTCTACAAAAATTAATTGCTCTCGTTACAATATCGAAAATAATGCTATCAATTAGTTAATCTCAAAAAATCCTAATTTCGTACCTGATGGTAAAGTAAACTTCCATTGGTAAAGTTGCCAGACTTGACTGTACTGACAATTAACCACATCCATAATTTTGTCTGCCTTTGATTATTATACCTTAAATTATAAACATAATACAATGAAGTGCTCATGCAAGAAAAACGCTGTAGGCCATGTATTTATATAGATTAACAAAAGGGTAAAATACATAATATATATTACATAAACTCCCATGTTTGTTACTCAGAGAGGTAGGCAGAGACTACGAACTTCCATTTGGCACGATCCTAACATAGGTACTTCTCTTGTCCTTTGATATCATCATCCTGCCTGTGCATGCATGCTCGTCGGTTAAGAGTAACTACCTACTCTTAATTTAGCTCACCTTCAAAATATCGCTATTTGGTCGATAAAAATTCGTGTAAGTCCGTCCTTGCCTAAAAGGATACAACGGCTCCGTGGCGCAATGGGTTAACAATGATTTGCGGCGCTGAGGGCCACAGGTTCGAATCCCGCATGAAACAAGTACTTGTACGGGGTAGAAATAATTGTTCCGGATCTGGATGTACGTCCTTGTAAAATTAATGTGTGTAAACTGCTTCCACGACACAGGAAAAAAATCTCTTTTATTAAAACAATATCATTTTTCAAAATTTAACGACAGACCAAAGATCAGTATAAACGGCGTTCGGGGTTGTCGGCTTCAACGATCAAAGAGTTGTTAACGGGTACCGAGTTACATAACAATTCCAAGAACGTTCCACGTTCCTATATGGTAGTAATTTAGCAACATTAACATAAACTAACTCACAGAAAAATATAATTGATACTATAAATATGTAAAATAAAAATGTGTTTATTTATTTCCACAAAAAACTGATAAATAGTAAATAAATGGAAAGTTTAGTTTTAAATAACAAAAATCAAATGAAATAATCTGAAATGAAGGAAATTGAATGTTCTTACTTCAATAAGTAAATAACTTAAGTAATCAAAATATTATTTACTTAAAATATTAAAAACAAGAAAACATAAAGTAACTGATCTTGTTTACTTTTATATAATTAATAAACAATAAAGGCAATTTCATTTCAGTATTTTAATATTAACTGCAAAATCCATTTTCATTCACTTTCCCTTACACCATCATATATAATATGTGCAACGTGATTCCCAAGACTTTTTAGTTTTACTAATTATCGAAACAAAAGCAACAGATGCAAATTTGATTTTTCATTATTTGAGATTTTACATTATATTGTATGTATACGAATTACATATTAATTTGTAGTTCTTAATATGTCATTCGTACACATAAAATTATTTAATAATTGTGCAAACCAATTATTTCAGAGATATTATGTCAAGAAAAGAACAATGAATATCGTCCATTTCATTTAGCAAATGCGATTCGGAATGAGACTGCATTAAAATGTAATAGGACATTTTAATTATTTTACAATATGATTGTTACAATCATGTTAATAACCCATATCAATGATACCTTTAGTGTAATTTGCTGTGTTAATCGACAATCATTGTTTGGATAACAATTCGAATTAAAGGAGATTGCAGTTGCTAATAGTAGTTAGGTTGTACCAGTTCTGGCGCACTTGTAGTTAGGTTGTACCAGTTCTGGCGCACTGAGTCAGAAGTGGTACAAGTACGACGTTCGTCGACTCACGATCCTAAAAAAAACAAAAAAAGGTTTTGGCATGCTCTGATCACGAATCTGCGGTCCATTTTTGCGTAGGATGCACGGTTCCGTAGATGTGCAGATCAATTAACTCTTATCTAATTGATATCCGCTGCGAGCCTCCACCGTCATTAGCGCTCCATTGTTCTTATCTACTTATCTATTGTTCGTTCAATACCGTCATTATCTATTCTTCCTCAGCGTGGTGCTATTGTATTATACTCCTTTGTTCCTATCTACACTAATCTGTCTCATTAATAAAACACATTACCCAATTTTGTTAAAATTTTTATTTATAAAATACAAAATCTTATTACTTATTATCTATAAAATAGGAGCGAAACATCTCATCCACTAAAATATCGTTGTACAATGTGTTCCCTGTAAATATACTCGTAAAACTATGCATTGAACATCCCTGAAACTTATATAGCAAATATAATATTCGCCACAAACTGAAGTCCACTCATTCTGAATCCTATCAACATTCCAGTTCCATCTTTTACAATTTCTTTTAAAAAACTCTAGATGATATCGTACAGGTGCCCGTCCGAATGAATCAAAATATTGACCGACGTCATTCGTCGATCGATATATAAAGCTACCCAATGTGACCCTGGTTTATCATCTGTATCCAAATTGCATATTATATACGTTGGTACGTGGGTGTACATGGGTAGTTTATTGGCAGCATAAACATTATTTTCTAGAGTGGGGTGAATCTTTTTCAGATGTTGTAGTACATCTAGTGTATCCATAATATTACTGCTATTAGTAGATTATTACAGTACCAATCTACTCAATGACTAATATAGGAATGATCAATTATAGTGATTTCTAAATATTAAATTGCATTCTTTGTGTTATACAAACGTATTTGAGTCACCAATACACTGAAAAAGACACGACAGGAAGGACGTAGGAATGTAGAGATAAGCAACAGAATGTAAGGTAAGCTTGTTGACGCATAAAGATACTATCAATTCTACTGCAGAAATTCTTTAGATTAGAATTATTACTCTCTGGTACTATATAAGACCAAGCAACTGCAGTCATGGAGTTAGTGTATGGTCGTTTGACCGCAGTGGATCTATCAATACTACGTTTGTGTTACTTCAACGCATCAAAGGCCATGGATGTAAGTGTTTATTCTATTGACAAACTTACTTTTCTTTCTGTTATTTTCTTACGTGTGTATGATTTAGTGTTAACAAATTATATTTAAATATTATGTGTGTGTATATGGTTAGGCCGTGGTAGCTCAGATGGTTAGCGCAAAATGTAAAATTCACAGTACGCGACCCGGGTTCGATCCCCGCCGGCACCAATTAAATTGTTTATTACAATTTTAAGTGCTGATTTACCACGTGCTCAGCGGTGAAGGAAAACATCGTGAGGAATGCATGTCTGAGAAAATTTCGAAGGCATGTGAAGTTTGCCAACACGCATTGAGGTATCGCAGCGAACATTTCCTAGCCCTAAAACCCTCTCAGAAATGAGAGGAGGCCTATGTTCAGCAGTGGACTTTAATAGGTTGTAACTTTAGCTTTTTTAACTTTTATGATTAAGTGTTAACAAATTGGTATTAACATGATAACTGTGTTGTTGCAGAAATCATTGAGCTTCGATGAAAATACCTATAAACAGTATTACTACTCGCCACTCTCCCCTCAAGAAGAGAGTGATGACATCGTCATTAATAATAACACATGCGATGGTGGAAAAAGAAAATCGCAATCGATTGATCATTTTTTTGAAGCTGAATAAAAAATAAAAAAGAGGAAGCTGTTATCATCAACCGTAGCACGAGCCGCTAGAGATGGTGTATCATACATTTCTACTAATTCTGACGACGAAGACCAAGCGACGCATCTCATCAAAATTGAAATGTACGATATGAAGAAGCTATCCAAGATTCCAACTACTGATCATTGGAAACATGCTTCCACGAGGATTAAATATTACGTAAAGACTAATAAGGATAGCATCTACGACAACACAAACGCCCTCGTATACAATATTACAAAGACAATAGCAGAAAGTGAAAGAGTTAAAAAATACTTTTTTAACAATGACAGTCATTAGCTGATCATTAGTGAATGTGATTCTGTTTACTTAAATTACTTCCGTGTACTCATTATATTCTATTTCTAATCCTTTGTTAGACTTAAATATCGGACATTATTTGAAATTTGGGTATCGGTTGGTCTACCAACACTGAACTGTTACTTACTCTGCTACCTATTTTCGTCTTTACTATAAGGATGGCAAACTTCAGTGAAGTGTGCACCAGTGCTTTCTTCTTCACAACCATGGAAGAGAATACGAAACTATTCAACAGCGAATTAAATCAGGAGTTGTCTAAAGTTTATGATGAAATGGAGAAGGATCAACTGTTCGATTCATCGTATGATGATGAGTTGTATAATCATTGTGCGATGGTTGAAACACAGTTTAAGTAAGTAAAATAAACATTCATTTCGATCATAATTTACACAATGTCTTGTACAGTTTTTAATAAATTTAAACATTTTAGTAGTCAACCACTACAACTTGGAAGAGGAACGAAGCAAACGAGCAGCAAAGAACCCAAGATCATCAAAAAACCAACAACGGAAGCAGAAGCGCCTACCTCTGCAGGGAACAGTATCAGTAACGATGATCAAGTGGAATGTCTAACGTGTCATATATTTATCAAGAAACGGTATTTAGCTAATCATTTTAAAAATAATGTTCACAAAAATAATCTTTTAAATTCACATAATTCTTTATCAAACGTTAGTGTTATTGAATCTGCTTTTGGAAATTGGATTTTAACTTATAAAATCAAGAATAGAGTAGATAGTTCGACATTGGTAAATTTTGAAACTCCTGAACTATTTTTAAATTCTATTAAAGATGATATTTTATTTTTAATACAAGAGTGTATTCATCAACACATAATTTTTAAAGTAAACTTCATATTGCATGCTGATTTTGTTCAACAAACTAAAGATATTCATGATACGTTCGATTTTCAAACGCTTAACTATATTATTTGTCGAGGAGATGACTTAAATATTTTTTTTCATCTTTAAATGATACAACAATCGGAAAGATTCTTATGGGAGGCACAATGCGGATTTAGACCTGGAAGAGGATGCACGGATCAAATGTTTTCTCTCCGCATGATCACGGAGAAGCTTCTGAGTGTTAACCAGAGGATTTTCTGTGCTTTTGTGGATCTGGAGAAAGCATTTGATAAGGTTATAAGGAAGAAAATGTGGGAACTGTTGCCGGGATATGGTGTGGATGGTCGATTGTTAAGGGCTGTGCAGTCACTCTACTATGACTGTAAAGCCTGTGTGCGGGTAGGGCATGACCTGTCACCCATGTTTAGCGTCCAAGCGGGCGTAAAACAGGGTTGTGTCATGTCTTCCTGGCTGTTCATACTGTATCTCGACAGCTGTTTACAGAAGCTGAAAGATAGCTGTTTGGGTGTGAAATTGGGTGACATAAAAGTTAATTGTCTGCTGTATGCTGATGATGCAGTGCTTATTGCACCATCAGAAGCAGAACTGCAGGCATTAGTCACGTGTATGAAAGAGGAATGTGAAATTAAAGGTCTCCGTTTGAATGCTAATAAAACTAAGGTTCTGGTATTTGAAAATGACGAAGAGAGAACGAAATGTGAAATATGGGTAAATCAGGAATGTCTAGAACAGGTAAATGAAATTGTATACTTGGGGAGTGCTTTCAGCCGGGATGGAAGATGTGATTTAGATGTGGATAGGCGTGTCGCTGCCGGAAACAAAGTCAATGGTGCCCTGAATGCATTAATAAAAAGGCAAGGCGTGGTGAAGAGTGCACGCCTTGCAATACATAACGCAGTGTTGGTACCGACTTTGTTATATGGCAGCGAAACCTGGGTATGCCAGAAGAAGCATAAAAGCAAGTTGAATGCAGTGGAGATGCGATCTCTTCGTAAAATGTGTGGCGTTACCATAGCCGACCGAAAGCGAAACGAAGAGATTCGCAATATGGCAGGATTGAAAGATGACCTTATCACAAAAATTGATAGGGGCGTACTCCAATGGTTTGGACACGTTGAACGAATGAGTGAAGACCGAATGGTGAAGAAAATATATAGAGCGAAAGTAAATATTAAAAGGTGTCGAGGTAGACCGAGACTAACTTTCGAAGACCATGTGAGCAAATTGCTCGAAGAGGGGAGGGTCAAGAGTACTCGGATACCTAGACGTGCATGTATGAAGAAGTTAATGAACCTGAAAGAAGCGAAAGAGGTATGTAAGGATCGTGACACTTGGCGATCTGTTCTCTCTGGCTACCCCGTTAGGGATTGTGCGTGACGATAAGTAAGTAAGTAAGTAAGTTAAATGATACAATTACTACTAAAATTAGTGCATTTGAAAAAAAAGATAGTGGATGGAGTCTAAAAAACATATAATCTATAGACATGAATGTTAATAAATTTAACCCCCTACGCGGTACTTCATACATAGATCTTCCTCGTGACATAAAATTAAAAAAGGCTGTTATAAATGTAAAAAGCAAGGATTATTTTTGTTTTAAATGGGCGTTACTCTCGGCGTTATATCCCGTAAACAAAGACACGTATCGTGTATCATCGTACGTTAAACATGCATATAAACTTAAATTTAAATTAAAAAATTAAATGATATTAGTATTAATGTTTTTGGGTTAGAATATAATAAAGAAAAACGATGTAATTCTATAGTAGGTCCATTATTTTTAACAAAGTGTCGTAAAGATAGACATATCAATTTATTATTTTTTTCCAAGGATACAAAAAATCATTATTGTTACATAAAAAATTTATCGCGGTTAGTTAGTAAACAAATTTCAAAAGACGGTCACATCATGTACATTTGCGAAGCATGTCTACTTCACTTTCCATCTCAGTAAAGTTTAAATTACCATGAACAATACGATTGTGCCCACATTTGTACAGAATTACCAAACAGTGAAACTTTAAAAAAAAAGAATTGGTTTGGTCAACCTATTTCAAATGATAAAATTAAATTTGATAGTTATGAAAAAAAGTTGAAGATACCATTCGTAGTTTATGCTGATTTTGAAGCATTTTTAAAACCAATAGAATCATGTTCTAACGATCCTTCCAAACCTTTCACACACAATATTCAGAAACACGAAGTACATGGTTTTCGTTATTATATAAAATGTTTATATGATGATAAATTATCAAAATATGTAACGTATTGCGGACCCAACTGTGCACAAGTGTTTATGGAAAGTTTATCTAACAATCTCAAAGAAATAAATAGACTTCAGAAATATCCTCCACTTCCGCTAACAAATGAAGACAGAAACCATTTGTCATATTTGTGAAACAGAGTTAGCAGAACATTTTTATGATTTTGATGGGTACACCGGTAGTTTTATAGGTGTTGCTCATGAATCATGTAGCTCGAAGTTCAGAAAACCTCGTTATATACCAATATTTTTACACAACCTTAGTCACTATGATGCTCATTTTATTGTTCACGCGTTAAACTTTTGTGATGGTGAAGTCGAAGTTATCCCTCAAAATAAAGAAAAATATATATCCTTTTCCAAAAAATTAAAAATGAATAACCACGAAATTATATTAAGATTCATAGATTCATTTAAGTTTTTATCATGTAAATTAGAAGAATTGGCCAAAAATCTCAGTAATGATCAATTTCAAGAATTACGTAGAAATTATCCTAATGATGAAGATTTCTTTCGTTTAAAACGGAAAGGCGTTTATCCATATGAACTTATGACTAATTATGATAGTTTAAGCCTAACATCGCTCCCCGAACAAAATTTTTTTTTATAGCTCGCTCACAGATTCCCATATTTCAAATGATGATTACAATCATGCTAAAGATGTTTGGGAACACTTTGGGTGTTGTAATATGCTAGATTATTCAAACCTGTATTTAAAAACAGACGTTTTACTTTTAACCGATGTATTTGAAAACTTTAGAAAGTTATGTATTAATACTTATGATTTAGACCCTGCCCATTATTACACAGCACCCGGTTTAAGTTGGGATGCAATGTTAAAATATACAAAAATAGAATTTGAACTTTTAACAGATTATGAGAAAATTGCATTTATTAGATCAGGTATCAGGGGTGGTGTATCTCAATGTAGTAATCGTTATGCTAGAGCTAATAACAAATATATGGGGGATTATGATGCAGGGAAACCAAATTCATATATCACATATTTTGATGCCAACAATTTATATGGTTGGGCTATATCTCAATGTCTTCCTACTGGTGGATTCGAATGGGTAAATCCGAATACAGAATTTAATGTGTCTGAGACATCGAACTTCGGTTTTATTTTAGAAGTTGATTTGGAATATCCAGATGAACTTCATGATTTATATTCGTACTTTCCTTTATGCCCCGAAAACATTTGTGCAGGCAATATTAATGAAAATAAACTAGTCCCAAATTTAAATAAAAAAGATAAATATGTAATTCATTACAGAAATTTAAAGCAGTGCATAGAAATGGGTTAAATTAACTAAAATTCATAGAGTTTTAAAATTTAAACAGTCTCGCTGGTTAAAGATGTACATAGATCTAAACACAAAATTAAGAACGTTAGCAAAATCAGATTTCGAAAAAGATTTTTATAAATTAATGAATAATTCAGTCTTCGGAAAGACTATGGAGAATATTGAAAAAAGGGTTAACATAAAATTAGTTACACACTGGGAGAACCAGGGCAAAGCTTTAGGTGCTCAAGATCTAATCGCTAAACCACAATTTCATAGTCTTTCAGTATTTTCGGAAAACCTAGTTGCGGTTCAGTTGCGAAAAACAAAGTTAATATATAACAAACCAATTTATTTAGGGTTTTGCATTTTAGATATTTCAAAAACATTAATGTATGATTTTCATTATAACTATATGGTTAAAAAGTTTAGTAAAATCAAATTATTGTATACAAATACGGATAGTTTAATATATCATATATTTACAGATGATTTTTACTCTGATATAAAACCTGACCTTTCATCATACTTTGATACCTCAGCTTATGATGCAAATAATATTTTTGAATATCCAAAATTAAATAAAAAGAAATTAGGTTTTTTTAAAGATGAAAATAATGGTAAAATCATGAAAGAATTTGTGGGTTTACGATCCAAAATGTACGCTTTTAACTTAGAGAATAAGACTATAGCCAAGGCAAAAGGGGTAAATAAATGTATCACTAAAAAGATGACCATGGATAATTATAAGTCTTCTCTATTTAATAAAAAAGTGCAATATTATAGTATGCTTAGATTTAAATCAATTAAACACAAAAATTTTACACAAAAATTAAATAAGATTGGTTTATCATATAATGACACAAAGAGGCATATTTTAGATAATAATATTGAAACATTAGCTTGGGGTCATTATAAACTGCGTTAAGTGTTGATAATTTTTAATTTTATGTCTGCATGTAAATAAAATTTGTATTGATTGTAAAATAATGATAATAGTATAAATGACGTAGAGTTTATTACATATTTAATCGTTGTTTTATTGTAAATAATTTAAGTTAATTGTTGTTTATATTTGCGTGTGTGTGTGCATTTATTTGAGGTTGAGTTGATTGTAAAATTATGATGTACTAATTGTGTTAGAAATAGTATATAGATCATTCTGTTTTATATAATGTTTGCAATATATATTAATTGTTAACACCAACACTTTCATTTTTTATTTCACCCCTTAGAACTTTAGACGTGTGTAATGTTTCACTTTATCCATCCGTTTACTGCTATTGTGGCGGGGCCAAGTGGATGTGGGAAGTCAAATTTTGTAACAAATTTCATAAAATCAGTTACAGAAATATGTTATTGTGATTTTAATCAGATCACATGATGCTTTGATGAAATGCAACCTTTATATAATTTACCAAATGTTAACTACCATCAAGGAATTCCAAATGTTAATATGTTTGACGGTGAAAACCCACATCTTGTTATTATTGATGATCTAATGAGAGAGTCCGATGGAAGAATTGTGGATATATTTACAAAAGGTAGTCATCACAGGAATCTTAGTGTATTTTATTTAACACAAAATTTATTTCATCAGGGTAAAGGGCAAAGAGACATATCCTTAAACTCAAGTTATATAATATATTTTAAAAACCCTCGAGATAAAACTCAAATAAGATATTTGGCACGACAAGTGTCACCAGATAACCCAAAATTTATTGAAGATGCCTACAGGGATGCAACTCTAGAGGCGCATGGATATTTAATGGTAGATTTAAAACAGAATACCAATGATTTTTGTCGTATCAAGACAAATGTCTTCCCATTTAATGGTTTCTGCACAGTCTACGTCCGAGTTTAAATACACCAAGAATCAAACATTTCAAATCATTGCTAAATGATGCATCGTCGACTCACAACGCATAAACATTTGCTAAATGCTTTGCATACGCTTAAACCAAAATATCAAAGAGCATTACTTAAAACGTGTGATGAAGAAGAAATTAACTGTATTTGTGAGTGTATTCATAACGTTTTACAAGGAAAAGTACCTCTTAAAGATCAAGATAAACAAAAATTGAATAAACACAAAAATATACTCCGCCAACTAGTGCGTAAGTGTAAACATAAACTAAGAAAAAATATAATTAAACAAAAAGGAGGGGCTTTCTTACCAATAATATTAGGTGCAATATTGAGTGGATTAGTGAGTGGACTAGCCAGTTAACATGGAAAATGCAAAGAAAATGATACTTATCGAACCTGGATTGATTGAAAAATTAAAACAAGAAAATAAGGTTAATACGAGTAGTAGTTTATCTCGATTAGATATTGAAATGCAAAATATTATGAATAGTAAGACGGAAGACCGAAATAAATGGATGTTATATTTACAAACACTGCAAAGATACCTTCATTTTACCGAAGAGGATCGTCAACCACTCAGATTACCAATTTATTCTGATACATCTAATGAAGATTCAAACGAGTCTAAAATTGGTTTTAAAAATAAAGATAGAGATCTAAAAACTTCAGTTGATGATGAATCTTTGTTGGAGGAGAATCGATCCATCAAAAGTAAAGAAAATGTTGAAAATCCACTTTACACACCAGCTCAAATACTCAGTTTAATACCAAAAACTTATAATAAAAAAGGACAGTTATTATTAAACTTAGTTGAAACAAGTAAAGGTAAAATACATTGGGATAATGAAGGTACAGTCATAATTGTATAATGAAAAAATTCCTGGAAGTAATATTGTTGATTTAATAAATGATTTACTAAGACCCTTAAAAAGAAGTGATCCAGTAGGGTGGGATAGATTTGCTGAAGCATTTAAAGATATTAAAGTACCACTTACTTATATTGGAAATCCAAAGAGATGTGAGTTTATTAACCAACTTCAAGCAAAAGATCTGAACAAACCATCTGAGATTGAATTTCAAGAGTTTTCTACACCGAGCAGTAGAGATAAAAAGTCTACAACTAAAATACGTAAAAGGCTTGAGTGGGTAAAATGGACCCCGTACTAGAAGAAATTAACAGGATTTATTATGATCCATCTAATCCCGCTGGTTTTGGTAGTATTGATAAATTATCAAAAGCCATGAAGGGTAAAATGAATAAAAAGCAAGTAAAGGAATGGTTAAAATCACAAGAAACATACACATTACATAAACCCATTCGAAAAAAATTCCCGCATAATAGGTACATTCTATCGAATATTAATGAACTGTGGCAAGCTGATTTAAGTGATATACGAACTTATTCTCAATATAATGATGGTTTCAAGTATATACTTTGTGTTATTGATGTATTTAGTAAATATGCTTTTGCAAGACCAATGAAAAAGAAAAACTCAGAAACAACTAAAGAATGTTTTGAAAGTATATTTACTGAAAGTAATTTAACACCTACTCACATACAATCTGATAAAGGTACACAATTTGTTTCAAAAGATGTACAAAAATACTTTAAATCCAAAAAGATTAATTACTATACCACTAACAATCCTGACATTAAGGCCAGTATTGTTGAACGATTTCAAAGAACACTAAAAATGAAAATGTGGCGTTATTTCACTCATAATAATACTTATAGATATATAGATGTTTTATAAGATTTAATATACTCTTACAATCACAGCTTTCACTCCAGTATTAAGATGTGCCCATGTGATGTAAATTCCAACAATATTATGACAGTTTGGACTAATCTTTATGATAGACGGTCAAACAAACTTTCTTTAGAAAATCCTAAACCAAATTTCAATGTGGGTGATTATGTTCGAATAACTAAATATAAACATGCTTTCCAAAAAGGATATGAATCAAATTGGAGTGATGAAATATTTATTATATCTTCAATAATTGATAGATCTCCATGGGTTGTTTATACAATAACAGATTTACAAAATGAACCAATAGTTGGTACTTTTTATGAAAGAGAGTTACAGAAAATCACTTACAACCCCACCTCACAATATAAAATAGATAAAATAATTGACACTCGTTACTCAGGTAACAGAAAAGAAGTATTAGTGAAGTGGAAAGGCTATCCAGATAAATTTAACAGTTGGATTTTAGCTTCTAGTTTAAAAGAAATATGAATAAAGAAAGTTTTTATTTAACTTCGTTCAGCAATAGTTCAATGGAATACTTTCCTGATAACAAGACCACAAATTTTTCAACGAAATTACCGAAAGCTATTAAATTAGAAGGTGAATGGTCGGTTGGAGTTGTCGAGTTTTAATATCCATGTACCATGTTTACTGTTCAAGATCATGAAAATGTTATATACATTACAAAATCTATGTTAATGCCTAATGAAGATAAACCATCCACAGTGTACTACAAAAAACATATTCCAGCTACCAACTATGATAACGTTTAAAAATTTCGCTATGATGAAATAACAAAATTTGTGTCTATTTCTGTTTTGGATAAAAATATAACATCCGTAACATTATCACCCAAATTAAGTTTACAACTAGGTTATGAATCAAATAAAAATCTCCTAGAGAGAAATTTTGGAAAGTGTCCTGCAAATTTACACTTAGGGTTACCATCTCAACTCTTTCTATATTGTGACATTATCGATCCTCAGATTGTGGGTGATGTTATGACTCCTTTACTAAGAGTCATTTCATTAGATCCTACAAAATACATTTATGGTGCAAATAAAATGCACGTTTTCTCTCAACCTCACTACTTACCTGTTATGCGAAGAGAGTTCGATACGCTGGAAATAGTTATAAGATCGAGCACAGGACAAAAAATACCATTCCAGTTTGGAACCGTGTGTATTAAACTACATTTCCGAAAATTATAATAATGAATTCTCTTCGTGATCATCATAAATGTCCATATGAAAATTATTATACACATCAAGCTGGGTCAGGAGTTGGAGTAATTTATAAGGGTGCACCATACCAACGCGGTCATGGTATTGGGAGCTTCTTAGGGGGGGGGTTATTTAGATCAGTTTTACCTTTACTTTCAAGTGGTGCTCGAGTGATTGGTAAGGAGGCATTAAGCGCTGGAGTAGGACTTTTATCGGATATGGTTCAAGCGCGTCCTATGGAAGCCTCAATAAAAGATCGTCTAAAGCAAGTTAGTACGAATTTAAAACGAAAGGCTGATGAGAAAATTGATAAATTTAACATGACAGGATCTGGGTATAAAACTAAAAGAAAACGATTGACCTCATTCATTCCACCATTAACTGCTAAAGTGAAAGCTGCGAAAAAACTTGGTCTAAAACCAAAAAATAACAAAGATATATTTTCAAATTAAATATGTCTTTCCTTCATAATCATTCTTGCGAGTGCGTTAAGTCAGAATTGGATTTGTTTGCACTACCGTCTACACAAACTAGCATTGAAAATGGATTGTGGATTCATTATAAACCAATTTCATCTCTTGGTGATGATGGACCTTTTGAGTTTCAAGTACCTGGGACAGGCGATGACTACATAGATTTGTCTCATACATTACTCCACGTAAAGGCAAAAGTATTAAATCAAGATTCAACTAACTTGATATCTACTACAATAGTAGCACCTGTAAATAATTGGCTGCATTCACTTTTTAGTCAACTTGATGTTTATTTAAACCAAAAACTTGTATCACCACCTAATAATACCTATGCATATCGAGCATACATGGAAACCCTTTTAAACTATGCTCCTGCTGCTAAACAATCTCATCTTACTTGTAGTCTTTGGTATGATGATACAGCAGGAAAAATGGATTCTACGGATGGTAAAAACATTGGATTTGTTAAAAAACAGGAATTGATTAGTGAAAGTAAGGAAATAGAAATGATTGGTCATCTTCACGGTGACATTTTCAACCAAGATAAATTTTTAATTAATGGTGTTGAAATGAGTGTTAAATTGGTTCGATCGAGAGAGAGCTTTAATTTAATTGCTGGGTCAAACGATGTAAAGTTTAAAGTTTGCATTACGGACGCAACTCTTATTGTTCGACGAGCACGAATTAATCCAAGTGTATTTATTACTCGCACATCAAAAAGTTTTAGCTTCTACCACTGCTAAATATCCTATTACTCGAGCTGAAGTAAAAGTTTTAGCAATTCCATCGGGTGTTCAAGGAAAAATTCTTGATAATATATTTTTAGGGCAGGTACCGAAAATATGTATAATTGGATTTGTGAACAATTCTGCATTTAATGGTACCCTTACTAAAAATCCATTTAACTTTGAAAACTATGGTATTAATTCTTTCAGCTTATATATTGATGGTCAACAAATACCTTCAAAAGCTTTGCAACCATCTTTTAATAATAGCATATTTACATCAGCATATCATACTCTATTCTCGGGAACTGGTATTCACTTTCTTAATGAAGGAAATGGAATCTCTTGTGAACAGTATGCCAAAGGTTACTGTCTATTAGCATTTGACTTAACTCCTGATTTATCAGCCAACTCATCAGCTCATTGGAATCTCATAAAGCATGGTAGTGTAAGATTAGAAGTACGATTTGAATTCTCACTAATACAAACAATTAACTGTATAGTTTATGCTGAGTTTGATAATATTATTGAGATAGATAAAAACAGAAATGTTACTGTAGACTATAGTAGTTAAGGTTATAATATGTGTTGTGTGTTAGATTTTATGAGTTATGTGTAATGCATTTTGTGTGTATGTAACTATGTGAAACATTATAAAATTAAATAAAACAAATTGTATGCAATATATTATTTTTTATTTCTTTATAAATATTCTATTTAATCTAATACAAAACTCTGTTCGAGTTTAAATTTTACATAAGCACACTGACTAAACCACTGAACATGCTGCTGCCAAGGATCATCATCATCTTCCCAATCTTTTAAGCCACCACCACAATGGAAACACTTGGTCCTGTCTGCACGGCCAGTATAAAAGAAACCGGCTTCTGCAAGATCTTCAGGTTCCTGTCGCATAACGAGAGGCCAGTTTTCGAAACTGAGCAACCGGCTAGATTTTGAACTGAAGAATGGATATTCAGCTCTTGAGTACTGCATATTCTTCTCGTTTTTATCTCCACTCAGTGTTGTAGTTTTGTTCTTCAATGATGTGTTCTGTACACGTATGCCACACTCATCTCTTTCTTCTGCTCTTGTCTTCCTGTAATTTAAGTAAACAGAATCACGTTCACTAATGATCAGCTAATGAATGTCATTGTTAAAAAAGTATTTTTTAACTTTTTCACTTTCTGCTATTGTCTTTGTAATATTGTATACGAGGGCGTTTGTGTTGTCGTAGATGCTATCCTTATTAGTCTTTACGTAATATTTAATCCTCGTGGAAGCATGTTTCCAATGATCAGTAGTTGGAAACTTGGATAGCTTCTTCATATCGTACATTTCAATTTTGATGAGATGCGTCGCTTGGTCTCCGTCGTCAGAATTAGTAGAAATGTATGATACACCATCTCTAGCGGCTCGTGCTACGGTTGATGATAACAGCTTCCTCTTTTTTATTTTTGATTCAGCTTCAAAAAAATGATCAATCGATTGCGATTTTCTTTTTCCACCATCGCATGTGTTATTATTAATGACGATGTCATCACTCTCTTCTTGAGGGGAGAGTGGCGAGTAGTAATACTGTTTATAGGTATTTTCATCGAAGCTCAATGATTTCTGCAACAACACAGTTATCATGTTAATACCAATTTGTTAACACTTAATCATAAAAGTTAAAAAAGCTAAAGTTACAACCTATTAAAGTCCACTGCTGAACATAGGCCTCCTCTCATTTCTGAAAGGGTTTTAGGGCTAGGAAATGTTCGCTGCGATACCTCAATGCGTGTTGACAAACTTCACATGCCTTCGAAATTTTCTCAGACATGCATTCCTCACGATGTTTTCCTTCACCGCTGAGCACGTGGTAAATCAGCACTTAAAATTGTAATAAACAATTTAATTGGTGCCGGCGGGGATCGAACCCGGGTCGCGTACTGTGAATTTTACATTTTGCGCTAACCATCTGAGCTACCACGGCCTAACCATATACACACACATAATATTTAAATATAATTTGTTAACACTAAATCATACACACGTAAGAAAATAACAGAAAGAAAAGTAAGTTTGTCAATAGAATAAACACTTACATCCATGGCCTTTGATGCGTTGAAGTAACACAAACGTAGTATTGATAGATCCACTGCGGTCAAACGACCATACACTAACTCCATGACTGCAGTTGCTTGGTCTTATATAGTACCAGAGAGTCATAATTCTAATCTAAAGAATTTCTGCAGTAGAATTGATAGTATCTTTATGCATCAACAAGCTTACCTTACATTCTGTTGCTTATCTCTACATTCCTACGTCCTTCCTGTCGTGTCTTGTTCAGTGATTGGTGACTCAAATACGTTTGTATAACACAAAGAATGCAATTTAATATTTAGAAATCACTATAATTGATCATTCCTATATTAGTCATTGAGTAGATTGGTACTGTAATAATCTACTAATAGCAGTAATATTATGGATACACTAGATGTACAACAACATCTGAAAAAGATTCACCCCACTCTAGAAAATAATGTTTATGCTGCCAATAAACTACCCATGTACACCCACGTACCAACGTATATAATATGCAATTTGGATACAGATGATAAACCAGGGTCACATTGGGTAGCTTTATATATCGATCGACGAATGACGTCGGTCAATATTTTGATTCATTCGGACGGGCACCTGTACGATATCATCTAGAGTTTTTTAAAAGAAATTGTAAAAGATGGAACTGGAATGTTGATAGGATTCAGAATGAGTGGACTTCAGTTTGTGGCGAATATTATATTTGCTATATAAGTTTCAGGGATGTTCAATGCATAGTTTTACGAGTATATTTACAGGGAACACATTGTACAACGATATTTTAGTGGATGAGATGTTTCGCTCCTATTTTATAGATAATAAGTAATAAGATTTTGTATTTTATAAATAAAAATTTTAACAAAATTGGGTAATGTGTTTTATTAATGAGTCAGATTAGTGTAGATAGGAACAAAGGAGTATAATACAATAGCACCACGCTGAGGAAGAATAGATAATGACGGTATTGAACGAACAATAGATAAGTAGATAGGAACAATGGAGCGCTAATGACGGTGGAGGCTCGCAGCGGATATCAATTAGATAAGAGTTAATTGATCTGCACATCTACGGAACCGTGCATCCTACGCAAAAATGGTCCGCAGATTCGTGATCAGAGCATGCCAAAACCTTTTTTTCTGTTTTAGGATCGTGAGTCGACGAACGTCGTACTTGTACCACTTCTGACTCAGTGCGCCAGAACTGGTACAACCTAACTACAAGTGCGCCAGAACTGGTACAACCTAACTACTGCTAATATAAGCGTTGGCTATTTGCGTACAGGTTAAAAATGTATGTATGTAAAGTATTTGATCAATAAAAAATTAAATCACACTCCAACCAAAATCTAAAAAAAAAAAACTGAAATGCAAAGGGCGACTCATCCACTTTCACCATATTTTTTTTCACGATCTATAAGTCTGTTTGTCTGTTGTTTAAGTCTGTTTTTAAAAGTCCGTGGTCTTCATATATTTATGAATATAGCAAAATACAGCACAAATCTAGACTTTTCTGTTGGTGTTTATTTAAGTAATTTTCTGGATTTATTGCAAATATTCAAATGCTCTGAGCCACTACTAAATAAGAAAGACGGCTATATCTAGGGCTTCCATACATCTCCGGAATGTTATAATGCCTTTACGTGGTAGAGCCATGCTGCAAGTATATTATAGTTGTAGTAAGAATGGGTTGGCTTGACCGGGGTAGTGGGCCTACCCTCTCTCACATAATACCAACGTAAAATAGCAGCTTCATGCTGCTGTGTTTTGCATGGTAAGTGAAGAGAACCGGAGTTCCTTTTTACTGAAAACTAGGCATTTTATCTTAGTCCTTACGAATGACGACCAATTTGCATATTGGTTCTTAATCGAGGATAAATGTGTGCTCGTCATTCCATTCTAAAAAAAAAAACTTAACACCTTCATTTGGTAGGCCCACGCTGTAGCTTTACTATGGCTATGGCACGAATAGGTCGGCTTTACCAGGGAAGGACTACGCTCTCACAGAATAACAGCATGTATTAGCAGCGTAATGCTGTGTTCATTATGGTGAGTGTGGAGAACCGGAGACACCTTTTAACTGATCACTAGGCATTCCATCTTAGCCGTTCAATATTCTTGATCCAGGATAGATGTAAATGTTTATGGGCCAGAGTAACCATTAAGTTGTCTATGTGCCCGCTTGCCACCCTTATTATAAAAATTATTTCGATTTTCGATTCGAACAGTTAAGCAATAGTTTCAACCGGCAATTACTTAGTCAGCAGATTTAAGACCGCATCCATTAATATTGTTAATTACAGTCTAGCTTGCAGTCTCTGATCAATACGTCATATATATTGCCAAAATATATAAATATAACATAACATTTTTGTTACAAAAACCTTAGCCTTAGGAATTCAACTGCCACGCTGCAAGGCCACTGGTTGAATCCCACGTATAACTAGTATAACTTATAAACAATTTTTACTCTTGATGCTTGTCCATGTGAAGATTATATATGAAAAACGTCTCCGTGATATACGAGAACATACTAGTATAGGTGGTAGCGTTTAGAAAAACTTAAATCACACAATGGTAAAAGATTACACAGGTCCACTACACGGTCACAAACAACTTTTTCGACTTTATTTGCGTTTGCAACATAGTTTGGCTGCCATCCATTCACATATTAGAATATGTCGACTCGGCCGGTGGGAGCGCGCCTGCACCCAACACCAATTAAAACTAGCAGCATAATGCTGTTGCCTATTGTATTAGAATCGTGGACAATTTGTACTGAAAACAAAGTACTGGGAGAAATATAAAAGAGGAGGTTCACAATTCTACCGTATGTTTTTGTGTGTATGTTACGTGCTACCATAGTCAATAGCGTACTGATTTTGATGAATCTTTTTTATTATACAAGTTGTAATCCAGGGTAGTCTCATTTGGAGAAAAAATTGCACTCCTAAAAGAGTAGAAAATTTCATCACCAATAAACTTTTAATTAAAGTAAAAGCCGACTTCGAAGAACTAAAATACTAAACTAAAAATACATAAATAATTTCTAACTCTGAAGTCAGAAATTTAGTCCTTCTATACACAGTTACAATATCGACTTCAGAAAGTGAAACTATTTCATTCTTCTTTGTTCTTTTAGGGAAAGAAATCGAGAAATGGACAACAACGTCCTCCCAATAACTATTAAAACTAAAAATGAAAACTGACGTTGCCAACCAGCTTACCAAGCATGGCAACTATGGCAAATGTCTCCCCTATGAGGCAATCGATAGGGGAGGCCTATGTTTAGTAATATACTTTTAAGGCAGAAACGGTAGGTAACGTTAGTTCTTTTAAGTCAGCTTTTGCTTACAAAAAGTTTACTTTGAACATTCCAGTTCAACAATAAGATGGTGGATGGTTTCTATTTACCGTAACTGAACCGTGTACGGTGAAAATAATATAGTACGCTCTCATTTTCATCGCGAGACTGACGAGACCCTTTTTGAAAAAACCGAGACGCGACGCGACGTGAGCATCATGTACACACTCGTACTCGATCGTGTACTCGTGTGCACGGTAGCTGAGACGGCGTCCTCGGACGCCTCGCTTCGGTCATTCCAGAAAGGTTTTGTCAATCGAGAAACATGACAAACAGTGACAGCGAGGACGAATTTATAAAGTTAGCGGCAGCTGCTTTATGTCGTCCTCCAAAAAATAGGGGACCCAAACACTCCTTGTCCATGATATTAATGTAAAACGACTCGAGTATGATGAATTTCATACATTGTATCCAGACTTACAAAAAGATGATAAACGTTACGTTACTCGTGGCCATGAACACATTCAATTAATTTTTTTTTCATTACACATCATGTCGCGAGCGCAGTTGGTTCGCTTGTGACACTCGAAACGTCCGCGGACGCGTCCCGTGCCCCGTTCACACTGTCCGCGGACGCACCAAACATCCAGCCGGCCAGATTCTGTTCGGACGTCCGAACGCTCAAGAGCGACGCAAGGTCATGTCCGCGTCTTACGTCTGATAGTTTGCACAGTGTAGTATTAAATGTACTGGCTAGATGTCAATAAGCCGCGGCTATCAGCCGCGTCCGTCAGCCGCGTCCGATAATTTGTTCTCAGCTTAAGTGTGACTAACAGGCACTCATACCGTGGTAATTGTTTTGGTAAGTGGATGCTGTGGCTCATAGACATCAACATATATAATCAATTAAGAATTAAAATGCGGACGCGTTTTCACTCCTGAAAACTAATACGAAATATCTGATTTCCAGTAAACAGAGTCTCTAGTTCTCTATACTCAATAAGCTGTTATTTTACGTTGGTATTTTGTGGGAGCGTGGTCCTACCCGATTAAGCCAAGCCATTCGTGCTATATATAATAATATGTGGCTGCACCACAAATTTTACATAAAAAAGAGACTCAATAGACTAAAACTTCTTCACAACATCCACTTACTATCAGTAGACTGTGAGCTCGTTTGTCACCCTTACTTCTACACAAATACTTGCGTAAAATTACAATTTAGACTTAAAGTCATGGAATCTATGACGGAATTTCTTAATCACAATTAGGACTTTTATTTCAATAGTTCAAATAAATTACTTTAATTACTTTCTTTAAATTTTTATTGCTTTTTCATCTAGTCAAGAATTCAGCCCAGATTTTTTATTTTAGTTAAGGTTTACTATTCAAATTTGGGCAGGTCGCATGAATTTCAAGAAAAGGCGATAACTTCTTATTCGATTATATAAGTATAATATATGTTCAATTCTATTTGAAAAGAAAGCAGGTATTGATTTGAATATATAAAATTTGTTTGAAAAATAACATTACATAATTATTTAATACAATCGGGGTTATTTTGATTCATAATCAAGGGTAGGTATGCTATAGCATCCACATACGACCATTGCAAAAGCAGGTGTACTTTGCGCTCATTTGACTCCTAATTGTATTATATAATAAAATATAGTTGTTTCATTATTGTTCTTACTATGAACTTATCTTTTGACTAAATATAATGTTTTATTGTACAGAAATTATGCTTGTAATGTCAATAACCCTTTATGTGATGTGTCAATGAATAATCCACCAGTATTATCCTCCTTTCGTGATTTTAATAATTCATCAGTCTCCGGCCGCCATCTGTTTTGAGAACCACAAATATCTGTTTTATAAAATTATCAGCAAGTTAAACAAACAGAATATCGTAAGCTTTGTGAACTTAGGAGTCCCGAAGAGATATGTAAATATAAAATTCAAATTTAATCATAACTTTTAATATCACGTTTAAGCATGTTTGTATGATTATTTAGATTACTAGGGCTTCAAATTTCTGGACCTCGACAACAACGCCACTTACCGAGCCAAACTTAAGTAAGTATCATCAAGGTGACTTCATAGGTTCTCGGAGGTTCTCGGCGGCTACAAACACAAAACTTCTTAACAAAAGATCTTTTTAAGGAGATGTTTCGTGTGACGTGAACCCTGTTTTATCATTTAACTAGAAAACTAGAACCAGTACTCCACTGAATTAGAAATCCAAATTCCTGTGCATATCTTGCTAGTTTAGCATTACGTCCATCACTATTCTTGTAATATACATTGTCAGTATACCATAAACACTCAGGACTTTGATAAACCTGAACTTGAAAAATGAACTTCATTAATTCAACACAACAAAATATTAACACTTTTGACTCATTTTTTAAATAAACACTTGTTTTATAAAACTTCCAGCGCTTGAGTCAAAATTCGCCAATGGGAGTACTAGCAATACTTGAAGCAATATGTCAGGAAATGGCACAAGTAAGCATGAAGCTGTGTTTCATCGTGTAAATGGGCCTTTAGAGATAACTATGTTCTTATAAGTTTATTTATATAAAGCTCAAATAACTGCGCCATATCAGTGCTTGCACTGCTTTGTTCCGATTTAAAGTGTATAGAGAGCCAATATAATAACAGGCTGAGAGGCAATCAGACTTAGTCTCAGAAGTGACAATTCTTTTGCAGTATAAACGTGAGAAACGAGCATACAATTCACCTCATGGTAATTAGTTGATGTGGCCCATAGACATCTACATTTATCCTCGACTACGAATCAAAATGGAGATGCGTTATCACCATTGAGGACTAAGATGGAATGCCTCATTTCTAATAAAATGAGAGGTCCATCAGTAGCCTTCTTTGATTGAAGTTGGTTGCAGGTGTCCATGAGCCGCAGAATTTATTTACCATCAGACGGACCGTATGTTCGTTCATCAATAAATGTATACTCGTAAGTAATTAATAAAACGTTGATATATGAACAAAGAAGATTAAAGCGAATTTAATTCACATCCGCTATTTTCATCTCGGTCATACGTCTCTCAGGATCTATTCAGAACTCCATAATAATCCTACTAATAGAGCTATTCCGTGTTATATGAAAGAGATTATATCTTCCGGTACAACGGATCCTTGCCACAGTTCTATTTTAATGTTTGCACTTAACTCGCGTCGTAGTAGCTCAGGGGGATAAGCGCTCGTCTTAAAATTATAAAGTTTGTGAGCCAACCGTGTTGGCTTCGTGCCTCAATATTGAAACTGTTAATTACAGTTGTACGCGTCAATTTATCGCGTACACGGCGGCAAAGAACAACATCGTAAGGAAACTTGCATGTTTAAGAACTCTAAATGCGAAGTCTTCACATATTGTAAGATAGATGTTTTTGGTTTACGGTAAGGGAGCCAATCCTAACCAATCATAAGGGCCCATGTTCAGCAGTGGACTTTCCCGGGCTTTTCCCTTTCTTGTATATCGCGTATAAACATTATATCACGTTAAAGAACAAGTAAAGCTTCACAAGTTTGCCATGCCACAGGGACACATACACAAAGAACAAGTGAATCCGTCGCACTGCTAAGTGCACGTCGACAGACTTCAAATGACATCGAAATTTAATGATTTTTTTATATTTACGCGAATACTACAAATTAAATGTCACTAATTTTACGAATTTCATTGCGTTTAATTTAAACTTTTTAATTCTCTATCATTGACTTACGATATTTTACAAAAATTTCCTTAGTGCTCTCTAGTGTGATATTTATTCCGAACAGTTCGTATCTGAGCTTCCATGGCTTCTCTGAGCAACTACGGTTTTCTTGAAAAGTAATTACAAGAGATCGCTCGACAACTGACGCTGGTTTTGAACAAATTAATCTTACTCTCTAGAACTTACAAGATGCTTTAGGTGTATATTATGATCCTTCTAAGGCCTTCAAAAATGTATTCAGCATGAGACATCAAGCAGGAAGATAGAGCATTATGGTGTTAAGAATATTGTGATTTAATTAAACATTTCATATTTACGTAATAATCGTCGCAACGTTTGTATTAATGGGTGTCCCAATGGACTCACAGAAGACGGAAAGCAAAATAAGTATATAAAGTTTACAACCTCAAACGTGACAATTTGGAAGACAATTTTTAAATCGGGAAGAATTGTTTTTATAACCACGTCGACTCCATTGTTTTTATAAGTATTACTTTCGAAGTAAAACTTCAGTTGGGCCTCCATAAAAAAAATAAGAAGTCGCACTAGCGTTGAGACAAACTGTACTGTATAAAAACTTTAGTACTCCCATATGCAGATCAACTTGCCACAGCTGAAAAGACTATAACACCGCCTAGATGTTGACGGAATCTAAGACTTTCTTATGTTCCACATACTTCTAATAGTCTTCTATGCAATTTGCCGAAGGGTGTTCATGTGGCCTAGAGTATCTGGTTAGGAAGTCATCAAGTTAGCGTGTGTGGCAATTCGTAATAAATCTCAAAAACAGTACGTAATCGCGACTCCGAAGGAAAATTGGCATAGAGAGTTGTCGTTTTTCTTGACTTCCACCGCACTTTTACTCCACGCCTCCGGAGTAGTGCAATCATGTAAGACGGTATTGAACAGATTTTTTACGTGGTAGAGCCAAGCTTCAGCTATATTATCGTTGCAGCACGAATACCAGCGTAAAATGGCAGTTTAACGCTACCGTGTTTTGTATAATGAATGTAGAGAACCGGAGACCTTCTTTGCTACAAACGAGGTATTCCATCTTAGTCCTTACTGTATTTTGACTCTAAATTAATGTAGGTGTTTATGGGCCACACCGTCCAATTACCATCATATGTATTGTGTGTTCATATGTCATTCTTAAAACTATAAAATATAAAATTAAAATAAAAATAATTCTGAAAGACTTTAAGTATCGGTTAAACAGATGTATGCATTAAGAACGACGAAGTAAACCGTTTGTTTTGAGTGCATGCTGCGTCGACAAAAAGTGGTGGAGACTAGCCGAGTATCTGTTTGTCCGTTATTGCAAGAGAAATGGAAGAATTAAGTCATGCAATTCCTGCCCAAACTCTCCGAAATGTATCCTGTATAGTAATGTATCCTGCAGAATACCGAAAGACTGGCCACTATTTGCCTGTGTTCAGGATGGACAAGATTAGCTTTAACCACATTGAGTTTGCCAATTAGCATGTTAGCACGCGTTTCCGTTGATTACAAGACATTGTGTATCTGCTCCTTGTGTGTTAATGTGTATATATCTTGCATATAGTTCCTCTTCATACAAAGTTTATTTCTTAACTAAATCTTCACACAGCTTTTGTATAAGGAGCGCAGATATTTAACAAAACTAGGCCACCACGTTCTAGATATACTCCCGGAGCGTATGCCGTATTATGAACGCAATATAAATGCATTTCGTGCAATTATCTGTCCTTTGTTACGCGTCTCCAGAGACTTATTGTTGAGATTTTCATCTAGGCGTCATTTAATTTGTTCTAAAACTTTATGAGTAAATGTATAGCAATATTTATATTCAAAAATTTTAATAACTTTAAATAAGGTTTTTAAGAAAATATTTTAGTTGATTTAAGCTGTTTCTTTATAATTTTTTTAAGGATCATGAATCAGTCCACGAACCGTGCTATTTCTGTACATGTTGGTGGAATATACTTCACATCAAGTCCTTAAAATATTTTATTTCTCAAATATACAGATTTCCTCATAATGTTTTTTAACCGTCTAGAGTATTGTGAATTCGCACTTAAACCTGCAGAAAATAATTTCAGTACTGCCAGTGGAAGTCTTCTTTCGAGTAACGTCCTGAAGTAGTGCTATTGTTATCCGACTGCCCCATAATGAGGCTTATCTATTTCAACAGTATGTATGTATGTATATTTATTTGGCAAGTTCTATAGCCTAAACGGATTGATGGATTTTAACATATAGGGGTGGTTACATGTAAATTCATCTTAGTTGTGGAAGTGACAGTGTATATTTTTTTATCTCTCTTTACTAAACTTTCTTGTGTAATTGAGTTTTTAATTACTGTATAACCTTTAAACCCGTTGTAATAGTAGCCTATGTACTGAAAAATATTCCGTTAATGCTCTCTAGAGCAATTGAATAATAGTCAATTAATTATAAAACTAATTAGTAAGTACTTAATATAGTAAAATTAAAGTAGCAGCAATACTTCTTAATCTTTACAAATAGATGTTTAGTAATAATGTAATTTTATCGAAAATTAATACAGGTATTCAATGATGTATTCGGGTAAGAAAGTAATAGAGACACGCTGCAGCTATATTATGGTTGTATCACAAGATCGTCCGGGGAAGGACCACGCTCTCACAGAATACCAGCGTAAAATAGCAGCCTAATGCTGCTGTGTTACGTATGGTGAGTAGAGAACCGGAGATCCGTTTTACTGGAATCGAGGCATTCCATTTTAGTCCTCTTAATTGAGGTTAAATGTAGATGTCTGTGACCCACAGCATCCACTTACCATCAGGTGGACTGTGTACACGTTTGTCACCCTTATTCTATAAAAACAAAATGAACATTTCTTCTTCATTAACTATACGAAAAACTCACGCATGCTCAGACTCACACAGACTGACGTATGTATTTTCGCTTACACACATAGGCATCGTTTTGTATTTAGTTATGTAATACATATCAAATAAAAATGCTTATGCCAGTATTGAAATAAGAGATTTTTATTTGATAATCATAATTTTAAAATTTTCATGACCGATAATATGTTAATATACTTAAAGGAATCAAGCAATTAAGAAAGTTAAATTTTAAAAACTGCGCGCTGGCTGCACACTAAAATTCTTCTTAACAAAGCAAGCAACAAGCCGCTTTAAGGAAACGATGAGTTCCATGCTAGTGAAAACTATCAACAAAAAAAAATCATTTAAAACTGTGAAATATTCACGTAAGATAAGACATTCTCATTTTATATGAGATGGTTGTTTATTTTAATACAAAAACAATCTAAACTGCATGCGATTTGATTTAACAGAAGGAAGATCCACAACGAATGTAAAACTTCTAGCACAAAAAGTTATAGTACAAAAATCTGACACAGTTATATCTGCTAATGATACTTTATTAATATTTAAAGTTGAAAGTAGCGTATATTATAGTAATTAAAGTATAGTATTTTACACTAGAATGACCAAATCAAACAATATTGTTTCCAATTGTCTAATGGCTAAGGATATATTGTTAAAATTGAGTTCCAAAAATATGAACACACATTTGCCATTGAAAAACACATTATAAAATGAAACTAAAAAAAAAACAGTGCCCAAAATTTCTTGTCGATTATTTTCAGAGAACGACTTGTTTTCGTTGATAACACCAAGTTATGCAAACTAACAGCAACACCACTCATCTCAATGTATCACAGGGCAGCCTCGCAGCAACACGATCTCGAAAGGGGCATAGTAACGACAGTGAGACTCGTAGAATTACCGACTGTTCTCCCTTAGTCGCCTGCATGATACATTGCATTGCTGGAACGAGTGGGAGATTACAGTTCTACCCTCATTTCTTCGTATTTTCTTTTATTATTTAACCTAATTTCTAACAAAATATAAACGTATGGTATGTATAAACCACCTCTCTACATCCTTCAGACCGTAACCCATAGTACTACAAGCATTGCTTTTTGGCGAGTAGTACTTGCCCAGACGGATACCCGGGCAGAAAAGTATGTCCTACCCCTTAGTAAGAAATTCAAAAACATTGGTATAATTTTCGAAGAAGTATACCAGTTAGTTTTCTTCTTGCAGTAATATAAACAATTATTATCCGATTCATAGTCATAAAATAAGCCACCATATATTTCTGACACATGGCTTACAGTTTGCTTCAGTAATTCTAATGTAATACTAATACCTTCGTCAGTTTAAATTGTTTTAATTTATTGGGCAAATACACACTAGTACAAACAAACATTCAATGAATGGTCAAACAAATTAAACAAAGTTACAGTCTGCGGATTATTCTAATTTTTATTAATTTAAATTTAATTAAGAATCTTGTACACGCAATAAAGATAATTTCGTGTGGCACTTTTACATTATTGCTTTTAATTTAAACAATGATCTGATTTTGGCTTTTAAAATTAAATTTGTGGTGGGATCCTACTATCTTATTATTTTCTTACAAAGGTCTCGAGCTGCTAAAGATGAATTTTTTGTACGTTTGGCTATCGTTTGATTGTTATTTATCATGGAACCGCACATCGGTGAGTATACAATAAGTAAATCATAGTCATAGTTAACCATAGCTACTCGTGGTTAAACACCCCTGTCCCCCCCCCCCCTCCCACCTCGTGACCATGGGTGCTGTAAAGTGCTAAAAACGCCGGGAATGTAAAATAAATTAATATACGCGAACAAATCCGTGAAAATTAGATTTATTTAAAAGTTTTTTTTTATTGTTTTGAACTGTAATCAGGCAGTTGCATCAGCTCATTTCCAGTTTTATCTCTTCGGGATAATATATCGCAATGTAGTGACGGCGTACAGTAGCTTATTGATCCGTATAATAACCCCGAGCATAGCCCATGGAATAGCATAGTGATGATGATCATTCAAATTCAAAAACAAACACGTAAAAATAACAATTACCAATAAAATATATTTTTTCGATAATTTCAGGTATACACTTCTACACTAAGTGATGCATGGCATCTACACTGAGTAGTGTGAGGAATTTGGCCAATGTTAATGGCGTGTTAATCGCAGCTTAACTTCTGTTATCGGAGAACTGAGTCTTGAGATATGCGATGCTGAATATACTTACTTACTTACTTACTTATCGTCACGCACAATCCCTAACGGGGTAGCCAGAGAGAACAGATCGCCAAGTGTCACGATCCTTACATACCTCTTTCGCTTCTTTCAGGTTCATTAACTTCTTCATACATGCACGTCTAGGTATCCGAGTACTCTTGACCCTCCCCTCTTCGAGCAATTTGCTCACATGGTCTTCGAAAGTTAGTCTCGGTCTACCTCGACACCTTTTAATATTTACTTTCGCTCTATATATTTTCTTCACCATTCGGTGAAGAAAATATATCCCGCTCGCCAAGCGTGGCAACTATGGCAATATACCCCCCATGAATAGCATAATGCTGTATTCCAAATGAGTGACGAGAATCGGAGATCCTTTTAACAAGAAACAAAGCTTACCATTTAAGATCTCAAGTATGTATAACGCGTTAGTCGGTGTGTCTATCATACACAGCATTAACTTTCCATTAAGTAGGCTGTGATGACGAGAACTGGAGACCTTATTTACTGATAAAAAGGCATTCATCTTAGCCTTCGTAGTAGTATTTTAACGTGGTAGAGCCATGCTGCAGCTATATTAGTAGTATGGTGGTAGACGAATGGGTCGGCTCGACCGGGTACCGAGGAACTCGCTCTCACAGAATACCAGACATTTAAAATAGCAGCTTAACGCTGCTGTGTTTCGTATGGTGAGTGTAGAGAATCGGTGACCCTTTTTTACTGAAACAGGCATTCCATCTTAGTTCTCACGGGCGACAACGCATTTTGATTCGTGATCGATGATTGATGTAGATATCTATGGGCCGCAGCATCTACTTACCATCCAGGTGCACTGAGTGCTCGTTTGTCAGTCACGCTTATCCTAAAAAAAGTTCTATCATAGTTCTCAGGGGTGACAAACGCATTAGACGATGGGTCAGTGGTCTACACAAAGGGTGCCGTTTGGACGATATGAGGTACCGTGGGTGTTGAAAGAGGCGACAGAGTGGTATGTAACAGGATAAAAGCAGCAACATCTTTCAGATAACAACTCAATATAATTTTAAAAAAAATGAGGCTATTTATAGGGGAGAGCTATGTACTCTTGTAGATTTTGATAAGATGTAATGGTGTGGTAGATTAATCGTGACTTCTTTCTATGAAAAAAAAAATATTCCGGAATTCAGTGTTAGCGATACAAACTGCAATTTTCAATTCTTAAGCTGCAACATTAATCAATGCTCTCAGTCGAACAAAGCCTAAGCTTGTAAAGCCAGGATTGTCCGCTAAGCACTAGTTCGAAGCTGGCTTTCAATGTGGTTTTTCTTAGTTATTCGTTTTCGGCCTAAATTCAAGCTAAATGACTTTGGACAATTAGTAAACCTTATTCATTTTGAGAACATTTTTTACGTTCTAAAAAACTGTAACTAACTAACGTGGCAGAAACGAGCAGAAACTCAGAATGAGTCTTGGTCTCCGACAATAAAAGAGTACACGTTGATCGGTCCTACGCCAAATACTGCCAGACTTGGATCTGAAGTTCACACAGATCCTTTCCTACTTCATCATTTCAGCGGTACCTGTATCGAATAGGCTCACTTTAACGGCCAATCTTCTGCCATTATTTCGACTTAACTTGGCCTACGCTATCTATGAGCTTTTATCTTGCTAATTATGTTCGACTCAGCTATCAGTTCTTCAATTTTCTTAGTGTATTTCTAGGCTACCATCTAAAAAACTATATTTATTTGTATAATTATTATGTAAGTTGGAGCTGTTGTCAAGATTAAGTAATCACCCTTCGAAGTTGGCGCGGATCGCAAGTAAAGTTATAAAATTAAACAAAACTTGTAATGTGGGGTAACAATGACGTGCGATTGATACTGAATCGACACAATAGTAATTTTACTTAGGTTATAATTAATAATATTTACATACTAATAATACTTAACTTCTACCTATGTTAGAAGGAGTAGGGAGGAATTATGACAACGAAACCTTGATTTGATTGAAAAATATTTCAACAGGCTTCAGAGCATGCTTCTTCACTAATCTAATTATGTATTTATGTAAAGTCAGCAGTACGTGCAGTACAGTCGTGGATTCCATTCTTGCTCGCGACAAGTATTTTACAGCCTACAAACGTGCCACTGCAGGACTTTAAGATACTATCAGATCGTTCTGCGTGTATTAGACCAAAATTTTACATTCAAAAGCTGAAGGTAGCCCGGATTAACTATGACATCGGGTTGTCAAATACGTCTGTCCTCCTATAACCATGGATGCTGTCGCACTGCACCTGAAATGTCTAAAATTAAAATAAGTAAGAATAAGTCAAATTCAAGGTGATATAATCCGTAAAATTACTTTTATCCAATGTGAAGTGAAAAGTAGACATTTCCGGTGCATCGTCTTTCCCTCCGAAATTCTATGATACATAAAATCATTTATATACCCAGTAATAATAGTATTATAGCTACAATAGCCTCATCGTGAACCATTCGTAGTACATGTATTTAAAGCTTAGTTGGAGTGGTTAAGGACTGTTAGTAGTTTTGACTGCCTTGTCGATCTAGTGATCGTTAGTGCGACTACTGTTCATGACGTTGCGGTTTTTAATCCATGGTCGGGCTTAAAATAATTTTATTGGTTTTTCTGTGAATAAATTTTCAGTAGTTTATTTTCAGTAGTTTGACGGCTCCGTGGCGAAGTGGCTTAGCAATGAGTGGCTGCGCTGGGGGCTGCGGGTTTGAATCCCGCACGGATCAAGTATTTGTATGGCCTACAAGTAATTAATCTGGGTCTGGATGTTTGACCTTGTGAAATTTATGTTTGTAAACTGCCTCCACGTTACAGGAGAAAATCCTAGTGTGGGGGTTACGTTTATAAAAAAAAAGTAGCACACTAGATTTAGGAAGCTAGAGCTGATGAATCCTGTCCTGCGCAAATGACTATACTCCGTAGAAACTGGCCGCCGTCACCAAAACTCGATCAGAAGGACGTTACTAGTAGTATTGACAACACCGCTAGTATTTTTCTTATAAAAAACAAGTTAATACAAAATTACGTACCATATATTTACCTGATACTGTCTTCATGTTAAAATCCCAAGAGCTTTTTCGAGTTTCGCAATTTTTTCAAACTCAACCTCTTCTAGTAAAAGAAGCATTAAAAAGTCAATAGTTCCTTATAGCGATAGTAGTTGGAGTAAGTTGTAAATTTTGGAGATATTGTTTATGCTGGTATTCCATAAGAGCGTGGTCCTGCTCCGCTCGAGCCGATCCATTGCCGCCTGCCAAGCATGACAACTCTGACCATTATCTCCCGTGTGAGGCAATCTTCGGCCTACGTTGCAAGCAATGGACTTCTAAAGCTTTAAAGTGAATTCTTCTTTAGAATCACTATAATATCCTATACCTTTAAACGAGCAATTCTTGTATATATACAATCGGAATCTCGGAAACGGCTCCAACGATTTTCATAAAATTTTGTGTGCAGGGAGTTTCGGGGGCAATCTAGGATTTATTTTTAGAAAATGTCTTTTTGTCCGTGTTTTTAGGCAATGAAAAACTGCTACAGTATCGTTAGAATAAGAAGGTAAATTTTGACAGTTTATTAATGATTACAAATAGCTTAATTGGTATATTGGACGGTCTCAAAATCGTAATACCATGGTTCGATCGCAGACCGACCGACTTTTTTAATTTTGTTTTCAAGTTCCTTTCTTTTTTGAGAAAATCTATTTTTTCGAGCCCTTTTTTTGGTATTTTTTAAAACACGAACATTTAATGATTTCTTATATTTACGCGAACACTACACATTGAAATAATACTAGTTTTAACGGAATTTATCGCGTATATTTAACTTTTTTACCCGACGTTTCGAGAGCTTTACAGCACCCATGGTCACGGGAAGGACTGAGATGTTCAACGTCCAGCTGTCATAGTTAACCGTGGTTACCATAGATTAAAATTTTAACTTTAAAAGTTAAAATTTTAATCTATGGTAACCGCGGTTAACTATGATAAAATATAGATTAAAATTTTAACTTTAAAAGTTAAAATTTTAATCTATGGTAACCGCGGTTAACTATGACAGCTGGACGTTGAACATCTCAGTCCTTCCCGTGACCATGGGTGCTGTAAAGCTCTCGAAACGTCGGGTAAAAAAGTTAAATATACGCGATAAATTCCGTTAAAACTAGTATTATTTTATTAATATTCATATTAAAATTTTAACTTTAAAAGTTAAAATTTTAATCTATGGTAACCGCGGTTAACTATGACAGCTGGACGTTGAACATCTCAGTCCTTCCCGTGACCATGGGTGCTGTAAAGCTCTCGAAACGTCGGGTAAAAAAGTTAAATATACGCGATAAATTCCGTTAAAACTAGTATTATTTCAACGAACATTTAAATTAAACCAATTGCACTCACGATTTTTTATTCAAAATAACCAGTTCAGTTATTCAATTATGTCGCTACGATCAAAAAATATTATTCGTGTTTCATCAGTATGTAATTTGTATCTAAATATAATTTCCAAAACACACGAATTAAAAAAAAACCGAGCGAAAAATACCGAGCAAAGCTCGGTCAACCGGGTACTATAAACACTAAGAAGAGACAAACGTATACATTATAACATTAATCAAACATACACATTGTTTCTATTATCTTGGTCTCAATAAATGAATGCCAAAATGAATTAGTTATATATTTTATTAATAAAAAATAAATAAGTTTTCACTTTTACCGCGTGTGAACTGCACTCATGTTCTTTTTTATTAAAGGCGGGGGGGATTAAACGATCATACGGCTCAATTGATGATCATTGTCGACGCCGCCAATGAACAAACTACAACAAAAGGGGGATTCCATTGAAAATAAAATTAAAAATATACATTATTTTCTAAATCCATGCGTCGGAAAAATGTAAATTTTTTATTCGTATATATTATTAGAAGTTTACAAGATCCATGGCATTGGATGTGCCTCACAACTGGAAATTTATGGGTCAGGCGTCAGCTCGCTGCGTTATTGTCTGTTCGACCCCAGTGGATTATTGCTTTTCCATTAACATGGAGTTATAATTTTTATTTCCATCATTACAATATCGTCACTTCGAGATACTTACATTATTTGATATATAAAATGATGTTATTATTGTTAAGAGCTTGAGGTTCGTGACAATAAAAATTGCCGATAAAATTACCTAAATTATCACTTTAATTTACTTTACACAAATTAAAACTTAAAACACTAATAATTAAACACACTAATTCACTTAATTCCGCTCCGAAGCTTCGCTTGTGTCGCCGAGTTCAACTCTGCCCCGATCGCATCTTGCAGCGCCTATTTATTTAAATTAGCAAAGAAGCATCCCGAATATTCAAGTAAATGCGCGCAAAGGGACGAGTGTGCGAGTATAGATTTTCTAGAAACTTAGTTCTTCGGATGGCGCTGTTGGTTGAGAGATTTGTGATGTCATTCTCTGCAAAGCTCCCCTCGCTCTCGTTCCCGACACTAGATGGCGCTAGTTGTGTCGTGGACTTGAGCGCGTAACATTATCTTAACATTGTCCTTCTTTTTATAGTAGTATTTTATAGTGCAGTTCTTTATAGTAGAGTATTTTGGAAATCGTTATCTATACACACACCTATATATAAATAAAATTGAATTGTTTGTCTGTGATATCGAAATTTTTGATGATGCCTTTTGTTGAGTTCAAAGGGATATTTGAAATTTTAATATCAAATTACGTTCTTATAATGTCATATTAAGACACATGCAACAATCATGTGTCAATTTTTGGTATGTCTATCCAGTTACCGTTGTAATAGCTAAACCGATTGTGACGAAACTTCACAAACAGACAAAGAGCCATACCAAGAGTGATCTTGGCTATGTGATTTCCGAAAAACCAGTAGAAAATTGGCAAATTGATTCATGGTTAGGTACTTTAAAAATAACCCTACAATATTAGACCCACTCAAGCGAAGCCGAAGCAGTGGGGCTAGGTTAAAAATAACAGTATAGGTGTTTCGAGATGAGCGATTTTTCTCTGAATCAATTTCAGCAAGACGTAAGGTCGAAATTGAAACATAAGCTACTTAGAAAAGTCTCACATGAGATTATTTCAGTAAGGAGCAAGAACTAAACGTTTTTATAGATGTAAAAATACTAGGTTACTTCAATGATTGGTTCCATCGTATGGAAAGATGTGTCAAATTTCGCGGAGAATACTTCGAAAAGCAATAAATACATTTTTAAATAGTAATGTTGTGTCACTTCCTTGATTCCCGAAATTTTCAGTGCCATAACTTAATTTTAAAAAGCTAGTTAATTCAAAAAAGCTACTAACGGCACAAAAGTAACAAAATATTTCCTAGCCCTTAAATAAAACTCGGTTTTACGGATTAATATTTTCATTATTAACTTATTTTAGTATCCCAAAGCCGTTTCGAGTACTTTACAACACCCATGGTCACGGAGGGATGAGGTGCTCGACGTCCCAATGTCATAGTTAACCATGGCTGCCTCCAGATTAAAAGTATTGATTTTTGTTCCGATCTACGCAGTATGAACTCATAGTACCTTAAAGTCTTGCAGTTGTATGCTTGAGTTGGGATTTATTTTTATTAACTATAGGATCATAAGCGGATGGTAGCACCCAGCCACCTTCTCTATTGAAATTAGGATGTTTTTTGATTTCAAAAGCCTCGTGAATCATCCTTGGAAAGATTCGGTGATCTTTAGCAAGGATTTGTGGTCTATCAAATCTGATGTAGTGACGGGGGCGATCTTGTATATGGTCACAGACTTCAGAATTCCCGGAGCGTCGATTCTTCACATCAGGTATGTGTTATTTAACGTGGGGTTTTTTTATTGTTTTGTTTGTCCTATGTACGAGAGACCACATTCACAATCCATCCAGATCCATCTCTCATACATCCTGCATCTTGCAGAGGCATTTACAGAGACATTACTCTTGACTGATAGTTAAAACTGGACATCTAAGGAATGAAAGGGGATATTATTACACTGACACTATACGGTCAATTAAAAATTATGATATAAAGCCGTCTTTAGAAACTAAAAATAATAAAATATGATCCACTTAATAACTTTGAAAGTAGGCTAAATCGTAGTGAATCGAAGATATAAGCTGCCAACCTCAGAAGCTCTTAATATGTGAAAAATATTTATTATATTATTTAGATTTTGAATTGTTTTTTACTTTTTGAAGTTAATATTTAGTTTTTGAAGTTGGTTTTTACTTTTTATTATAAGTTTTAAATTTTTACACATTTAAATAATCTAAGGAATAGGTAGTAAGTTATAGGTAACATGTATGATATATATCAGGTAACTCTATTTTAGTGGATGATTTTTTACGTCTGGAAATAAATAGGGTGTAACAAGTGAACGGAACAGAAGCCAATGGCATGGATATTTTACATTTATTTTTATTTTACATTAACATTTATTATGAAAATTATCCATAAATAAATACTACTAATTTGAAGTAAACTTTCGGTACTAAAAAATAATAATAAAATTTTTGAACTATATATATAAATTGATCAAAAACTATCGAAATTAAAATAATACGTACCCATTTAGTAGTACTTATTGATAGATCGATTTCATAACATGTTAACGTAAAATTAGAATTAAAATTGTAAAATCTCAATGCCATAGTCTTCTATTCCGTTCACCAGTTACACTTTTTTCCGGACGGTAAAAATCATCCAGTAAATGAGTTAATTAAATTCATAGTTTTTTTTAATACACTAATAGCAGCTCCTCGATAGATGGAGTACGACCTGGTAAGAGATATACGAAGTCGATAGATGTAGGTGGCTCGAGTACTTGTTTAGTGGCATGCCTTGGAGGAAGTCTGTGTTCAGCAGTGGAATTATAAATTATAAAGTATGTAATGATGACAATGTGGAGCCACACTGCAGCTATTCATAGCTGCAGCAAGAATGGGTCACCTTGACCAGAGTAGGACCACGTTCTCACAGCATACCAAAATGAGACAGTAGCCAAATACTGCTATGTTGTGTGGCGAGTGTAGAGAATCGGAACCACTTTATACTGGTAACGAGCCATTCTATCAAAGTCCTCAGGAGTGATATCGCACCTGCATTTTGATTCTTAATCGAAAATAAATAGGCCTATGGGCCATAGCATCCAGTTGTTATCAGGTTATGTGCTTGTTTGCTTATTTTTATAAAGTCGTTAAACTTATCAGTATACTGAATTCATTCAAACTAAGCCAAAGTTAGTACAACATATTGGGGGTCGGTGAACAATGATCTTATAAAGAATATATTTCAATAAGCAGAAATAAGCTCACATTTGTAAAGTTTGAAGTAACAAGTAATATAGGAGCTAATGGCATGTTAATCTCAGATTAGCCGCGAGAACTAACGCGTTCAGTATGACAACTTTTCAAGATATTACACGTTGCAGCCGTTTCTGTTTCCAATCCTTTACGAATAACTTTTAAATCTATGACACTGTAAATTATTCTGAAGTTATTCTCTTTCGTTTTTTTGTAATTCCATATCTGTACATTTTTAACTATTATAAGCCAGTACTTGACTACTATTCCACCTGATGGCATGGTGTTCCAACCGGATGGTAAGAAGTGAGCAGCCTAAGATCGTAATACCCATTGATTTAGCTTGACAAAAGCCTATTTAGTCTCTAAAATCATTCGTGTAGAACTAGGTAGGACTGTGTGATAACTTCAGTTTTTTATTGTCATAAATATTATAATATGCCTAGTGATGCCAGCTTAAGTGGAACCATCACATTAAATAAAGCAATTACGAATTATATTGTTTTTAATTTTTTAACAAAAAACGAGGTGACTGCGATAGTATAAAATTACCAAACTACGTTTACCAACCCGTCTGTCGAGCGTGATGCCAAAATGCATAACCCTCCCCCCACCGTCCCATGAGGCAACTATGGAGGAGGACTATTTTCGACAGTGGCCTTTTGAGAAAAAGGCAGTAAATACATTTTTACAATTTGTATATTCACCATAATTTTTCCATAAAAAACGCTTTATGTAACTTATGAAATTCGAATTTTGACCAGACATGGTACTGGTAATAACTGATTGCGATACATTTAATATCACGACACTCTAGGGCGAAACATTTTATTTTTGATACCAAATAAAGACACTGTAGTTTCACAGATATATATGGTATGTGATATCAGTACATGTTTGTCTTTTATTAGTAAAGTTACAGTCTTTATACGTCTCACTGCTAGGCACAAGCCCTCCCTCATTTCTGAGAGGGTTTGAAGTGTCCGCCGCGCTGCCCCAATTCGTGTTGGCGAACTTCATATGTCTTCGAAAAATATTTCTTTTTCTTATTTCTCAGACATGCAGATTTCCTCACGATGTTTTCCTTCACCGACGAGCACGTGGTAAATCAGCACTTAAAATTGCAATTAACTATTTCATTGGTGCCGGCGGCGATCGTACCCGGTTTGCTCGCATGCTGTGATATTTACAGCGAGCGCTAACCATCTGAACAACCACGGCTCACGGCTGGGCTTTTTTATTGATTATAGTTTAATTACGAAATGAAGAGGACTTCTTTAAATATGTGAGTCCGTTTCGGATAGTAATCACCACCCCCACTTACCACTATAACCTAGTGCTGCTGTGCTACCAAACAACGGTGGATCAGTGAAGTAATAATTACCTACAAGCTAAATCAATGTATTTTAGCTCTAAGGGGTGATGACACCTTTTTTATTGTATAAGGATGACAAACGAGCACGCACTCCACCTGCTGATAGTTGTGTGCCCATAGACATCTACATCTATCCTGGATTAAGAGTCAAAATGCAGATGCGTTGTTATGACGTAAATCTGTTACCATAAGTTACCAAGTGGTCACCGTCAGCGTATACACTGAGTCCGAAGATATCCATTTAGGATGTACCTCAAAAATTTTAAAATAGTTTCCTTTCGTCTTTTTTTAATTAAATTACGAGTTTTAATTTAAAACACAAAAATCAAACGTCTGCTATTTTCAGTATTATATAAAAACTACTGATACTTAACAAATTACGGTCGATTTATATGTGGCAGGCTACGAGCACTTAACCCTAGTTCGGAGTATTTCGCAGCGATCACAACTCCCCCCGTACCGCAACTAGTTGACATAATTGTTTTCTTTTAAATTCGCATGTATTACTTCTTTATAGGGTTAAGTGCTCGTAGGTGGCAGGTCACCTTTTGTTCTAGGAATCTGTCTTGGTAAGTACTACTCTTACATATTTCTTGCGCCAAATAACACCGCTTGCACTGCTATGTTCCGGTTTGTAGGTATAGAGAAGCAGTTTAGTACGAGTAAAGAGATATTTCGCTCTTTACCTTAGTCATCAGGGGTGACAACGCATTTATAGCCTTTTTTGTTTGAAATACACTTTATGGATTTAATAGCCACAAAAAGGAATAATTAGAATGATTAGTTTGTCACTTCAGTTTCAAATGTAACTTTTCAGGCATGCCATCGCAACTTTTAGTGAAGCCACGCTGACAGCCCTTTTTTATAGAATAAGAGTGAAAACGAGCACACAGTCCACATGTGGATGCTGCGGCCCATAGGCATCTACATCTATCTCAATAAAGAATATAAATGTAAATGCGTTGCCTCTTCTGAGGACTAATATGCCTCGTTTCCAGTAGAAAGAGTCTTCGGTTCTCTACACTCACCATACGACACACAGCATAGTTAAACTGCTATTTTACTCTGGTATTCTGTGAGAGCGTGGTCCCACCCCGGTGGATCCGACCCATTCGTGCTACAACCATAATATAGGTGCAACATGGCTCTACTACGTAAAAAGCACTAATACTGCTCTACTAATGTTAACAAGGTATTTTATCATTAATTGAGATGCGTTGTTATCCCTGAAGACTTTGATGAAAACGCATCTGATTTATAATTCATAAGAATTCCGAAAATCTGAAATTAATTACAGAAGTTAATACTCATATAGGTGTATCTACACTATAACATCTATTTACATTCAGGTGAACTTTGTACTCTTTGTCACCTTAATGCTATAAGAAAACATTTTTAATTAACACACTCGAATTAATTAGATTACTTAATAGTGTTTGCTAGCCTCAGTACACTTGCCCAGTTAAAGACCATTATGTAATATAATATTTCCACGCTAAAAACAAAGTAAATCTGTAGTAGTATCAGAATAAATCGCTTGAGATAAGAGCATTAGTGAAAAATGTGCCTGCTTCTGGCGGGGTGTTAAAAGTTTTAATAGACCATAATAGCAAGGAGCTGCAACACTAACGGCTTAACCGCGTCAACCGACGCCCCGAGCTTTGGGACTTGAACGAAAGACTTGTTCCGGCGTCGCTTTTCCTACACATCGAGACATAAGTTCCTGCTTACTATATAATACTATAAATGGTGTATTTTATTTTATACACTATCTGTGTTACAATAAAATACACCAGTAGGTAAGCGTTTTTTAAATTATTTTGAGTTGTTATCCGGAAGAGGCTGCCCACATCCTGTTTTCATTTGTCTCTGTCACCCAGTACCGTACATATCGGGTAGTTGATTATTTTCCGCCACTACACGGATATGATCCCAGTTACGGACTACAACTCCACCTGGTGGTAAGTGGTATTGGTAGAAGCCCTAGATGGGAATACTTCAATTATCGTACTATCTCAGCGCTACAAAAGCTCTCTTCCTTGTTAATCAATTTGTCAATTACAATGTGTTTGTCAACAAGGTAAAATCCTCTTACCTTGTTGACAAACACATTGTAATTGGACGGAAAGACAGACGCTGGCACATCACTCCACTCCTTTGTTTTACACATTACGAAAGACAAAGCTAACCGTTTATTTCGAATGTGTAGAAATAATGTCGAAAACAAAGTCAAAGTCTAGTTGTGCTAAAATGTATGTTCAAATTTTTATGAATAAATATTCTTTATCTCACGTTTTTAATTGTGTCTCGCCTTTAGCATTAAGTATATTCATCAAAGAATTTGTTAAGCTATTGCATAGCTTCTATCGCGGGCCTTGAGCGCGGGGACCGAATCCAGAAATTCCGTAACGAAAAAACCTCACGCTCCCCACTCCGACGGGCACGGAGGTGTGGCTTGAAGGCCGTGCATTGTCTAACGTCGTTTCTTTTCGGCAGTCTTCGACACGGTGTTTGTGTGCGTGCAACTAGACGTATTGTACGACTCTATGAAGCTCGCACGAATCGAGATGAGCTGCTCCGAAATCGGACGAATACATAAGCAGCTATTTATGAGAAAGTATATAGGTGTATAGGTATTTATGTACAACAGTGAATATCTGTACTTGTAAAATTTGTGTATAAAGTGTTTTGAATATGAATGAACAAAGTGCATTTATTATTTATTTATTTAATAAAAGAAAAAAATTGTTTTCTTATCGGTCACCAGGCTCAAAAAGTGTAACTTGAATTAATATCAAAGAAAAAGAAATACTGCATAAATAAAATAAATAAATAATTATAATTGCATAAGTTGATACAAAATGCTATGCAGTAGCTTTACCGCGGCAGTCCCCGAGTGCCACAAGTCTTTTTTTTTACGTTCTTTTAGTAAATGTGCTTTTTTTGTTTATATGATCAAATTTTGCAACGCTAAATTTTAATTTATTACGAAGCTATTTCTTATTTGTATTTTGTTATTGTGTAATATATATATGATTCTAAACTGTACTTTTTTCAAAAAAAAAGGTATCACTGGGTTTCATGCTAGTTATTCCGAGGAAAGATAAGATGATATGATGGTATTTTTTCAAACTACTGATAAATAGAACACACGAGTGACTTTCTATGCGTATTATTTGTGATTTATATTTGAAAAGTTTCCATTTCTATTTCTGCTAGCTTCGAATTTTCGGTTATCACTTTCTCGTCATTAAATTTTGAAAACTTTTACTTCTGAGACCCACAGGTTACCTCGCGAAGTTTTCCTCAAATGAGATATAAACCCAACATAAAAAATAGTTCTATAGTACATAAAGCTGCCAGTAAGCAAAGCTATTCATTTCGTTTTTACAAGCCCTCCCTAAAATTTACGCTGCAAAGTAAAAACGAACGGATTGCGTCGTGACGTGGCCCAGCCCGGAAACGGTGGGGCGGGTGTTCGCAAACAATCACTCCGAAGTCAATAGGGAGTGAACTAGGCTGAGAACTTTATTTTATGGCACGCAATCGACACCAAAAACGTTAATTACATAAAGAAATTCCAGCGAAAACAAAACTATTGTCACACGTTCATAACCATTTGAATAAAAGTTGCAAAATCTTATTAATTATGTCACAAGGCTTCCGCGACGTTAGGCTATACTTTACCTGGAATATAACTATGAAACTGGTCAATTAATACATATCGTTATTATGGATGTTTTCTAGAATAAGGGTGAAAAACGAGCATACAGCCCTGTCCACCTGATGGTAAGTGGATGCTTTAGCCATTTATCTACAATTCAATGTGTGTACATTTGTCCTCGATTTAGAACCAAAATATAGATGCGTTGCCACACTCGACGGCTAATATGGAATGCCTCTTTTCCTTTAAAAAGGGTCTCTGGTTCTCTTCACTCACCGTACGATACACAGTTGCATTAAACTACTATTTTACGTGGGTATTCTGTGGGAGCGTAGTCCTACACCGGTCCAGCCGACCCTGTCGTGCTACGACCATAATATAGCCGCAGTGTGGCTCTACCACGTACAAAATGTACCCCTTATACCATTAATGTAGGAAAGACACCGCTGTCAACAAAAATACACAGAAATATAGACTATAAACTCCAATATCTGAAATTGATAATAAGTTGTATGTACCAACCCCCCCCAAAAGCATAAATGTAAAAAGCGAGCCAAATTCGGTACCAACCGCCGACATTTTTGTATGTAACCTCCGACACGACACAGGAGTGAATAATAGAATGGTTTCATTTTTGAAAAATAAACATTTGTCTATGTTCTCTACGCTCACACTCAAGTCAATACTACTTTTGACTACGAAAGTTAGGCAAAAATGATATTGACCGATGATGCCCTTAGCCAAAAACAGTTTTGACTGATTTTTGTAGTCAAAACAGGTTTTGGCTAACGTTTTTGGTCAAAAGCGGTTTTTCCTGTTATAAAGTTTAGACAATCGGTCAAAACTCGCAATATCAGTGACAGTAGATTAAAGTGCAGCTGAATAAGGTGATTTTTTGTTGTATACGACGTTGGTGCCAAATTTCAAATTTCTATGTAAGCTAAAAGTGACCTAGGTTTTGGATGTGTGAATCAGTGAGTAAAAAAATAAAGAACTTTAAGTATCAATAGTTATATTCGCTGATAATTCGTGAAATTTAGCATTTTAAGAATTCAAGGATTGTGTATTATATACGCAATTACAAGTGTGTAGGTATAATAGTTATCGTGGTTCAGAAGTGGCTTGAAATAGTTCGAGTAAATAATGGTTCGGGGGTTGAACGTATGTTTTTATGATCTTACACGCATGACATACGTTTGATCTCTTTCGTTAAAAACAGAAAGTGGAATTTGCAAACCGGAATTCGAAGGCATATTTTTTCTCTTCATCATCCTTTCTCAGCACAACTCTACAACCATAAAATATGAAAATTGTATTCATTATTTCATTACAAACTGTCAAAGTCGACTGTCTACCACAATCATCTCCCATAAATTACCTCAAGGAGGGATTTGTCATAGTTGTCATGCACGTTAGTCGGGTTAGCAACTGTAATTTTTTTTTATTTGTTGTCAGAAAGATGCTGCTGTTATCACCTGTTCCAATTTCCCTCTGTAACCTCTTACACAGCACAAGTCGAGAATAGCGTCGTGTTCCTCAGGACCCCAATGACTTCACCCAATCATATCCAAATCCAATAATTCACGATCAGTAGATTGAACTTAGGGTTTCTATTCGATCATCATCATCATCATCGTTATTACAGCCTATAAAAATCTACTACTGAACTGAGGCCTCACCCATGGATTGCTTCGTCGGGGGGTCGTATACTTATCAAGCGGTTTATCCATAGGTTAGGTATGGTAGACTTCCTTAGTATTTAGAGAAGCAGCGAAAGAGATTTATATCTATTGTACGTGCACGTAATGCGTACCGTTGAGGTGGTTGGATGTTTCTAGAGGCTGTAGGGGTGTGGTTAAAAAAGGTTGCCCCCTTAACAGTTTCCCTGTCCGCGAAATAAAAACAATAGTTAAACAATCTAAACATTCAGGACAGAGAAAGGGTTAAGGAATGCTGGCAAGTAAAAAAATAGAATAAGTAAGACGAATTTTTTTCTTCCAAACTGTGCTATTTTTACTCGACTGCCTATATTCCAAACTACGACATGCAATACATTCATTTGGCTCTGTAGCCGTAACGGCTCGATTGATTTTAACATTTAATATTATGACTTGTCGTTACATCCATCTTAGTAGTGGAAGTGACTTAAAGTATAAAATTATCTCGTTTCAATAAACTTTGTTACGTTTCTGGATGTTTTAGTTACTGTTATAACCTCTAGATTGGTTAATCGTAAAAAAACAACATAAATATTTAATCTATAAAAATATACCTTGACAGGCCTGTTGGTCTAGTGGTTAGTGACCCTGACTGCTATGCCGGAGGTCGTGGGTTCGATTCCCACCCAGGACAAATGTTTGTGTGATGAGCACGGTCATTTGTTCTGCGTCTGGGTGTAATTTATCTATAATATGTATGTATTTAGAAATATATAAGTATGTTTATCAGTTGTCTAGTACCCATAATACAAGCTCTGCTTAGCTTGGGACTAGATGGCGTTGTGTGATTGTTGTGGAATATTATTATTATTATTATTATTATTATACCTTGTATGGAACAACACCATGTAATTGATTGATAAATTAAACAAAACCTGATAATTTTAAAAAACCTGACAACGTTGCATCCATTTCAAAGACTGGAATTTATAAACTTTAGGCGCATGCAAGTGAAAAGGGCTTTCGCAGTTTCATAAAGAAGTTATGAAGCGATTTGGAGAGCTCTTTGAATCTTCGAACTAACTTTCTTAAGTGCAACGTAAATAAAGGCGTACTAGATAAAGGCAATCTGTGCTGCCTAAGTATACGGCGGCATTTGCATTACATATTTCACAATATGATCGTAAGGAAAAATATCACGTTTATAAGTTCAAATTCAAAAAAACAGCAGTACAAATAAGGTATATAGTAAGTATATAGTACGCATAATCCTAATCCATGTTTAGCTAACCCGGGCCTGAACCTAACTACCCTAACCCGGGCTCGAATATTGGACTTAATAATCATTAGTTGCGTTTATGACTGAGGCATTCATTGTCATGTCCAACATAAGCATTTGTGGAAGAATAAGTAAAAACAAGAAGAAACAGCATCCCTCATTCTTATTTTATAAAGAAATAATTTCTCTTTGCGGAAAAGTAAAACTACTTTTCGATATTTTTTTTCTTTTTTTGCTTAGTGAATTTGCCTGAAAATTACTGCCCCTATACACGTTCACACTATATTGACTTCGAAATTGTGAGAGCGACTGACAAGCCGTTTCCGGACAAGGCGCCGACCCGACATCGTCCGGTTTTCATAGCTATAATGACTTACGGACTGCGTACAGATCATAATATTATGTATCTTTTTATGGTATTTGTTACTGAAATGTATACTCGTTTCAGGATAAATAAAAACTTATCTCATTTTGTCTGACTTCGTTTTTATGTTATAGACTATGAATTAGTATTCAGGCAGATTTTACCGCCCAGCAAGTCCACCACTGAATATAAGCCCTCCCACAGTATTATAGTTATAGATTATTTTCCATGCGACCAAGCTGTTTTTGTTTTAATAAAACAGAAGTTTCAATTGAACCTACAGTTGATGGTACTTGGCCACTACAGTCCATGAACACCTGCGACCAACTTCAAACACTGAAGGCTACAGATGCGTTGTCACCTCAGAGTACTAAGATGGGATGCCTCACAGCCTGAAAGTATTGGCTATCTATACCCTTTGGGCCGTACCTAGCCAGATGGACTCCTCGGCCCACAAGGAGAAAGATAATTTAGAGTTGCGATTATTTGTCGCAGATCCTATTCATTGGTAGTTTAGTGATTATAGAAAAAGTCTGTTCACTCTTTTCTTGAAAACGCTTTGTACTTGGTGAAAAGACGTATGGTGGCTAATTATTAGATGCTAAACGCACTATTAACGGATAACTACATCGTTGGTCTTGTAGTATAAGAGTGACTGCTGATCCTGTGGTTCTGGATTTAAAGCCCGGGTCGTGTCAATTTTTTTCGTTATTGAGTTTTTCTGTCAATAAATTATCAGTGGATTGAGAAAATTAACGGTGTTTTACCCCCGGGCCTCGCAGAGTATGTTAAGTTGTTGGTTCTGAGCCCCATGTCTCTCAGTCGTCCATCCATCGGACTTTAACACACTCGTTTTAGAAATAAACATTTATTGCAACACACCACAATCAACATTAGACACTTAATTTTTTATATTTGTGGACACATCAATTATTATAAGTATCAAAATGTTAAAAAAGAACAAAAAATTGACGCATATAACATTTAAAAGAGTATGTTTATGTTTAGTTATAACTTACAGTAAAAATACATTCCTCATGTTGTGTGTTTGATATAATTTATCTATATATAAATTATCTGTAATTAACATTCACTATAATGCTGTCATGCACTGATTGTTTTTAAACTTATTATAATACATTTCACCATTGCTTGACCGTAATCCCACCTAGCGGTAAGTGGTGATGTATTCTTAGATCGAAAATCGCACTGTCTTAGGTTAATGTAACGTTTTAGCTGATTGCTAGTTTCCGCTGAGACTGGCCGCTGTAACCAAAATTGGGTCTGTAGGATTGTGGAAAAGGAAAATAATATCTGAAGGAAAGCTAACTGTTTCGAAATATATAAGTGAGCATGAACAAAAGCGGATTATTTATAGCCATTACTCTTTTAACCAACTTCAGAAAAGGAGGTTTGAAATTCGACGTGTCTTAAGCGAATTTATCGTCAATTGTGAATTTACCAACTTTAGACGTGATAAATTCACACCGCAGCTTTATGTTTGTAGGATAAATGGATCGGCTCGATCGGGAAAGAACCACGCTTGCACAGAACACCAGCGTGAAATAGCAGCTTAAAGCTGCTTTATTTCATATGTTGAGTGTAGAGAATCGGAGACCCTTCTTACCGAAAACGATGCATTCTATCTTAGTCCTCAGGGTTAAAAACGCGTCTGCATTTTGATATATAATCGAGGATAGTTGTAGATGTATATTTGTCACCCGTATCTGTATTAAATAATTATCCTTATTTTATAATTATGATTAAATTAGTTATACTTCATGGGTATATAGAATTTATAAGCTTTACTTCCATACTAGGATTTTCCCCTGTATTGTGAGCATATAATTAATTTCACAAGGAGCATAAATTTCACAAAGACAAACATCCAATCCTCCCATTCCGGAACAATTATAAGTAGGTCGTACAAATACTTGTTCCGTACGTGATTCGAACCCGCGGCCTTTAGCGCTGAAACTAATGGTTAAGCTACTTCCCCAAGGAGTCGTCAAAGGATATGTAGTTTTAAGAAGTAACTATTTAGAGACATTGTAGTTGTTACATTAAGTTTATGACATTCCTTAGTTCATTTCTTTGAAGACAGCTGTAACTTATCAATAAAAGTTTAATTTTATTAAGGGTTAACGAGCCCAAAATTCAAGTGATGGTAAGTGGATGTTTGCGCTATACGAAACATGACAGCATAGTATTGCTTACCTAGATCTAATAAACTTTAAGCTTTTAGGAAGCTTATCTCTTTTTTAAATTAAATTAAAAAAATGTAATTGTGTACATAAGTACGAAGTAAAACTTCTTTACGGCATATAATTCTTCTTTAATTTTATATTTTCCATAAATAGGTTAAATACAGCCCCGGCGATGAAACGTTACAAGAAAACGTGACTTTTTTTTAATATCGTAATAAATTTCTCCGTTAGGTGGGTGAAAAAGTATCGCATCAATATCATGCCTAGAAATAAACCATCACGATAAAACAAACCTACTGAATATATAAGGATTGAAAGTAAAAGATTGTATCCACAATGTGCATTGTGAAAGGTGTCCGATGCATTATTTATGTATCGAAGCCCGAATACGTTTTAGATTTTTTTTGTAGAAAAGTTTAAGGTAAACTGTGCCATAGTAAGATTATTTTAGATATGTTTTGTGTAGTAGAAAGGAACAAGACAAAACATATCTAAAAAAATTTTAAAAATATCTTTTTGTAAAAAGTTTACGTCGACGACAAAGTTGGTGTCAAGACATAGTGTGTGTGTGAAGTGAATTAGGCCCCAACTTCATGATATGAAATTATTTTATTATTTTAGTTCCTTGAAGTTCTTTTTTCTTTTTATAGACTCAGGTTTATAAACGGGCACACAGTGTGGTCTATAGACATGTAATCACATCTGAATCTATCCTCGATAAAGAATCACAATGTGGATACGTTGCCACCCCTAAGAACGAAGATGAAATGCTTTGTTTCCAGTACAGTAGGTATCTGATATTCTCCACTCACCCTACGCGACACAGTAATAATAGGCAACTCTTAATATTCTGTGAGAGCGTGGTTTTCCCCGGTCGAGCCGACTTATTCGTACTACAACCATAATATAATAATATATAGCTACAGCGTGGCTCTTCTACGTTAAAAAGTGAAGAACTCTTTTTTTTATTAAAAGTATTCTTTAAACTTTTGAATGGAATAAGTAATATAACAGTCGAGATATTTTCTTACAATGTTGTCCCTCACCACCGAGAACATAGAAAATCAGAACTTAAATTTGTAATACGGTTTCATTGTTTCCGGCGGGGATCGAGCTTAAATTACTCGCGTATCATGAAATTATGGCAAGCGCATAAACCCTAAGCTATCAAGGTTTATAAAAGTAACGTATTAAAGGTTAGTTGTTATGTGATTATTGTTACATTGATTAGTTACTTGACGATAAATCAGTATGTCGACTGCATACGTCTTTGATTCATTTTATTTGCTCCAATTATTTGCTCCGTAATCCTTTTAGAAATGAGAGCTATGCCTAGCAGTAGGACATACACAATATGTATATAAGCTGTATGTATACAGTGCTGAAATTTATATAAAATTAAAATCATTGCGCTGGTCAATGGACCAGTGTGCACGTGTTGGCAGACTTAACGTGTCTTTTATTCTCTCGAACGGCAAGCGTCCAAATTTGACCGCTTCGATATTCCATCAAAATTCAAGAGGTCAAATGTGACCGCACCCACCTACAGCATTTTAACCTATCCATGTTTAGAGACTACTTTTCTAGGAAGAAGTTTGACATTATAGAATCAATATGAAATTTTCTATCCTCTAGTTGAATAAAAAGTCAGTTAGTTTAAGGATATTTATTTACAATCTACGTTCATTTCGTACGCTATTTTCGTGTGAATGTTATTGTGTTGATTTTTGAATTTTTCTAGTAAATTCGAGCAATATATATAGAAATAATTTTATGTAATAAAGTAAAACCTGACTTTTGTTTAGACCACAGGATAGAGAATTTTGTATAGATTTTATAATGCCAAACTTCTTCATAGAAAGGTAGTCTCTATATATAAGGTTTATTGGTTCCAAGTGCTGTGTGTGGATGCGGTCGTAAGCGACCGCTGGGAAAACGCTGGACGCACGCGCCTGCATGGGATTTTTATAGGGATTGAAGGGTTAAATATTCTTACACCTCAGACATACAGATCTCATCATGATGTTTTATTTCACCGCCAAACACGTGGTAAAATCGTAAGTTGTTCGATTACTGTGGAATTTCGGCGTGCTAATAGCACCTGAGCTGCCATGGCTCTTATCCTCTCAACTGTCCCGGCCAAAATGCCCGCTTTGGCGCATCTGTCCAACCCTGAAGTTTATATGTAAATAGCAACCTTATTACCAAGTACAAGGGTGACAAACTAGCATAACATTCATGATTTTTCCTATGGCTATATAAAATCATGCATTGGTCCATATATTATGTATGTTTCCTCGATTACGAATTAAAATGAAAATGTGTTGTCACCTCTGAGAACTAAGACGGACTGCCTCTGATTCTATTTCGATTCACCATACGAAACAGTAACGTTAAGCTGCTATTTTACGCTGGTATTCTGTGAGAACCGTTAAGTGGCGTTCAATATTATATAGTATATTATTCGTGCCATGGTGGTAACGATGTAGTGACCTACTACCATATCATATCATCCAGTGGTTGTCGTAAGAGGCGTCAGAGTGATACTAAAATAGGAGATGGACAGCAACATCTTTAGTAAAAAAACTGTTTTGAAAAAAACTAGGTTGTTAACCCGATGATATCCCGGACATCAGTCTGAGCGAGATTAGAATGGCTCTCCACCACCATAAAAACGGCAAGGCCCCGGGCGAGGATGGAATTACAGCGGAGCTTCTGAAAGCGGGTGGAACACCGGTACTTGAAGTCCTTCAGAAGCTCTTCAATTCCGTCCTCCATGGTGGCACTACTCCGGAGGCGTGGAGCAAAAGCACGATGGTCTTGTTCTTTAAGAAAGGCGACAACGCTCTCTTGAAGAACTACAGACCGATTTACCTTCCGAGCCGCGTCTACGTGCTGTTTTCGAGAGTCATTACGAATCGTCTCGCACGCAGACTCGACGACTTCCAGCCTCCCGACCAAGCCGGTTTCCGAAAAGGCTTCGGTACCATAGACCACATACATACCCTGCGGCAGATTGTACAGAAGACCGAAGAGTACAATCTGCCACTTTGCCTGGCATATGTGGACTATGAGAAAGCCTTTGATTCCGTCGAAATTTGGGCGGTGCTACAGTCCTTTCAGCGGTGCCAAGTTGACTGTCGGTATATCGAAGTGCTGAAGTGTTTGTACAGTAGGGCTACGATGGCTATCCGAGTACAGAACTGCAGAGAGGTGTAAGACAGGGTGATTTTATATCCCCGAAACTCTTTACCGCTGCGTTGGAAGATGTTTTCAAGCTACAGCTGGCGAGTACATCACTCACCTTCGATTTGCCGACGATATAGTCCTTATGGCAGAATTGCTGGAGGACCTTAGCACTATGCTCAATGACCTCAATGGTGTCTCCCAACGATAGGTCTTAAGATGAACATGGACAAAACAAAGATTACGTTTGATGTCCATGTCACACCTATGCCGGTAGTTGTTGGGAGCTCTATACTCGAAGTTGCTGACGAGTACGTTTACCTGGGACAAATAGTCCGACTAGGTAAGTCCAACTTCGACTGAGAGGTCAATCGACGGATTCAACTCGGCTGGGCAGCGTTCGCGAAATTACGACACATCTTCTCGTCAGGTATACCCTCAATATCTGAAAACTAAAGTGTATAACCAGTGCGTGTTTCCAGTGATGACTTACGGATCTGAGACGTGGTCCTTCACTGCTGGCCGTATGTAACAAGGTTGCTCATGGAGCTATGGAGAGAGCTATGCTCGGAGTTTCTGTGCGTGATAGACTCAGAAATGAGGATATCCTCAGTAAAACCAGAGTGACCGACATAGCCCAACGGATTAGTAAGCTGAAGTGGCAATGGGCCGGCCATATAGCTCGAAGAACCGATAACCGATGGGGAAGAAAGGTTCTCGAGTCGCTCGCCACTCGAGATTCTTTCTTACCTCGTACCGGTAGGCGTAGTGTAGAGCGACCCCCCACTAGATGGAGTGACGACCAGGTAAAACATGCAGGAAGTCGATGGATACTGGTGACTCTGGACCGTGCTTTGTGGCATTACTTGGCCTATGTTCAGCAGTGGACTTGTGAACGGCTGTAATGATGATGATGATGTGGTTGTTAACCCACAAAGCGGGGCAACTATGGCAAAATCCCCCTTAAAAGCAATCTATGGGGGAGGCCTATACTCAGCAGTGAACTTTTGTAGGCTGTAATAAATAGTAATAGATAGATTCTGTGAGAGCCTGGTCCTCCCCAGTCAAGCCGACCCATTCATGCTGCAACTATAATAGCAGCGTACCGTTACCACGTTTATTATGTATACACGTAACGTTTAGGTTAAACAGAAATGCAGTAGTAAGCTGACATGCAAATAGTCGCGAGCCCGTCCCTCGCTGCATCAGCTGTCGCGGTTACGCCGCTGTTAACACCACTTCACGGTGCTGTCTATTAAAACGTTTACCCTTTATATGGAAATAGCCTCGACAATGCCCGCGCCGCTAGAACTTAACTCTATTGAAACTTTTATCTAACTACCGTTGGCTTTCATAACCCAATTATCATTCGCATTTGTTAAGAGGGTTCTCTTTTGTATGATATTATACTATGTAAGTTCTTTACTGCTTACGTAATTATTTTATTTTTAAATATTTACCCTTTTCTAATACTGGTATGATGTTCTAAAGCCAGTGTGAAGTACAATCAAAAATCTTTAAATCATTGTATACGGTGCAACACCGTGCATTCTACCGCGTCGGCATTTCAGTAATTAGCTTATATTCTACATTATTAGTGTTTTGGAGTTTGCCTACCAATACAGTCGCGTGACCCAACCTTATATTTTTACTACGTTTTGTATAATGTGAAATCTCAATAAATCTTTGTTTTTTCTCAAGATTGTGCTTAAATCATACATCATCAGATCAAGTAAAGTGTGATATAACAAAGCCAAACATCTTATGGTCCTTCGAGGAAACTGATCAGTGTTTTGTGCACTAAAATACAGTGCGATCGGTTCGCGTGGCCTCCTACTCGTACCAACGGGTCTCACAAGCCGTATGGAGACGGCGCTCTACGTATAATATCAATGCAAGAAGTTTTTCCAGTTCTTTACACTAATCATACGGAAACACAGCAGCATTAAATTGCTATTTATTGCTGGTATTTTGTGAGAACTAAACATTACATCTGGCGTAAACAAGGTGGATAGAAATTGATACTACCATCAAGCGGGAACGACGGACGATTATTTAACTGTGTTGTGTTTCATTGTGAAAACTTTTTTTTCAATGGAACACTGCAGCATTTAGCTGCTACTTTATTTTATTGTACGTGTGAAAGGGTGAAGGGGTGTTCGTTCCCTGGTCTAACCATTCATGCTACAAGTACAATATAACTTCAGCGTAGCTCTGTGCTATTTATTAACTTATTTATACGTTACGTTTAGGTTAAACCGAAATGCAGTAGTAACCTGACATGCAAATAGTTGCGAGCCTGTCCCTCGCTGCATCAGCTGTCGCAGTTACGCCGCTCCGCGTTGTGCTGTCTATTAAAACTTTTACCCATTATAAGGAAATTACTTCACCGATGCGTGCGCCACTAGAACTTTATTCTATTGAAAATGTTAACTAACTACCGTCGGTTCTCATAACCCAATTACTATCCGCATTTGTTAGAAAAGTTATATTCTCTATGATATACTAAATTTGTCCTTACTTCTTACCTAAATATTACTCTTTCATAACACTGGCTAGTGTGAAGTTCATCTTACATTCACTCTTAGCTTCCAAATTCTAATTTATTTCATGTTAATTATTGTCTAAACTAAGTCTCGTTGTAAATCAATATCCATCTAAAATTTTTGCACAATATACCTTAAAAAATATATTGAAATACATACAAATCTAAACTTTATAATAAGTGAAGCGTTCAGAATCTTTCAATCGGGCGTTGTTTAGATTTAAAACCATTTTTTTGTTCTAAGTACTTCTACTTACTACTTCTTCTACGACTGGTAGAGTCATACTGCAGCTCTATTATGGTTTTAGTACAAATGCGTCGGCTCAACCGGGGTAGGACCACGTTCTTACAATGTGAAAGTAAAGTTACATCCTATATACGTCCCACTGCTGGGCACAGGCTTCCCTTTATTTCTGAGAGGGTTTTAGGGAAAGGAAGTATCCGCCGCGCCCATTGCCCCAATGCGTGTTAGCGAATTTTGCATGTCATAGAAATATTTTTTTCTTATTCCTCAGACGTGCAGGTTTCCTCACGATGTTATCCTTCACTGCCGAACACGTGGCAAATCAGCACTTAAAATTGCAATTAAAAATTTCATTGATGCCGGCGGCGATCGAACCCGGGTTACTCGCGTTCAGTTTTATTTACAGCGAGCGTTAACCATCTGAGCTACTACGGCTCTCTCTTACAATATACCAGCGTAAAATAGCAGCTTTACGCTGTTGTGCTTGGTATGGGAGTGTAAAGAGTCATGGACCCTTTTTACTGGAAACGAGGCGTTCCATCTTAGACCTCAGGGGTGACAACGCTTCTGCATTTTGATTCTCTAACGATAGATGTAGCTGTCTATGAGGCACAGCACCCTCTTATCATCAGATGGACAGTCCACAGTCAGTACTCGTTTGTGACTCTGTTATACTACATTCTACAAATATACATTTTAAGACTTTAACTATATGTGTTTAGCTATGTATAATTTTATTTTTTATTTAATTAATAAACGATAAAAATTCTTTTAAGAAAATACGCTTCTTAACTTTATCGCATTCCTGAAATCTTTGAATGAAAATTTGGTGAGAAAGAACCAAGTGCTGAATTACTTAATGAACTTGGTCTGAGCAATACTTTATTTCTACATTTATAAATTGAAAAAGGCCGGGAGAGAAAAGATTGGTATTGAGTAAATAGCTCCGTTATTTTTAATCGTATGGCTTTTTTGTATTAAAACATTAAAGAGTTTAACGTAAACCTGATTTCTTATCAGATGGTGATCGTAAACGTGAATTTAAAGAAATATTTGGCTGAATATACTTTGTTCGCCTATAATATAATATTTTTACTAGTATCCCAACCTATATAAACTCCCACTGGCAACATTATACACCTCATGTCATTGTAGATATTTCGTGCTGAATCAGCGAGTCGCATCTTCAAAATTGTTTTTAAGTGAATGTTCTTAATTTTATTACTAGCAACATATGAAAATTTACTTACTTAACACTCGTAAGTGGTTTTGACGATTGCAATGTATGTAATTTTTTGCATTCAACCCTCGGTTGGTCGCGCTTTTAAACTTACGCGGTTGGTCGCGTGGGGTCTTTAAGGACCCCAAAATTTAACAGCGTAGAAAACACCTTACAATTATTATTTTCTTATTTATTTTATCATCATATAATTGTTTATTTATATTACTTGAATAAAAAGATACTCTTTTATAAGAAAATAAATGTTTATTAACTCCTTGAAACTTAAAATTAGAAAACAGGAACAAAATTTTTAGTGTTTTACATGACTTAGGGAAAAAAAAATATTTCTGGTAATAAAAAAAAACAATCGTGTTTACCTTTTTTGGTATTTTAAGACATTATTTAACAATATAAAAAGAAATGTAAGTAGATCCAACAAAAAAAAAATATATACATTTGCGTTTCAAATTCACACTAATTTTCCGTTTGAACACAGTCAGTACATACTGATTTCGAATATATTGGACATATATTTCCCTTACAAAAGTGGCAGATAGTTTTAAATTTTCTATCTGTTCCCCTGGTGCAGTGAATACGTCATTTCCTCATAGGTACGAAACCAGTATCTTCGTGAGCAAAATCCACGGGACGAGGTACGAATCGCAGAATAAGCTGTTTTAATTCGCGTGGCAAAGTTGATATAGTGGCCCGCGATTCCAACTGAGGACGACATAGTTCGAATGCTAGCGTTTTCAAGAATAACTTGCGACCTATTCGGTTGTTAGGATTTACGGTATCCAATATTATGTGGGCATTTACCGCTTCAACATCGAGCATTGTAAAGAACAACCTCAACGGCCATCGGTAGCAAACGCGTGCAACAGTGTAAGTTCCGATAAGTTTAGCCACCACGTCCACTCCACCTTTCGTATTATTATAAAAAATTATGATTTCTGGAATCTTTTTCTCGGATGTCTCATCTATTATACGCTCATTGTGCATAGTTGAAAGTAGTAACACTGTTTTATCCTTTTTTCGGCAGTATGTGAGCAAAGTCTCTGTCGGTTTATATTCAAACGCTGTGGAATGTACTTCCAAGCCTTTTCGCTTGAATTCTCTTGGAATTTCTGTCTTATTTTTTCTCAATGTACCCACTACTATCAAATTATGATTTGTCAATAGGTCCTCAGCTAATGGAACACTAGTAAACCAGTTATCCATGGTCACGTTTCGTCCTGTACCTGATATTGGTTCAATCATTCGTTTGACAAGAGCTTTTGTTGAAGTATCTTGAAAGTAGGGACCTTTTGGCTGTTTTCCGACATATATTTCTAAGTTTTTTGTGTAGAATGTCATGGCATCGATTAGAGAAAACAACTTTATGCCACATTTAGCTGGTTTGCTTGGCATATATTGGCGAAATCCATACGAGCCTCTAAAACTCTCCTACATTTCATCTATAGTAACATATTCAGTGTTCTTGTAATTTGTCTGGCAAAAATTGCTCAAATATCTCTCTTATTGGCGCCAGTTTGTCAACGTCTTTGCGTTGTTCCCGTGTATGAATATTATCGAATCGGAGGACTCTTAATAAAAAACGAAAACCTTGCTTGGACATAGTAGCACGGCATTTATCTAACCCCGTACCATCAGCCATCCAAATATCATCAATCAAAGCATGTGACGATGTATGAATACCAATCAGATACATAATACCAATCAACGCTTTTAGCTTAATGATATTGATCTGCTTACAGTCACGCTGCCTCTCGTAACTTGTCTGCATAGATGCTATCTTTATATTCGTGCACTCCACAATATGCCGCAACATATCAACGTCCAAAAACAAAAGCCAAGATTCAAAGCTCTGTAACTAAATTCTGTCTCCTTGTTCTGATACCCTGTGGGTACGATGTCTTCCTCCATTTGCAAATTATTTTATAGTGGCCACTTTTATCTTTTTTTTATACAAAATAAAAGTTCTGTGATGACATGTGGATCAATGGCTCATTATCGTCACTATCCGAACTATCTACATCCATTTGTTAGTCTTCGGACGATTCTGACACATGATCCTGGGTTTCTGGATCACCATCATCACATTCTTGCTCTGAATCCATGTTGTGTTCGCTTGTTTCGTCCGGGTATATATGATTTCCATCTTCATCATCCTCTCCACCAAGAATCTCCTCTTCCTCTTCCTCCAACCAATGTAATATGTGTTCTTGTTGTCGAACGTCCATTATAGTAATTAAAAAGCCTAAAACAACACAAAAATAATCAAAACATCATGTGCTACATGTAAATAAAAAAATAAATTCCAATCACTTTTTACTTACGCGGTTAGTCGCGTGGGTCTTTGAAAGCCTACGCACAAAATAACCTTCCGTATCTCACAACGCCTGCGCGGGCACTGAACTTAGCAGCGATCAGCAGAAACTATAATCAAACTTAGGAGGGTACCTGGAATTTCAAGTTTCTATGATAGTATTAACAATAAAATATTTGCATTTTAAAAATACCTAGGCTTTTAAAGACCCCACGCGACCAACCGAGGGTTAAATAACTTTAAGAGTAAATTAACTATAACGCGAAATGTGAAATCTATGTTTGAAACAGAACGAGCATCTGTAAGTTGTATGTAGTTGTAAGTTTAATATGTATATTGTATTTATGTGTTGAATACGTATATTGCATAAGTATTTTTTTTAAAAACCTGTAGGGTAGATTAACAAAATAGCATTATAAAATCAATGTATGAGACAGAGCAAAAGTCGGTACATTACATATTATCTGTCTTGCGGTGCTACGATACGGGCATACGAGACATTGAATTCTACTTACTTACAAACCAACCCTTTAAAAGGTTGGATGGACCTAAGAAAGCGGCATCATGGTAACGCATTATAAAACCGAACCGTTCATGAGTTCGTAAATATATGGACTTTCCGCGGCGCCTCCCCCATAATAGCTGGAGATTGCTGTCATCACCACGCTTGATCAGTTCTACTTACTATAAGTATATCAAGTAATTAGTTAAGCAGCGTTTGCTCAACAAGAGAAATCCAGGTTCAGCAGTGAAATTTTATAGGATGGTTAATAACATGAAAATTTTTATATCTATCTTCTATATAAAACCGACCTCATTGTGAGTACGGTAACAATTTGACTGTATTTTTGTATTCTAAGCAATGTCTACGAATGTCGTAGACTTCACGTAGCACCAAATAACGTTAACCCTCTTATCATTATCTTTTACCTACACTTTCATATTTTCACCTACTTTCGTAGTGATGATCTTGTAGACATAACTAATATTTTTTTTTTATAGAAGAGGCGGCAAACGAGCATGCGGCTCACCTGATGTTAAGTGACTACCGCCGCCCATGATCAACCGCAACACCAGGAGAATTGCGGGTGCGTTGCCGGCCCTTTAGAAAGGAGTAAGCTCTTTTCTTGAAGGTCCCCAGGTCGTATCGGTCCGGAAAAATCGCCGGTGGTAAACTATTCCACAGAGAGGTTGTACGTGGAAGAAAACTCCTTGTGAAACGTACAGTGGTGGACCGCCAAGCATCTAGATGGTGTGGATGGTATCGGGACGTTTGCCGTGTAGTGCGTTCACGAAATTTGGCGACTGGGATTAATCCGAACAATTACTCAGAGCACTCCCCGTGATAGATGCGATAAAATACGCAAAGAGATGCAACATCTCTTCGCAGCGCCAGTGAGTCGAGCCAATCATCGCAATCATTCATGTTTTAGAGGATTTGATAAGATTATTTAATCTTATCAAATCCTCTAAAACATGAAACGGGAGCTGGCTGGAAGTTTGGGGCATAAGTTCCGTCGCTCTGCCCCATTGCGCGTTTGTTGGACCTTACATATCCTCGTTAAGTTTTCTTCCTCAGACATACAGGTTTTTTCACGATATTTAACCCTCTTCTACCGACAAAATGATTAGTTTAGTTTAGTAGTAGAAGTTAAATCCGGGTCACTCCCATAATGGGAAATTTCCGCCAGCGCATGTCTCCTAAATAAAGTTATTGTTGGCGACGCGCCTGTAAGAATGTTTCAGTTTATTAAGTCAGCCGATGACGAATAACTTTTCAAAGACTTATTGTCCAATTTAAATGTTCTGATAAGAAAATGCTTAGTTAAATCTTAAAGAAATGTCGAATTAATGATAAGAAGGTCTTGGGTTCGACTCCCAGGCCAGACTAGTTTGTTCGTTTTCCTAAGTAATATCGCTTAATAAATTCATAAGGAATTTTATGTTATAAATTATATTACCGGATTTGTTCCCCGGTTGAAATCATCTTTCCAATGATGTAAATTCAAAGGAATATTAAAGTGAAGTTAGAGATCGGATTGGTTCCCCGGTCGAGATGATCACTCTGTGCACAAACAGAAATAACGAAAATTAATTGCATAAGTATTGTCTTGTATAAGTATGATATGTTTGTACGAAAACAAATGCCTATTTGTTATGATTGATTAATGAAAACATTCACTTGTATTGTTATCTGATAAGAAGCATGATAACGAATAAGAGTCTTATCAGAAATAGTTTCCTACTGTTTGAAAATTATGTAGAAGCACTCGTTTATTTAATATTGTTAAAATTAAGTGTATTTCAGACTTTCATTTTTCTGATAGTCGAGAGCCGTGCAAAGTTAGTTGTTCAAATAGTGTGAGTTCACGGAAGCACGCTGGCCACGCCCTTAGGAGGCCGAATATGTAAAAATGTAAAATGTTTGTAATTTCAGCAATTTATGTAAAATGACTTGTAAAACATTTCAGGTTGATTGTACGTGCTAAAAAGGTGAATTCTGTGTTATTTTATGTGAAAATTCCTGTGCATAAGTGAAATAATGATAGTTTTGTATAAGAAATTTAAAAGTGTTTTAAATAGTGAAATAAATAGAGAAAATGTAAATTAAACTATTGTATTAGTTAACATATGTATAAATTCAAGTGGGAAACATTGTTTTAACTTTCTGTGTTAAATATTTAAGAAGTTTGGATTTTGGATTTGTGAGTAAAGTAGGCATATTTTGTTTTATAAATTAAAGGATTTTTGTAATACGGAAAAATAATGTATATCATGGTGTAGATATTGTTTTGTGCTATCTAAATAGATAACTTGTATTTATGTGTGATTTATGTGAATAAAGAAATTAAGTGAAACGTGAGAGAGTAATAGTACAAATTCATGTTGTTAAGTTGCGCAGGCACGCGAATGGCGCGGCTCACTTTCGCGTATAGTTCTGGGGGTAGCTTAGTGAACGGGTTTTATTGCAATTCGTTCGGGGAAGAAAATAGTTCGGGGAAGAAAATAGTTCGGGGAAGAAAATAGTTCGGGGAAGAAAATAGTTCGGGGAAGAAAATAGTTCGGGGTAATAGTTCGGAAAAACAAGAAAATCCTTCGGGAAAAGTAAAAAACCAGCAGTCAAGAAGAAAAGTATAGGGAAAAGTGATTACTCTCTCACGGAACGGTTTGAAGATAATTGCTGTTTCATTCCCAAGATCCCTTAAGTTATACAGTCCACATCGAAGAATTAAGGCGTCGGGACCGGGACGACTTCGGAAGACCCGTAATCCCCGTCTGAACCTACTTGCTGAAAAGGAACGAGGTTATCGCCCTAGTGTGTTACTCCGTTGCGGAGATCACATACGTTGTTCCCGAACCCAACGTAGGCGTTGCAGGAGGCCGGATCGAGAGAAGCCTCGATTCCTCCCTTCTGTTTCTTAGTTTCCGTCCGTTGTGTCCTTTGCAATTGGTCCTTGCGAGCCGAATTCCTTTTCAATTGGTCCTTCGCAGCTGGATCAGGAGGACCTTCCAAACCTGTTTCCTTTTCAATTGGACCTTCGGAGCCGGATTAAAGACCACCCGAACCCCGCCAGCTGGATCAAGGAACCAGCTGTGGACTGCTGGTTGTGGAAAAAAGAAGACCTTCGGAGCCGAGTGAAGATCAGCAACCGAAGGAAGCCGGAGGTTTGAGCTGAAGCAATAGGACCAAAGGCCAGAAGACCAGGACGTCAGCGCTGAAGGACGGGACCTGTAACTACCGGAAGAAAGAAAACCGGGATTGCGGCCGGGGGCGTGTGCTCGTATGGGGCACGTATCGCAGCCGGGCGCAGGTGTCTTGTGAAGGCACTCATCGTGGCCAAGCAGGGCTTGGCATTTTTCCTGTCGGACGACCGTGTCTGGCATTTTCCTGTCGGGCAAGCGTGCTCGGCATTTCCTGTCGGACGACCGTGTCCGGCATTTTCCTGTCGGATCATCAGGGTGCTGGAAGAAGCATCCACCGCTGCTGCTGCCGGGCGAGGGTGCGCGTGGGCACCTGACTGCATCGCGGCCGGAGGAGGGCGCTTGGATGAGGCGTCACCGGCAACTGGGCGGCGAGCACAGCATACATCCCGACCACCTAACGGTGCCAAACGGTTGGGCTCTGGCACAACACCTTCGGGTGGAGCAGTTCTCTCGAGCGAGACTGCGCTTGCACTACCGCTCGACTGTTTCGTCATATTCCTTGGCGGGACAGTTCCTAAACCTTTCCTCCATTCCATTCCTGCACGACTCCATCCCTGGACGGCTCACCTCGGTAGGCCCCGTCCAGAATTGATAGGGCTGATAGGGCTGTTAGGGTGGTAGTAGGGTTGTAGGTTGGGAGATAAAGGGGGGGAGGGGTAGTGGTGTTAGGTTGGGGTGTAGAAGGGTTGTAGGTAAGGGGTTGTAGGGACCGTAGGGACAGTTAGGGACCGTAGGCCAACAATCACCTTCCTGCAAGATGAAGAAGGCACAAGACCAGACAGGGAGAAGCGAAGGGAGCAGGACAAGGACAGGGCTCTCAAGAAAAGCTAAAGAAGCGGAACCATCTGGAGCGACCACAGCTACTGCGTCAAATGGAGCAACTCCTTCAAGTGGAGCCACCACCGACACGTCCACATGCACGTGGGACACAGGGACGTCCGTGGCAACGACAAGCAACAGGACGGACACCAGTGGTACGCAGGCCAGTACCGCACAACAATCCGTTATATCCAGGAGTGAAACGGTGGTCGAAAAAGTAGGTCAAAGGACCGAAGAAGCGGCATCGTCAAGGACAGTAATCGGGCACACTAGTGATAAAGGGTCACAAAGAGGTAGTAGGTCATCGCGATCGGCGAGGCTGAAAGCCGAATTAGAGGCGCGGATTAAATTCGAACGCTCAGAGCTCGAACGAGCACAGGCAGCTGCTGCCTTGGCCAAGTCTCAATTGGAGTTGGCACGACTCAACCGAGAAGAGGAGATCGACTCGAGTGAGGATGATGAAGAGCGGAATACTCAGGTGGAACCTTTCGTAAGGAGTTGGGTTCAGCAGACCATAATGAGCGCGCCGGTTAGTGTAGCACAACCCGACATTACTGATAAGGAAGCGTGTAAAGGATCACGCCGCAAAGGGGCGGAGATCGAGCGCAACCAAGGAAATGCACAGAAAACACACGCGAGTGAGGTGTCAGAATTGACCGAAGCGATTGTGAGTGCAATAAAAATAGCTGGTAAAGATAAGTCTTCCCAGCTTCATTTCCTCCAGGAATTACTGGTGTTCGATGGAGACCCGGGTGAATGGATAATTTTCAAAACGGTGTTTGAAGACACGAGAAGCCAATTTTCAGGGGTGCAAAATGTCGCACGCCTTAGGAGGGCATTAAAGGGCACCGCTAAGGAAGCGGTTAAGTCGTTGTTGTTTACTATGTGTGAACCGGAAGAAATAATGAACGCTCTCGAAAGAAGATTCGGTAGGGTTGAGATGCTCATTCTAGCCGAAATCGAGAATGTAAAGCGTATGCCAAGATTGGCAGAAGATTGCCGGAATATAGGATCTTTTGCAAGTCGTATTACGAACGTGGTTGCCACGATACAAGCGTTGAATCAACCACAGTATTTGTACTCACCGGAGTTAGTGAGCCGCATAGTGGAGAAGCTCGGAACTATGATTAAATTTAAATGGTTTGAATATCGAGCTCAGTATCCTTTGGAGCCAGAGTTACAGAATATGGCCAAGTTTTTAAATTTATTGAGTGAACAATTTGGAGCGTCCTTAAACAATGAAAATGCGCCTGAAAAAAGGAAGCGTCCTGAATTCAGGAAGCAAACTGTACACACTGCAAAGGGAGGTGTACGCAGATGTGCCGTGAGCGAGCGCTATATGCGCCGAAGTAAGTCGAGCGAGCGTCTAGAACGCCGAAATAGTAAAGGGCACAACCGACAGGTGGTTATGACAACCCAGGACAAGCCTGTAAGTCGGGTAACACATAAGTGTGTTATATGCAACAAGGAACACTCTATAGTGAGTTGTTACAAGTTTAAGGACATGAATATTCACGAGAAATGGGAAGCGGTCAAAAAGGCGAAAGTATGTTTCCAATGTTTGTCACCTAACCATAGGAGGTTAGAGTGCAAAGCGAAAAAATGTGGTGTAGAGGGATGTAGAATGTCACATCATCGAATGCTACACCGATACCCCAAAGAAAAAACCTCGCCACAAGGGGACGAGGGGGGTAAGGATGCTCAGATTACAACTGTTAGTACAGTGAATGCACTGGCGTGTGCATACTTAAAGATTATACCGGTCGAGTTGTATGGACCTAGAGGAAAGGTCAAGACAACAGCTCTTCTGGATGAGGGATCGACCATGACACTCATAGAGGAGTGTATGGCTCAGAAATGAGCGCCTCGCGGACGTAAAGAGGGATTACGTATCGAAGCCGTGGGAGGTAAGCGAATTAACGACGACAGTTCGTATCGCTTAAACATTAAGATAAAAGGCATTTACTCGAGCGACTTAGAAGAGATAAGTGTACAAACAATTAAGTCACTTAACCTTTCTCCGCAGTCGGTAAGCCGAGAATTATTGCAACGGTGTTCTCATTTGACACCGATTAAGGATGAGTTGATGTATGAGAGGTCCAAACCTACCATATTAATTGGTCAGGACAATTGGCATCTCATAGTTACTCGTGAATTAATTTCAGGAGGTAAGAACCTACCTGTAGCATCGCTCACCAAACTTGGATGGGTTTTACATGGTCACATATCGGGTGGTATTAAACCGATCAAGATCGTTAACCACATTTCCACCAAGAAGGAGGAAGATATGGATAAATTGATCAAGGAATATTTTAGTTTGGAATCTCTGGGAGTGTCGGCTAGAAAGCCCGTGAACGACCCAGAAGAACGAGCCTTAAGTATTTTGAACAAAACGGTACGTCGTATACCTAATAATAGGTACGAGACTGCTTTGTTATGGCGCACAGACAATGAGTGCATGCCGTCGAATAGAGCGCAGGTTGAAAGTCGCCTGTTGAATATTGAAAAAGAGCTCGACAAAAATAGCGAGTTGAAAAAGGAATATGAGAAGCAAATTGAAGATTTATGGCCCAAACAAGTGGACACCATAAAAAGCTTAGAAACAGGTGAAGAAAAATCGCCAAAGGGCGTAAATGCGTTAAGAAAGCAAGAACCGTTAAGTCTACCCGACTACGGACGATTTAGCAGCTTTAAGAAATTCCTTGGGGCAACTGCACGCACCTTGCAAGCGGTAGAAAAATTCAAGAGTTTAAGAAAGTCGGTTAAAGGACCCGACGACGCAGCCGAAAAGTCGGTTATGTGTTCCAACAAAGTTTTAGCAAAGTCGGTTAAAGGACCCGATGGCGCGTTGGACATAGCGCTCTTGAAAAAAGCGGAATTATTAATTTGGAAGTTCGTTCAAGACGAGTGTTTTTATTCGGAAATAAAGTGCTTGAAAGCAGGCAAAAGTGTTGAAAGAAGTTCACGCTTAAGTAAATTATCTATGGAAATAGGAGAAGATAACTTACTCCGTTTAAATGGACGTTTACCTTTCAAGTCTAATTTGACCGAGGAAAGTAGAAAACCTGTCATATTGGACGGTAAACACGAAATCGTTAAAATGATGATTAGAGAAGTTCATCATCATTTTGGACATGCCAATCACCAGACGGTGATGAATGAGGTGAACCAGAAATTTTATGTCTTGAACTTACGTAATGTAGTACGTAGTGTGTCACATCATTGTCAGTGGTGCAGGACATACAGAAACAAACCGCAGAACGTGCCACAAGGAAATATTCCTCTGGAGAGAATAGCTCATCATGAACCACCTTTTACATGCTCAGCTGTGGATTATTTCGGTCCTATGAGTGTAACTATAGGAAGGCGACACGAAAAACGTTGGGGTGTTTTATTCACGTGTCTGACTACCAGAGCAGTACATCTGGAAATAGCAGCCTCATTGACACCAGCGTCAATGATAATGGCGTTGAGGCGATTTATCGCCAGAAGAGGAAAACCGGCCGTTATATACAGCGATAACGGGACAAATTTCAAAGCTGCGAATAAGGAATTATTGAAAGCATGCGAAGAATGCCATGAGGGCATGAAAAATGAGTCATTTAAGAAATATATTAAATGGAAATTTATACCTCCGGGAGCACCGCACATGGGTGGCGCCTGGGAGAGGTTAGTAAGGTCGATTAAAATTGCGTTGACCGCTACGCTCAGAGAAAAGAGCCCACGAGAGGAGGTTCTACATACGTTACTTTTAGAAGCAGAGCACACAGTGAATTCCAGGCCTCTGGTAACATTCAGTATGGATAGTCCTGAAGAGGGTTTGACACCCAATCATTTTCTTCTGGGACGCTCATGTGGTGATCGACCACCTGGATTATTTCTAGAGCGGCATCTGACGGGTCAACTCAATTGGAAAGCTGCACAGAGGTTAGCCGACCATTTTTGGACAAGGTGACTGAAGGAATACATGCCTACCTTAATACCGCGAACAGGTAATAACGGAAAGTCCATGGAACCTAAAGAAGGCGATATTGTTTTGATAATAGATCATTCGTTGCCACGAAATACGTGGCCGAAAGGCAAAATTAGTAGAACGTTACCGGGACCAGACGGTCACACCAGAGTGGTTGACGTCATTACTAGCACAGGTATCTTGAGGAGACCTACATCCAGAATAATAGTCCTGGTACCCGCGACGCCTCCCAAATGATGGTGCTAACGCACGGGGGGGAGATTGTTGGCGACGCGCCTATAAGAATGTTTCAGTTTATTAAGTCAGCCGATGACGAATAACTTTTCAAAGACTTATTGTCCAATTTAAATGTTCTGATAAGAAAATGCTTAGTTAAATCTTAAAGAAATGTCGAATTAATGATAAGAAGGTCTTGGGTTCGACTCCCAGGCCAGACTAGTTTGTTCGTTTTCCTAAGTAATATCGCTTAATAAATTCATAAGGAATTTTATGTTATAAATTATATTACCGGATTTGTTCCCCGGTTGAAATCATCTTTCCAATGATGTAAATTCAAAGGAATATTAAAGTGAAGTTAGAGATCGGATTGGTTCCCCGGTCGAGATGATCACTCTGTGCACAAACAGAAATAACGAAAATTAATTGCATAAGTATTGTCTTGTATAAGTATGATATGTTTGTACGAAAACAAATGCCTATTTGTTATGATTGATTAATGAAAACATTCACTTGTATTGTTATCTGATAAGAAGCATGATAACGAATAAGAGTCTTATCAGAAATAGTTTCCTACTGTTTGAAAATTATGTAGAAGCACTCGTTTATTTAATATTGTTAAAATTAAGTGTATTTCAGACTTTCATTTTTCTGATAGTCGAGAGCCGTGCAAAGTTAGTTGTTCAAATAGTGTGAGTTCACGGAAGCACGCTGGCCACGCCCTTAGGAGGCCGAATATGTAAAAATGTAAAATGTTTGTAATTTCAGCAATTTATGTAAAATGACTTGTAAAACATTTCAGGTTGATTGTACGTGCTAAAAAGGTGAATTCTGTGTTATTTTATGTGAAAATTCCTGTGCATAAGTGAAATAATGATAGTTTTGTATAAGAAATTTAAAAGTGTTTTAAATAGTGAAATAAATAGAGAAAATGTAAATTAAACTATTGTATTAGTTAACATATGTATAAATTCAAGTGGGAAACATTGTTTTAACTTTCTGTGTTAAATATTTAAGAAGTTTGGATTTTGGATTTGTGAGTAAAGTAGGCATATTTTGTTTTATAAATTAAAGGATTTTTGTAATACGGAAAAATAATGTATATCATGGTGTAGATATTGTTTTGTGCTATCTAAATAGATAACTTGTATTTATGTGTGATTTATGTGAATAAAGAAATTAAGTGAAACGTGAGAGAGTAATAGTACAAATTCATGTTGTTAAGTTGCGCAGGCACGCGAATGGCGCGGCTCACTTTCGCGTATAGTTCTGGGGGTAGCTTAGTGAACGGGTTTTATTGCAATTCGTTCGGGGAAGAAAATAGTTCGGGGAAGAAAATAGTTCGGGGAAGAAAATAGTTCGGGGAAGAAAATAGTTCGGGGTAATAGTTCGGAAAAACAAGAAAATCCTTCGGGAAAAGTAAAAAACCAGCAGTCAAGAAGAAAAGTATAGGGAAAAGTGATTACTCTCTCACGGAACGGTTTGAAGATAATTGCTGTTTCATTCCCAAGATCCCTTAAGTTATACAGTCCACATCGAAGAATTAAGGCGTCGGGACCGGGACGACTTCGGAAGACCCGTAATCCCCGTCTGAACCTACTTGCTGAAAAGGAACGAGGTTATCGCCCTAGTGTGTTACTCCGTTGCGGAGATCACATACGTTGTTCCCGAACCCAACGTAGGCGTTGCAGGAGGCCGGATCGAGAGAAGCCTCGATTCCTCCCTTCTGTTTCTTAGTTTCCGTCCGTTGTGTCCTTTGCAATTGGTCCTTGCGAGCCGAATTCCTTTTCAATTGGTCCTTCGCAGCCGGATCAGGAGGACCTTCCGAAGCCGAATTCCTTTTCAGTTATATTCCGGTCAAGTTAGCTCGAAAAATATGGATAAGGTTACAATGATTCATATAGAGTTAAAATATGTATGAATGTTAGAAACACCATTATAAATGAAATTTATAAAATTCCTCATCGACCACACATCTGCCAAAAAATTATTCAAGATCATAGTTTATAAATATGAGTATTTTACATTTTTCAGCTATACGGTAAGTTTTATAATAAAAATAAGTCAGACAATAATTGTAGGTCGTGCAGTTTCTTATAACAAAATGTCCTAATACTTTTCTTCTTAAGAAGAGAACCATTTTTGAGAATAGCGGTTCAAAAAGTTGTGTACTTCGTAATATGCACACTTTCCTACGCATCGTGGTCGCACCACCGATTTGCGACCAGACCCTTATACACTACTACTTAATAGAATTACTACAACGATATAGAAATAATATTTGTACGGAGGCATATATTCACAATTGAACCCTTACGGTCTGATAAAGAATAAGGAACTGTCGACCCTTTGGCGGCAAAGTATTGTTACGAGCTTAGGGTTCGTGACAATAAAAATTGCCGATAAAATAACCTAAATTAACACTTTAATTTACTTTACACAAATCAAAACTTAAAACACTAATAATTAAACACACTAATTCACTTAATTTCGCTCCGAAGCTTCGCTCGTATCGCCAATTCAATACTACCTCGATCGCATCTTGCAGCGCCTATTTATATAAATTAGCAAAATATCCAGAATGTTCAAGTAAACACGCGCAAGGTACCGAGAGTTCGAGTTTTAAACTTCAAGAAATTTAGTTCTTCGGTTCGAGACTAGATGGCGTTAGTGCGCCGATTTGAGCGCATAACACTGCCCCCTCCTAAGACATGCCCGTCCGGAGCATTATCGGCCCCATAATAACGCGCTAGGCGATCCACATGGACGATCTTAGGAGTCCCTCTTGCGCCTTTCTGTATCCGGTAGGTTACATCGTTGATCCTGGTCACAATCCGGTACGGGCCGTCCCATTTAGCTTGAAGCTTAGGAGATTTCCCTTTACTGCGGACTGGATTGTGCAACCACACAAGTGAACCTTCGTCGAACCCTTTGTTGTTCATTTTGCGATCATACCGGGTTTTCATCTTTTCAGACATTTGCTGGCCCGATTGTCTGACGTGCTCATAAACGTCATTCATTTTGTTCCGCAAGTCATTTGCATATTCGGTTATACTGCGTGGAGCATCAGATGGTATCTCGGTGATCAGGTCTGCAGGCAGCCGTAATTCTCTTCCAAAGTTTGCAAAAGCTGGTGTCACTGCTGTACTTTCGTGAACAGCGCTTCGATATGACAACAAAAACGGTTGTATGTGCTTGTCCCAATCTCGTTGCCGATTGTCTACAACTTTTGCTAGGTACCTCTCTAATGTCTGATTAAATCGTTCTACCATTCCATCAGATTGCGGGTGATAAGAAGTCGTTCTTGTTTTATGAGTACCAATAACTCGGCAAGTTTCCTGGAATATTTGAGACTCAAAATTCCTTCCTTGATCGCTGTGAATCTCTAAAGGTACTCCAAAACGACAGAAGACTTCATGAAATAGTTTATCGGCAACTGTTGAAGCTTCTTAATTTGGAATGGCGAAGACTTCTGGCCACTTAGTGAAGTAATCCATCACAACCATGAAATACTTGTTACCGCTTTCACTCTCCGGAAACGGCCCCGCCACATCAATGGCTATTCTCTCCCATGGTGCACCAACGTTTTACAACTTCAATTCACCTCTACTACGAGTCTGAGGTCCCTTTACAGCCGCACAACTTGTACATTTGCGACACCAGTCCTCGACATCGTTTCGACAGTGGACCCAGTAAAACCGTTCTCGGATCTTCAGTAGAGTTCGTTTAACTCCCAGATGGCCTCCTGAATAATCATTATGATACAGCTGTAGAATATCCGGTACTTTAGCTTTAGGGACAACCATTTGTGAATGACAGCTGTCTCCCCGAACATTTTCCCATTTACGGCACAGAACTCCATCCTGAAGCAGCAAGCTGTCCCACTGGGCCCAATAGCTTTTAGTGGTCGAACTCATCGCTGAGACGTCGCTCCACTTGGGCTTGGGAGCACTGACCTTCATCCATTCCAGAATCGGCTTGATGTCCGGATCTTCCTGCTGTGCACGTTGAAAGCTGTCCTTCCACTCGTTGCTGAGGTGGTCTGCCCTGAGCATCCTCACGGATACCACTTCCTTACTCTCTTGCCTAGTACAATGTTTGCAATCTTCAGGACAAGGTCTTCGTGATAATGCATCTGCGTTGCCATGAGATTTCCCGCTGCGATGTTCGATCTCAAAGTCGTATTCCTGCAGTAGTTCAATCCACCTCGCAACTTGTCCTTCTGGATTTTTAAATTGCAATAGCCATTTCAGTACAGCATGGTCAGTTCGTAAGTGAAATTTTCGCCCCAGAAGATATTTGCTAAAATGCTGCAACGACTTTACCACAGCTAGCAATTCGCGTTTTGTGATACAATAGTTCCTTTCCGGTTTTGACAACGACTTGCTGAAGTACGCTATCACGACCTCTTGGTCACCATTCCGTTGAGACAATACACCGCCAAGTCCTATATCACTTGCGTCTGTGTCAACTATAAATTCTTTGCTCGCATCAGTGTATCCCAAAATAGGTGTTTTGCACAGACGGTCCTTGAGCTCCTGGAATGCGATATTACAACTTTCATCCCAGCAGAAATGTCGCTTCTCCTCGGTTAGCTTATGCAGAGGTTTGGCTATATCTGCAAAGTTCTTCACAAATCGCCGGTAATAGGAGCACAAACCCAAAAATGCTCTAACCTGCGTCTTGTCTTTTGGAACCGGCCAATCCTTTACAGCTGCAATTTTCTCTGGAGCCGTGCGGATACCTTCTTCCGACACTATATACCCCAAAAAGTTGACTTGCCGTTTGAATAGTGAACATTTCTTCGGACTCAGCTTGAGATTGGCACTCTGAATCTTCATGAGCACGCGTCCCAGGTTTTCAAGGTGTTCCTCAAACGTACGGCCCACGATGATGATGTCATCCATGTATACCAGACAGGCATCGCCAATTAGCCCGGTAAGTACAAGTTCCATCAGCCTTTCAAACGTTGCTGGGGCATTGCACAACCCAAACGGCATTACTTTGAATTGCCACAGACCCTTTCCCGTCGAGAACGCAGTTTTCTTCTTGTCCTTAGGGTCAATTTCAACTTGCCAGTAGCCACTTTTTAGATCCAGCGTGCTAAATCATTTTACTCCTGTAAGCATGTCCAACGTGTCATCAATTCTTGGCAAGGGATAGCTGTCCTTCTTTGTAACGTCGTTCAGACGACGGTAATCAACACAGAACCGCATGCTGCCATCCTTCTTTTTTACCAGCACCACGGGTGAACACCATGGACTAGATGAAGGTTCAATAACACCATCCTTCACCATTCCCTCAATCATGGTTTCCACTTCCTTTTCACGTGCTACCGGCAATCTTCTTGGCCGCTGACGGATAGGCAATTCCTCTCCTGTGTTTATTTTGTGTTGAACTTAGCCAGTCTTTCCTATGTCAGCATCGTTTGACGAGAACACATCGGCGTACTTGAGTAACAACTTCTTCGCCTTGACCAATTCGTTCGGGGAGAGAACACTGCGACAGTCTTCCAAAAGTGTGGTCACTCTCGTTTCTGGATCCTTGCTGGGGGTCCTACTCGATATATATTTGCACCGACGTAACCAATCCACTTCCTCACAAGTGCCAACCAGTGTGCCTTTTTCTATAATCTGTTCCCGGTCGCAAAGGTTCAGCATACGTATTCTTGAGATGTCAGTGGTTCTGACCAAGGTTCGAGCTACTTTCCATGGAAGGTCATTGTTTACCCTTTCCACAAGTACACAACGGTGAGCTTGCCCAGCGTTTCGGGGAAGACTAACCGGAACAATCGTTTCCGATCTCAGTGGAAGAACAATCTTCTTAATGCTGTACACGTTCCCTGGTAACGCACCTTCCATAAGAAGTTCCTCCTGTCCACATTTCAAAACACCTTGCTTAACGTCGATCTCACAACAATTATTCCTCATAAAGTCTAGGCCTAGGATGCAGTCGTCCATTATATCAGCCACGATGACATTATGCAGGTAGATCACGTTGCCAAGCTTCAACTCCATCTCCTTCTCTCCACGGAAGGGTATACGCTGACCGGTGACTGTTACCAAATTAATGCGTTCTCGGTTGTATGCGGAGTTCCCAAGGGACTGACTTATAAGTTGGGAACTAACAACCGTACGAGAGGCTCCAGTGTCTATGGTCAGTTTACACGGCATTCCGTTGACCTCGCCCTTGATGATTAGACTGTTCCCATCATGAGTTTGTGAGATCGAGATCCTTGGGGCTCTTTTAACATCAGCCAGCTTCCGCCCCGCAGTTCTGGCTTTTACTCGTTTCCCTGCTGCTGCTGGGCGGTGCTGTTGGCCGCACTACCCTCCTGGGATCGTTCACCTTCCCTTTCTAAGGTTCGCTTAGGGCAGCTGGATTGAAGATGGCCCTTTTCCCCACAGCCATAGCACCTAGGGCTGTATCCTTTGTTGCGGTCGCGAACTGTAGCTGCTGCAACCTCCCTGACGCGATGGGAACGATGATCCTGCCGCACGGCTTCTACCTGCAGTGCATGGGCCAAGGCGTCCTTAAGCGTCTCGTGGTGCCCGAGCCTCACAACAGCTCTGACTTCCAGGTCGCGGATGCCGTCGATGAATGTCTGCACCAGGTTTCCTTCAATGAGCGCAGGTACAGACTGGTATGCTTTTCGAACCATCTTCTCCACCTCAAGGGCCCACTGCTGCAGGTTTTCGTTGCTGCGTTGCACGCGATCTTTAAGCTGCGCGCGAAAGACGTGTTCCAGGTGAGCGTCACCATATCTCGCCTCCAATGCCTCAAGGAGCTGCTCGTAGGTAACTTTCTTACCGAGAGCTTCCAACACGGTTAAGGCTTTGTCGCGCAGGCCTAAGGGGAGTGCAGTCATGGCCTGGCTTTTATTCCAGCCGTTTGCCTCCATGACGGCCTCGAACTGGATTTTGTAGGCCGACCAGGAAGAAGTCCCGTCGAACGATGGTACCTTGAACCCACGTGGCGAAGGTGTAGTAGCTACTGCGGGGGCTGCAATTCCATCTCCAAGTTTGAGTTCATCCAGCGTTTTCTTAACTTGGTTGATTTGGGTCTCAGTTTCCGACAGGCGGTTGTCATGTTGAGCAACCCTATCCTTCACCTCCCTTATCTCTTTCCCAAAGGTAGCGTGAAGGTCCTTCATGAGGAGCATCTGCTCTTCCAACCGACGAGCCTGTTCCGCCTGCTGATCTTCCAACCGACGGGCCTGTTCCTCCTGTCGGCGGGCCTGTTCCTCCTGTCGGCGGGCCTGTTCCTCCTGTCGGCGGGCCTGATCCTCCTATCGCCGGGCCTGTTCCTCTTGTCCGCTCTGCAGCTGCTCTTTTAACTGACGGACCTGTTCCTCCTGTCGGCGAGCCTGCTCCTGCAGCATCACCATCAGAGCACCTAAGTCAGGTGCTGCAGATGTAGGAGCTACTGACGGGCCTGCAGCCGGCGACTGGCCCTCCCCGACGTCTGCGGCGTTGCACCACCAAATCTTCTTTGGTCCGTCTCCTGCTGGCGTTGACTTCGGGTACGGACACCCTCCGTTTCCTCCTTAGGTAAAATCGGCATAATTTTATCCCACTTCTGACACCAATTGTTACGAGCTTAGGGTTCGTGACAATAAAAATTGCCGATAAAATTACCTAAATTAACACTTGAATTTACTTTACACAAATCAAAACTTAAAACACTAATAATTAAACACACTAATTCACTTAATTCCGCTCCGAAGCTTCGCTCGTATCGCCATTTTGCCGCCGAAGGGTCGACAGTTCCATATACTGATAGCCCAAATATATCTACATCTATCCGCGATTAATAATCAAAATGCAGATCCATTGTCAAACCTGAGAACTATGATGAAATTCCTAAAAAGGGTCTCCGGTTCTATACTCACTATACAAAATACAACATTGAGCTGCTATTTTACGCTGACAATCTGTGAGAGCGTGGACCTACCCCGGTCAAGCCGAAAAATCATAATATGGCCACAACGTGGCACTACTACGTTCATGCTTTTGTAACACTGACTTGCCCGTCCGTATCTGGAAACAGAACTACCTGGTCTAATTTATTGTTAGGTATCAAGTGAATTTGGTGACCTGAATGATATTTGGATGAGATTGATACTTATAATTATATGAAAAGTACCTTTAGTATAGGTCTATATAGCTGTGGTTTTAGGACAGTCATGTCTATGGTGTTCTTCAACAGATGTTGCTCAAGGCCGTACGGATATATAAAACAATCCAATGGGTTTACTTCGAATTGATATTCTCAGAATTATACAATTTGCAGGCATAAATTACACATATCAATATTTTTATGTACATCAATATTTATTAATTATATAAATAATTGATGTACATAAAGGCAATTGACATGCATATTCATACGTGGTAGAGCCATGCTGCAATTATATTAGTAGTATAGTTGTAGCACGAATGGGTCGGCTCGACCGGGGAAGGACCACGCTCTCACAGAATACCAGCGTGAAATAGTAGCTTAATGCTGCTGTATTTCGTATGGTAAGTGTAGAGAACCGGAGACCCTTTTTACTGGAAATGAGGCATTCCATCTCAGTCCTCACGGGTGACAACGCATCTGCATTTTGATTTGTAATGGAAGATAGATGTAGATGTCTGTGGGCCGCAGCAACCACTTACCATCAGGTGGACTGTGTGCTCGTTTGTCACCCTATTCTATAAAAAAAAGAAATATTATTTAGCCTTCTGTCTTTTAGTACAGCAGAATTGAAATAAAGTTTTCTTTCTTTCTTTCTTATTTCTTTTCTTTCTTTAAACCTTCTCCTCTTCCGAAGTTTTCAAAAAAGGGTCTCCGGTTATCTACCGTCACCATAGGAAACTCACGACGACAACTCACTCGCAACAACGAATTGTGTTAATAAGTCAGAGCCTTGTTAATTAGTAAAAATTGTTACGTCTATGTAATTTCAAGTTATGTCTGACAAATAACTTCGTGCTATTTACTTTTTATATTTGTACTCGCCGTTTTAACTTGACTTTCGCCACTATGATGATAAGACACTCCTACTAATAGTTAATTCAATCAAGTCATTGTTAATTAATAGAAAACAACTGATCAATACCGTGTAGTGGGGGTGTAAGAATATCCACTACCCCATATCGTCCCGTGAGTGTCGTAAGAAGTGACAGAGGGAAACAAACAAACCAAAACAAACATGGCCAGGAGTCTTCCTAGTAACATCTATAAAATGTAAAAGCTGCAGTTATCAACCCGCATGCCAAGCGTTTCAACTACGGTAAATCCCCCTAATGACGCAATCTATGGGGAGGCTTATATTCAACTGTATTTATTTAATAGGTAGTATTGATAACGCCATTGACATAGTCTAGTGGTTGTAAACGCGACTGCTGATCATGAGATCCCGGGTACGCATCCCGGATCAGGCCGAAAAAATCCAAAAAATTCGTCAAGAAATTCTCACTGGCTGCCTGGAGTCGGGAAGTTGGCGGTGTCTCATCTTCGGTGCCTCGGAAAGCACGTTAAGCGGTTGGTTGGTTCTGCCTCTCTCTCATCGTTTTCGTTTACCGTCCCATCATTTTATGAAAACCAGAGAATGGAGATTGCACCTGTGCTTGTGCATAAACTTGGGTACGATATCCCGTCCCGCGCTCTGATGACTAGTCTCCGTTAAGGCTGGCTGCCGTGACCGAAATTCAGTCTGGAGGACATTATTGATACGGTAGTCTTTTTGAAAAAAAAGTCATTTTAACATTAGAGTGCAAATGCTTTATTGCATAAGAGCATTTATCACCCTTTTTCTTTCAGCGTGCAGCCGTACGATTTTTACATCATGGGATATAGACGAAAGTTCTTATGGCTACCAATAGATGCCACTACAAACATCTCATTTTCGCCAAATTAAAAACGACAATGGCCATAGATCACTACTTCTCAGCCCTGTGGACTTAGATGAAATGTCTAACAGTCTGTAACTTCTTAATATGATAGTCAAGTATCGATTCTTGACCATTATTCATCTTATATTATAAACCAAGAGTTTGGTTATATATATATATATATATATATATATATATATATATATATATATATATATATATGTCGGAAATGGTGTAACACAATAAGCCAAAATTGTGTGGGAAATAACAGGATAGCGTTAATTATTAAAAATGGTAAAAATGTGAGAGCTGATTTCAACTTGCTCTCTTGCTTGCGCAATTTATTGTATTCAATAATAGGACAGCGTAACGCTCTATACATTCAGCATAGAGTAATTACGGTTTGGCCATACTGCAGTGTGTCCCTGTCACAATTACACACCGGCGCAATGTGAAGGACACAACTACATGATTGTTGGAGCGGGAAACCTAGTGGTTGTTTTTATGGTGAGGCAGCACCACTGTCCCCATTTGACAAGGGTTCAGTCGAGCTACCGCATATTGTTTCCATTGTAATGAAAGAGATCTAAGACCACACACTTTTAATTTAGCACTACCACTTTATTCTACACTTCCTAATATGAGACTCACAAATAATACTTGCAAAGTTTTACCAGGAAAATAGAACTACACTGACGAGCGCAGGAACTGAAGTGATTCTGTTGCCGCGTTCATTCAATAAGGAAAACGTAATAACGACTTAGGTGTGCTCTGATTGGTCGACGATTTGATTGGTCAATACTTGACTAAACAATAACTTTTTATTGAATTCATTAGGTTACTTAAACAATTTCAATTATCAGGATTATTAATCAAATCGACAATTATTTATTCTACGATTTAAAACCATATTTGAGTTAAAAGTTGATAATGGAATAAATAGTTGTTTTACCAGGAATTAGTGGTCAATAAAGAGATTTGTAAACCAAAAGAGTTTTAAAGAACTAGCTAGTTACATGTTATGTTTCTGATAAACCGCTCTTATTAAATTGTAGTATTAATAATTATACACCGTTGATTATTATAATCAATTAAAAGACGATGCAAAGCCTATGCTTTGTCAACCGATGATGTACTTGCTCCGACATATATATATATATATATATATATATATATATATATATATATATATATATATATATATATATATATATATATGTATAATTACTTAATCAATGAGACCATCTACCTAGCTCCTGTAAAAGACGCGTGATTTATGCATCTATGTCGATTGAATAATAACTCAATAAATTTAAAAAAATTATAATTATAGTATTTGTTACTAACTCCATTAAAGTTACACTTATTGGATCCCAGCGTAGTTATGAACCATCGTCTTGGCGAATATATTATATATTGTATAAATGTTACTCCAATCGGGCAAACCGGTCAGAAATTACACGATCGCTAGTAAACACACCAATGATTATATAATTAAAGACACAATACACAGTAGCATGTTTTGCATTTCACCAAGGACAAAATTTTTGTGATCTTGATCTTGAATTAACACCCAACATAGCCTTTCAGCTGTTTAATATTCAAAATTTTGGAACTCTTACGAATAATAAAAAAATACTACATTGAAATAAAGTTTAAATATAACCATTACTGTCGGTTAATGTTAATTTTTTTAACAAACCAAAGTTCTTTAACAATCTCAGAAGTTGTTCCTCTTAAAATAAGTCATGTCCTTAACCACCTTAACATCAATAAAAATTAAAAATAAGGATTCATTAATTTTATCATTTAATGGCGGCTAAACGCGATAAAATTTCCAAAATATGGTCGTTCTATGTAAATAACAGATTAAGTTAGATCAGCATTACAGAGATATATTATGATCATTAGCCATTTACAAGTCCACTGCTAAGCATGGACCTCCTCTAAAAATGCCACGAAGCACGATCCTGAGCTACCTGCGTTGATCGACTTCCTGCATTTTTTTACCACTCGTAACTCCATCTAGCGGGAGAATGCCCTACACTTCGCCTACCGGTACGAGGCTGCCACTCGAGAACCTTTTATCCCCATCGGCTATCGGTTCCTCGAGCTATATGGCCGGTCCATTGCCACTTCAGCTTACTAATCTGTTGGGCTATATCCATCACTCTGGTTCTACTGCGGATATCCTCATTTCTAAGTATATCATGCAAAGAAACTCCGAGCACAGCCTTAGTAATATATAGTTCGCTGAAACTCTTGAGCTTCCTTATACGACCAGCAGTGAAGGACCCCATCTCAGAACCGTAGGTCATCACTGGCAAAACGCACTGGTTGTATAATCTAGTTTTGAGGTTTGGAGGTATGCCTGACCTATGCTTCAATTTCTTGAATGCTGCCCAGCCGAATTCATTCGTCGATTGACCTCTCGGTCGAAGTCTCTTAGTCCTATAATGGCGGTGTAAAAATATACACTACTCCATATCGCCCCGTACCCCATATCGCGTCCACCTGATGGTAAGTGAATGCTGTAGCCTGTTGATATCTATATCTATCCTCGAATTAGAACCGAAATGTAGATGCGTTGTTACCCCCGAAGGATCGGGATGAAATGCCTCGATTCCAGTAAAAAGGGTCTCCGGTACACTCACCATACGAAACACAGCAGCATTAAGCTACTATTTTACGCTGGTATTCTGTGAGAGCGTAGTCCTTCCCCGGTCGAGCCGACCCATTTGTGCTACAACTATACTACTAATATAACTGCAGCTTCGCTCTGCCCTATGATCAATTTTATTGATCGAAGTCTCTACCACATATGAGAAACTGAAAAAAAAAGATAGACAGCATCATCATCCTGATTACGGCTCACAATAATACAATCTGAGGTTGCAAATAACTTTGCAGACTAAGCGTGGCAACTATGGAAAATTCTATGAGACAATCTATGGAGAGGGACTAAGTTCAGAAGTTTTATAGGCCATAGTTGATGGATGGAATGTAAGTAACCTTTAACCACTCAAGGTACATTTTATATAACAATGAGGTAACAAACAAAATTATAAATTGCTACTGCAGCCCTGCTACTGATGAACATCTGCAACCAACTTTAAACAAAAACGTTAGATATAACGTTATCACCTCTGATCTAAGATAGAATATCTCATAGCCTTTAATTGTATTGACTTTCAATACCCTTCAGACCAGAACAGAGTAGCGCAAGTATTCGGCGGCATTAATAGTTAAGAGGGTAAACAACAATAATCGAAGCTGGTAAAGTCAAACTGACAGTTTCACAGTCACTTACAAACTCCATAAAATGAACGCAAATTATTGGAAGTGAATTTACGAAGTTTCATTTGTTGCACCTCTGGGAGACGGAATCCAACAGCTCCTATATCAATTTGACGTGAAGTTTACTTTAGGCGATCGCGTCTGGATTAAATATAATGTTTATATATTTAGTTATTTATTATATTTATTTAGTTATTATACTCCGTATTTCAGCTATACTATGGTTCTAGCACGAATGGGTGGGCTCAACCGAGGACGGTTCACGCTCTTATAGAATGCCGGCCTGAAATAAGAGCTCAATGCTACTGTGTTTCGTATGGTGAGTTTAGAGAACCAGAGACCCTTTTTACTGGAAACAAGGCGTTCCGTCTCAATCCTAAGAGGTAACAACGCATCTGCATTTTGATTTTTATTCGAGAATAGATATAGATGTCTATGGGCCACAGTATTAACGTATTATAAGGTGGACTGTGTACTCGTTTGTCACCCTAACGCTATTAAAAAAAACGTAAGGATATGCCTTATCCTAAAGGCTCCCGCGAAAAGAGTTCAGCGGAGCGTGTGGCGTAACGACGTTGTTGTCATACATTTAAGCGGCCACACTGTAGTACAGAAGCGTATGTTTCTACACTCAGAGGGTATTAAACAATATAATCAATTTTATTATAATACATCAATTTAAATATACTTAATATTTTTCTTAATTTTTTCTTAATTAAATATAATAGTTTCCTGCTGCGCAAGTACCAGCATGTGACAAGTGAAAAGAAGACATGTGAAAAGTTATAAATTTTACACTTTTGTAAAATAAATAATAATTATAACAATTATGACCAAAAATTTCTCAACGAAACCCCTTGAAAAAAAATTATAGTCTTAATTTTCAATAACGTGGAACATTGCTAATTATGGCTTTGTGCAAAGACCAAAACCGGAGTTATATGTCTACTTGCCACAATTCGATTTACTTAATTTTTTTAACTTCCACAAATTACGTTGTTTCGCAGTGAAAAAATGTCTTATTAGGATTTTTGGTAAGCTTTTGCAGATTTTTGTACAGTTTATTTAATGTATGTACCTTTAAATACTATAATAATATATACCTAGTGTTTTTCGGCGTGTATTAGATCATTTATACCTTTAAATATTATAATAATATATACCTAGTGTTTTCGGCATGTATTAGATCATTTCTACGGTACGTTTTATATGGTATAATTTTGTAAAATATATTTTTCTCTTAATATGTTTAATATCTGAATAAGTTTAAAATTAATTAAGCGTTTATCATATTTAATATTTTGTTTATTAATTAAATTGAATCGAATTTTTTTATGCTATGCTTTATTTTTATTTTATTGTATTTGTATTATTGTTTTGCTTTAATACAATGGGTGGGTAACATCATTTCGTTAGTTGTTATTTGGAAATGCTGCCACCCATCTACCAGCTTATTTACCTTTTCCATCTCCTATTAAACCCATGAGACAATGATATGATGTAGTGAATATTCTTACATTGCCACTTTAAGGTCAAAATAGGACCAAAGAACATCATGATCAACAATATGTCTAAATATATGTCTTTGGAAATTAAACATACAAAAACAAAAAAAGTCCATTTCATTTGAAGTAAATAGTAAACGTAACTTTCTTTTTATATTCAAGCGAATATAAGGAGCCCAAATTCCTGCCAATTAATTCTATTGAAATTATAAAACATCGTAAGTGAAATTATAAAAAATCGTAACAAAGGGCGGCAAAGTATTACACGAACCCGCTTATGATCCTGTTATTAATCAAATTAAACCATATGCCAAGCAAATTAACTGCAAGGCTATTCAGTATGCTGTGAAGTCATTGATTATGAGCCAACCAAAATTAATAATTAATACCTAAGGATAGTCCGGGTCAGTTAACTATCATATCAGCATTATTAGGAAGTTGAAAACCTCTGGTCACCATGAATGCTGCGATTACTCCAAACCATCCATTACAGCACATAAAAGTCCGCTGCTTAACATAAGCCTCTCCGATATATTGATTCAAAGGGAGAAATTTGCCATAGATGCTACGCTTAGCGGGCGAGTTGGCAACCGAAGTTTTCTTATAAATTTGAGTTGTTATTAGAAGGATGCTGCTGCCTCTTGTTTCAGTTTGCCACTGGTGCCTTTACGATACCCACGGGACGATATGGTGTAGTGGATATTCGTATACAGCCACTACACGGTTACATCACTCTAATTTCGGGTGCTAAAAATAACGAAATCAAACCTGATAATATTGCTTTTAAATAATAGCTTCGTAATAAGCTTTTAAAGACAACGCTTACGCGTATATATTAAAATTAAAGTAACAGCCTACTACGTCTCACTGCTGGGCACAGTTTTAGGGCTACGAAAAGTCCGCTGCACTGCCCTAATGCGTGTTGGTGGAATTCACGTCTTCGAAATATACTATTTTAATTCTAACACATGCAGATATTTTCACCACGATATTTTCCTCCACCGCCGAGAACTTCGTAAATTAGCATTTAAATTTGTACCTAACAATTTAATTAGTGCCTTATATGTAGTTAAATATCAACATTATTTTTTATATTTGTTTTTAAATGTCATTTTTGTTTATTATTTTCTTCTCCATGATGCTACTCGTACATCTACGTCATATTCTCACCACTGCATGGGTTGCCTAGAACAGAATACCACATAGCATTAAGTCTGGCTTGTGCATTATATTGTAATAAGGAATGCAACAAATTATACTTACTTACTTACTTATCGTCACGCACAATCCCTAACGGGGTAGCCAGAGAGAACAGATCGCCAAGTGTCACGATCCTTACATACCTCTTTCGCTTCTTTCAGGTTCATTAACTTCTTCATACATGCACGTCTAGGTATCCGAGTACTCTTGACCCTCCCCTCTTCGAGCAATTTATAAATAAAATAATTAAATAAAAATAACTATATTCACAACGCTAAATATAAAAATATGACAAAAAGGCTAGATTTAATAATTTCTTATATTTACGCGAACACTACACATTGATTAAAACTACTTTTACGGAAACGTCAGGAATTAAAAATAAAATAATTAAAAGTAAAATTAAACGCGATAAAATCCGTAAAATTTGTTTTAATCAAGGCTAGATTTATTTAATTTTCGGCCAGTCTCCACCCTTTCCTTGTTGACTTAACACGCATTCGAACCAAACGGTCTTTTGCTACGTCATTTTCAGTCTAGAGGGCATTATTATTATCAATTTATGTCCTGCGCACTTCTTCCGTCATAATCTATGAATTCATAATAGTAAAACAGTCGTCTACTTCGCTTGATTGGTTTAGTAGGAGAAAGACGATTGTCGGTATGAAGATGCGTCGCTTCCTACCATCCGCGGCCGTGCTCGGTGACGGCGCCATAGAACACTGTGCGATCAAAAGTGGAACACCATGGGATTTTAGTTAGTGTAAGTCCGGCTGAACCCATTCCTGCCCCCGCTTGGTGAGCATGCGTACGCATTAACCCATGATAAAACAATCGGTTAGTAACAAATTCTTATCCAGCAGTCGTATAGACGACGCTGAGTGGTAATTCGACTTGAAGGACCGTAGCTATCTTCTATAAATCCGTAATGATTCAGAAGGAGGCTATTGAGAGAGATCTGAAGAGGGCAGAATCCGCTCGGAGACGACGTCGCCAAGGCGTTAGTCACGGCCTTCCCCTTGATGACGGTGGGGGAACACCAGAAACGGGGCCTCTGGGGCTATGGGTGCCTAGGGATGTAGCACCCAATGAGGACGATGTTTCAGAAGTGGTCCAGAGACATCGTGATAACACTGCGAGAGCGCTGGGGTAGAAAGGACTACCACCGAACGTACTTTAGTAAAGCAGGGTGACAGAGGGGCCTCGTTGCGTTCCGAACTGAGGTCCAGGAACCCTCTTCATATATGCTAGTGCTGACTTACTTGGGGATTTCGCCAGTGGGAGACCGGCATAACCTTTTCGTTGCCCACACAGCGGATATATTAGGATTTTTCCACGACTAAAAAAAGTATAAAATTATAACCCACAAAAAGGTAAGCCTTAGTAGCTTTGAAACTACGTTACCGTTACCATGACAGCCTATCGAAAACCCTCTGCTGCACACAAGCATTGCCCATAGAATAATGTCTTATAGAGGAAATATTCGCTAAAGTTGCCACGCTTGACAGGCAGATAGGCAACCGCGGCTATTTTAACTTTTATTAGAAAGACGCTGCTGCCAATCTTTTGATTTGTTTCTCCCAGCTCAGTCAGCTCTTATAACACCCACGGAAACCGAGTTGTAGTGGCGATGTGAGGGCTAAGTCCTTGCTGTAAATTTCACAGTATACAAGTTATCTGCGTTCGATGCTCGACATCATCAAGGAAATTGTTTATTTTAATTTTAGGTCCTGATATATGACATTCTCGGCGGTGAAGGAAAACATCATGTGCCTGCATGTCTGAGAAATGAAACTAATTCGATTACTTGTAAAGTCCACCATTAAGCACTGAAGCAGCGCGGCGCACTAATTACCTATATAGGCTGTATTAGCTCTAACTTGGTACCTTATATTCTGTAGCTTTACTTTTACTGTTTGGTCAATAAGTTTTCGGAAAAGCAATAAAACTCTGGGGTGAATATATGCAAATTGTATTTATTTTTCATTTTAATCGTAGTTTAAGTTAAAATACCTTGAATAGCGTTTTGTATGTTGGTTAATTCGCTTGGAAAAAAAGCTTGATCCTTGTATTTGAAATAGGTTGGTACATCAAACATCACCCCATCGTCGTAGTGTTATTTTAAGTGTTTTTAGGTAAGTAAATTGGTGAAAATGACTTGGAACTAGGTCCGAAGAATATGGTGGGTGCTGCATTAACTGAAATCCAGCAGTTAGGATGGCATCACCTGCAATATCAGATTGATGAGCAGGGGCATGATCATGATGAAAAAGCACTCCAGCGCGTAATTTTCCTCGATATTTATTCGTTAGTTCTTCGCCTTTTATTTTTGATTAATCATGAGAAATAATCACTGATTGTTGTATCAATTTTACTTAAATACTCGATCATTACTATCCTGGTGACCTGTAATTCAGGTTTTTATTATAAAACCTATCATTGGCACCAGTCTCTCACAATGCTAGGTCCTTACCACATTGTTATTGTAAACTAGCCAGTAAGAAGTTGTGAAGAGATGAATAAATAAATAAAAAATTATAGCTTCCGCATCCCAGAAGACAGAGGCCACTAATTCTGTAGCGGACGCAGATACCGTGAATCTCTTGGCTGGCAGGAAAGATGGTCTTTTTTTTCTCCGGTACAGGTTACGAAACGAGCGCAAAAAGAATCTGATTCTTCTTCAAATATTGCTAATTTTAAGTCGACTACAGCTTTCTTTTGGGCGTTTATTAATAATCGAGAACGCAGCTCGTGGGCACATTTTGATAAATAAGTTATGGGTTAAAATAAACAGAATTGTCCTAAACAAAAGCTTTAGAAACTCAGTTTATTGCGGGATACTCACAAGTCAATCTACTTCAACAATTTCTTCGATTTTTAGCATTGCAGCTTTCTTGGTACTCCGTAATGAGTATTATCACTGCAGGAACCAGTATGCGACTGTAGAATAAGATGGAGCATTGTCAAGCAAAATAGACAGCAGTTCTTAAAACACTTTTTGTTGATAAAAATTTCAAACAGAAATATTTAATGCCATCAAAAACATAACTTGTAAAAAAAAACAAAGTCTCGCAACACAGTTCTTCTATCGTAAAAAGTAGTGAGATCCATGTAATACCAAGTCAGTTAATTTATTCAGTCCCTACGTCCCTACTAAGACAGAAGGACCCTTAAGGTCTTTCTGTCTTAAGCTATTACGTAATTAGCTAACGTAACAACATCTTGTTGTGACCATATGAATATTAAAAATCTTTTATGTTTCAAATAGACAGATTGACTTGGGCCAGTGCACTGTTAGGAGGGCCGCTCTGAAGGTGTTTTTAAAAAAAAACTTTTACACCCAATCCCAGAAGTTCTTTTGGTTTATTTCCCCAATATTAAATTAATACAAAAAATGTACAAAAAAACCGCGAACGGCGTGTGCGATATGCACTTAATATGGGTTGGAACTGCACTGCCTCGATTACCTCAAACTCTAGGCTTTTATAGTAAATATAATAATCGAGTCAGCGCTTTTATCTAACTAGGGTTGGACATAACATCTCCCCCCTTTTGACGGAGCTTATCCTTCTTTTTAATAAGGGATGAGCAGAGTCTTTCAAACGATACAGTGAGAGAAAAAAAAATGATTTGAATACAAAAATAATTAAAAAAAATAGTAAAATAGAATTGTTTCAATTATTTGTTATTATTATAAAATCAAATTGAATTGATACAAAAGCATAGTAAAATTAAACTATTCTTAAACAATATCTTCATAAAATTATAAGAAATTATTTATTAACATTATGAACTAGTAATATAGTATTTTTATAAGATTCAGTGAATAATGAAATAGTAGAAGATTCAGTGTATTAATGCTAAGATTTAATTTTTATTTCGAATACAAACATTTAGTAATATTAATATTTAAGACACCGTGTATAAAACAAAATATAAACTTATATTCTAATGTAACATGAAGCCTTATGAAATAAGTATAGTAAAGTAATATAGTTTTTAGTTATTACATAAGTTTCGATTTGATAAGTGAAATTTACCAAATGTTCTTTTCATTTGGTTTTTCACTGGCATATTGGGTAAGGATATAGAATCTTTTCTATCATCGTCTGATGATGAAATTTCAGTTAACTCAATAGAATTACTAACCTTTGATTCGTGTTTAACAATCCGTCGTATATTGCACTGATTAAATATTTGTATGCAACGGCAAGAATCATTATTTCTCTTAATAGAGCAACAAAATATTCTATAGGAAATATATAAAATTATGCAAATAATCAAAAAGTATGTAAATGATGAATAGTATTTACCATATTTTATTATGTGAGATTGTTCTTGAACTCTATTGATCTCATTTTCTAAGTTATTTAAGGAATGGTAAGAATATTTCAGAGTTTCCATATCTAGGCTAGTTAAAGATACAGTATATAAGTATAGAATTGATTTATTTAAAATTTCTTTATTACAACAATCGTCTTCTGTAATATTAAAGTTTAAATTCATCTTATTTTCGATTTTAATAGATTTAGTTGTAGATGGCATTAATTGAATTGTCTTAGAGAAACCAATACAGCTTTCGTTTAAACTTAGGATACCTGTTCCTAAAATAGTGAAATCTTGTATTATATTATTACATTTTATAATTAATTTACATTTCTCAGACTGTACATAGATAAACTTATTATTATTTATTTTATACCATACATCAATTTGTCCATATAAAAGTTTGGAGTTACATTGAGGTGGTAAAGATAACGTTACTTCGGTTAACAATTTTGTTTCACAACATGGATTCTTTATTGTAGAAAATATAGAAATTAAAGGACATATAGAATAATCATTATTAATAATATTACAATCGTTTAAATTATCTAGCAAACTATAACTAAGTCTATCTTCTGTTATTCCAAGATAAGGCTTGGTAGGTTGGATTAGAGCAAAAGAGTTAGGATTATTAGGATTATGAGGGGTTGGTAAAGGTATGCATTTGTATAAGGTGAACTTTAAAGAAGAAATCAGTGGTATGCGTAATAAGAAAATTATTCTTCTATTATAATAAAAAGATGTGAGTTTTGAAATATCTATCAAAGTGTGTATGTTTTCAATCGTCAATGGTACTGGAAACTCTAATCGCTTATTTATATAATTACTCTGTTTTAAAAGCTGGCGAAATAAGTTCGTAGGAGCTATTACACTAGGATGTAGAATGTTTGCTTTAGAAAATAAGATAGAGTTTAGTACATTATCCAAGAAATTAGAAATAGTGGCTAAAGAGCTTTCTATTATATTAAGTAAAGCATATATTATTTGTTATGTATCAATATCCGGAATCCATCTTGAGTCAAGCACTAGTCTTTCCGCCTAAAGTCAGCACTTCCGGCTACCTTACCTGCCTGGAGGGGGCACCCTACCACTGTTTTTGCTTTGTTATTTAAGCAGTGATGAGCACCAGGTCTCGTCATTATAGCGTTGTTTTTTGCGCCGTTCACAAGTCAGCCTTTTGTACGCACAAAAAAGTTTAAAATTTTCTAAAAATTAAAATAGCTACCCTACTGAAAAGATTATGGAGGAACAAAGTGTCGACGAAGTTACATTATTAAATTCTCAAAAACGTGTGCGTACTTCATCATCGAGTTCGGATAGCAGTGATTCGTCAAAAAACAGTGTTTACAGTCAAACAAGGAGACACAAGAAAAGGAAAATGGATCAAACCGTGAGTAATGAACATTTAGAATTTTTATCCCAGCAAGTGGCCTTTTTAACTAATATTATTACGAAATCTAGTGAAGTTACATGCCAAAACCAAAAAATAGTCCCTTCACTTAATCTTAACTTGCACCGACCTACAACAGAAGGCGGGGACAAAATAAACCAGCTCAAGCTATCAGATTTAAGTACCACCGTAAAAGATCCTATTTATCCACGTGCAAGTGAAATACATTTAAAGAAATTGGTAGAATTACAGCGTTTTAATTGTGATGATTGGTATGCTGTACGGTTTATCGATGCCCAGAAGAAATATTTGTCTACCCCCGGTTTTGTCGAACTTGCTGTAAATGATTCCTTAAAACGATTTGAAACTGCAATGTTACGTGATGATCCTCGCTCTTATTTGCTAGAACGTTCCTTCGCCGGATTAACCAACTCCTTACTTTGCCAAAAAGAGGAATTACAAAGAGCATTACAAGCACTAGTAGATTGGGCCAGTGATTCTCGACAAACATTGACTCCAAATTCATTATTTGATAAAATAGAAGAGTTATTTTCTAAGGAATCATCATATAGTAAAGTAACTGAAGATTTGTTTCAAATAGTTTGTGGTAGACGAGCGGATCTAATTAGCTTACGCCGTGGTTCATTACTTCGACAAATTCCTGAAGAATATCATCGCGAGGTTTTGCAAAAAATCCCTCCTAACGTAGAAACTCTGTTTAACGACGATTCCAGTTATAATCAAATAATATAATTGTGGTATAATATATAATTTTTGTTGCTGTATATCTCTTGCAATCATTCTTTTATTGTTTACCTTACACATTATAGCGTTAATAACTATCACAAGTTATTAGCACCAGGTGATAACAAACACGTCACTCAAGATGGATTCCGGATATTGATACATAACAAATAATAGAGAGTTTTACCATAAAATAAAACTTACCTATTATTTTTTAAATCAATATCCGGAATCCAGGTAAGGGCTACCTGGTGCATCATGAGTGCCATAATGACGAGACCTGGTGCTCATCACTGCTTAAATAACAAAGCAAAAACAGTGGTAGGGTGCCCCCTCCAGGCAGGTAAGGTAGCCGGAAGTGCTGACTTTAGGCGGAAAGACTAGTGCTTGACTCAAGATGGATTCCGGATATTGATTTAAAAAATAATAGGTAAGTTTTATTTTATGGTAAAACTCTCTATTTTAGAAATATGTGATAATTGATTATTATTTCTGACAATTTGGGATAATACAATATTTAAAGAATTTATTTGAGAATTTAATTTATTTTCATTCATATTTAATTTATATATCGTTGAGTTAAATATATTAATAGAAGATTTAATTATGTGAATATTATCCTTCATTAATTTTAAAAGTTCGGATTCGCTATTTTGGCAAGCGCTAATGGCTGCATCGTATTTTCGCGCATCATCAGCATCTAAAGTTCCAAAAAAGAATTTCAAAATTTCTCCACCGAATTCTAAAGCTCGTTTATGCCTTGTTTGTTCCTCGGTAGGGATTATATGCGAAAGAGATTCGAATTTAGCAAAATTAGAATTTAATAATACTTCAATAGGGCTTATGATATCATTACATTCAACGAAACTATGGAGTTGGAAGTTTTCGCAGAGCGTTGCAGTTTTAATTATAAGCGAATGCATATTCTCTAGATGTGGCTTAACTGATACTACGTCTATATGAGTTACAACATTCCAAAAATCATTATAAAAATTAATTGTAGTTATTTGATCGAAATAAATATCTGGACTATTATAAATAGGTAGAATTTGAGTTTCAGCGTTGAATTGGTGGCTTATGGCCCTGAAATAGAGTGAAATTAAGGATGAGCTGGTTTAATTTCATTAACATGGTATTTCATGTGCTTACGACCTATGAGAAGGGTTACGTTATGTTTGCCATTTAATTTAATAATTTTATAAGGACCTTTCCAGATAGGAGATAAGGCTTTGCGAAGTCTGTGGTGGCATTTTAAGTAAACCATATCGCCTGTTTTGTAGGATATGTCTGTACTATTTTTGTCATAATAATTTTTTGATGTTTATTTTTTATTATGTGTTCTAATGCTTTTTGTCGACTAAAGTTCATGCGGTATTGTAATGCGCGGATATATTCATGATAAGTAGTGTCATTGCTCGTATTATATAAAGAATTTGGTATTGTGGGTTTATGCCCATATAGCAATTCATAGGGTGTATATGTGGTAGTGGTATGAGGGGTAGTGTTGTAAGAGAATACTGCGGTTGCTAAGTAACAATGCCAATCATTCTGATTTTCATTAACGAAAGATTTCAGGTATTCCTTGAGTGTAGCATGACTACGTTCTAGGGCACCGTTTGTTTGGGGATGATAGGGGGTAGCATATAAGGGTTATTCTAAATATTTGAGTTACCTGTTTAAATAATTCCGATGTGAAACATGTGCCGAGATCCGTTAATATTGTTTTAGGAGTTCCAAATAATGAGATAAAATGAACTAGTGTACGAGCTACTTCATCACTGCTGGAAGTTATCATTGGGTATACACATAAAAACTTGGTTAGGTCATCTTGTAGAGTTAATATAAATTTAAAGTTTTGCAAGCCGGCTTCGGGTAGCGGACCGACTATATCTAAAGCTAATCTTTCGAATGGTTTTGTACTTGTGGAGGTTATCACCATTGGAGCCTTATTACATGATCTCAGTGGTTTATTTACTTGACACAATTTACAATTTTTTACGTAATTTTCTATATCAGAACGCATGTTTTTCCAAAAATATAGATCCTTTAAACGATTTAACATTCTTTTAATTCCGGGGTGACCAGCAATTGTTGAGTCGTGATTTTCTTTGAGAATTTGTGGAACTTCGGCAGGAGTAGGGTAAATAATTTGATTTCGGTATATATGAATTTTAATGTTAGTATTATGAAATATGTAAGCAATTATGTTGTATATTTTCATATAGGATAGTTTAGAGAACGGGTCAGCAAAATCGGAAATGGCTAAGTCAGTGATTTGACTATTTTCTGTTAATATATTATCGCGTAGTTGCATTAGTAAATTGTATATATTTCGGTATGTTAACTCTTCGAAATGGTGAATTCTCGTATATAAGAAATAGTATATTTTATCATTTTGCTTAACGCAAGAGATAGTGTACGGTTCTCGTTCTGAGTTTATTATACCTTCAGGATTTTGTAGCTGAGATAGAATATTTTTCAATATGGAGTAGATTCATCAAAGTCGAGAGATACGGGGCAAACAATATTATTTAATTTAGAGAGGTGTAACGCTTCTTGATGTTCTTCGATTACAGTATTTGTAGAAATGGATCTAGTAAATTGTTCTTTAAAATAAAATTCGTATTTGAGTTTGTTAAGGACTACATTTGAATTTAAGGCGTGAATGGGTATGCGTGAAAGAGCATCGGCGTTTGAATTTTGTTTTCCTTGCTTATAAAAAATTTCATAGTCATATTCCTCTAACTTGAGGCGCCAACGAATTAATCTACTTCCTGAATCCTTGACATTAAAAAGCCAGACTAAAGGTCTGTGATCAGTGACTATTTTAAACTTATTACCATAAATATAGGGTCGGAATGTTTTTACGGCGAAGAGTATAGCTAAACATTCTTTTTCTGTTGTTGAGTAATTGCCTTCCTGTTTATTTAATGTTCTTGAGGCATATGCGATCGGTTTGTCTTTTCCGATAGGGCCTTGCGATAATACTGCGCCGACAGCATAATTACTGGCGTCTGTGGTGACAATGAATGGTTGAGAAAAATCGGGGTATTGAAGTAACGGGGCTGAAGTTAGTTTTTCCTTTAACAAATTAAAAGCTTGGGTTTGTTCTTGTGCCCAATTAAAATTAACATTTTTTTTTAACAATGACGTAAGGGGTTTTGTAATTTTTGAGAAGTTATCTATGAATCGGCGGTAGTAACCAACTAGACCTAGAAATGATTTAATTTCCTTGGGATTTTTGGGAATAGGGTAGTCGGATACTGCCTTCACCTTGTCAGGGTTAGGTGTGACACCTTTGTCGGTTATTACATGACCTAAATAAGTGACTTCGTGTCGATGGAATTCGCATTTGTCTGGTTGTAGCTTTAAATTGAAGTCTCGAAACCTATCAAAAACAAGACGTAATTTTTCCATATGACTGAAGATCGTGGCTGTAAATGATGCAATCATCTAGGTAGACGAAACAGTGGAGACCTTGGAGACCAGAAAGGACGGTATTCATGAGACGTTGGAACGAATTTGCAGCACTTTTTAATCCAAAAGGCATGCGAGTGAATTCAAAATGACCGGAAATGCCATTTATATTGGTTACAGTAAAACCAGTCTTTTCAGCATCCTTAGGATTAAGAGGAATTTGATGGAAGCCGGAAACTAAATCGAGTGTCGAAAAATATTTGGAATGCCCTAATTGATCTAAAATATCGCTAATTAAAGGAATGGGGTAAACTTCGTTTATGGTCGCATCATTAAGTCGCCTGTAATCTATAACAATGCGCCATTTCTTTTTGCCCGATGCGTCCATTTTCTTAGGCACGACCCATACTGGGGCGCTCCACGGAGATATTGACGGCTTAATTATATTTTGTTTTAACATCTTTTTTAATTGTGCGTCTACTTCGTCTTTATGACATTCGGGAAAACGATATGATTTAACATGAATAGGAGGGGTGTTTCCTGTGTTGATTGAGTGTTGGATCGCGTTTGTACATGTGAGGTCATCTCCTTCAAGATAAAATATGTCTGAGTATTGTGAGCAACAATCTAATAAGAGTTTTTTCTCCTCTGAGTTTAAATGAGAATGACGAATTTGTTCGCAGACGCGTTGGACACGATTAGAATAAGTTGTAGAAATAGTATTTATATTATTACAAGATTTAAAAGATTTGGAATACTCTTTAAAGTCAATTGGTATTAAGTTAACTTTGAAATTTTTTATTTTAATTTGCGATTCAGTTGTGTTTAAAACCGAAACATTAACTCTTTTATTCGCTTTTAAAGTTACTAGGCAGTTCGCTAAATAAACACCATTACAAACGGTTTGATCTAGTATGAGTGCATCCTTAAGGTGACGCAACTCGGACGGGTCATTTGACACGGAGCATTCGATAACAGTTTCGCTACGCGCTGGTATAATGTATGTAGGTTCCGAAAAGTGGATAGGCACAGATATAGAATTTTTGAAACAAAGTGAATAAGTATGATAATCAATGTTTACTTTAAAATAACTGAGAAAGTCACTTCCTAATATTCCGTCATAATCAATATTAATATCGTCGGATGTGACATGAAATTTATATTTTATGGAAAAATTATCTAAAATAAAATCTAACAGTAATGTTCCTAATGTTTCATTGCAAGATTGAGTGCTGTTTATACCCTTGAGTTTTACGATTTCATCAGAAAGCTTAAAGTTTCCATTTAAACTCGATTTTTTTATAATAGAGACACTTGCGCCTGTGTCGAGTAACAATCGTAGGGGTTGAACCGAAAAATTCGACCTAAAATAAACATGAGTTAGTGATGTTTTCTTGTTCGATGTGTTCATGCTATATGTTGGTATTTCACCTTTATTATTAATTGAATTATCAGTGGGATTAGCATGACTCGAAATTCCTTTTTGAGATGTATATTTTGGATAAGAGATAGTATCATTATGAGAGACAGAATTAGTATAAGAATTAGTGCAAGAATTAGCATTAAAATTATTTCTAAGACTCTGATGTTGATTCAGAGGTGTCCTGGGATAATTTTCCCGAGGTAATAAATAATTGGTACTATGACTTTGACTTTGTGTCAAAGATGGACTCGGATGCTGTTCCCGAGGTGTAGAATTAGAATAAGAAATAGTATTTTTTAAATTACATGATTTAGTAGGACTCGGCGGCATTTGACGTCGCTGAGATGTATTGTAAGAATATTTTGTACGATAATTATAACTAAATTCGTTATCATTATATATAGGCTTAGTATAAGATTTAGTATAAGAATTAGTAGAATAGTAATAATTATTTGTGCCTTTAAATGCTTTCGATTTCGGTAGGCACTTTTCCGAAATCAGATTTAGTTTAAATCTTCGTTACTAATATCGGCATTAGAGGTAGAAGTTTGTGCGTCACATAAATGCATATTATTTCTATTAGGTGCATGCGCACTGGGACTTGGTAACGTATTCGTCGTGCGAGTGTCTGGTTGCATATTATGACGAAGGCTATTGTTATATTGTCGCTTTCGACATTCGTTTATCATATGTCCCGGACTTTTACAATAACTGCATATTTTAATAGGATTTTTGCTTGAAATATTATGAAAATTAGAATGAGGGTTATTATTTTGTGGATTAACGTAATAAGCTCGATGAGATTGTTTTTTCTTATGATTATAGCAGTTAGAAGAATCATGACCAAATTTTTGACATATAGGACACTGTTTATAAGATTTGGAAGATATTTTGCTCAGAATAAATAGTTTTTCTTCTTCTATGGCATGCGTAATAACCTCGCTTAAATTTTTCGGGTTTCGACATCTAACAATATATCCGTAATTAGAATTTAGACCTAATATAAATGTGTTGAGGGCTAAATCCTCCATAGCGGCAATTCTTCCTATTAGCTCGGACTTATTCTCGCAACTGTAATGTATGTCGGATTGTAATCGCGTTAAACAAGATTCGATTCTAAGTGAATATTGCATTACTGTTTCCGAATTTCCTTGCCTACAATTTTGGAGTTCAATTAAAAGGTGTGTGGAGTGCTTCTTCTCGCCAAAGGTAGTTTTTAGAAATAGTTTTAATTCATCCCAATTATTAAACGTTTTTAGGGAGCACGCGATTTGAGCTTTTCCTTCTAACTGGGATATGATATAACGATATAAAACTACTTGCTGTTCCGAGTTCGTGAGTGCTATGGCGTTATCACAATTTGTGAGAAAAGCCGGAAGTGATTCTCTATCACCATTGTAAGGTTTGATGAATTTTACAAGGACGGATAAGGGAATTTTGTCGGACATTTCTATTTCTTCTGGTTTGTCCTTTAAAGTTTTAACCTTATGCATATGGAATTAGAAATATTTAGTAGTTAGTAAATACAAAATTGGTAAAATGAGAATATTATTGTACACGACAAAAGATGTAAGGAAATAGAAGAGAAATAGTATAAATTTATAGCTGAATTAAAGTTACCTAACTTACAATATCACGATCACTACGGTGTACATTGGTTGCTATGCCGGTGTCGTGTTGCGATGACGTGCAGCGGAGTCGCGTTGCCGTGAGACCCAGGGAGTCGTTTGACGGCGGCGTCCACGTGGTTGTGCGATGGGAGTGCAGCAGCTCAGGGCAGGCTTACACGCCGGTGGTGTAGACTAACAGCCTTGATGAACTTCGGGTTGACGATGGTGTCCCAAGCTCGTGGGGTTGAGACCTCGTTGGTGCTTTGATGATGCAGGCTCACACTCGTGGGGTGGAGACTTACTGTCGATCTTTCACTTCAGAGTTTCCCAGGATTCGGATGCCACGCTACTGATGTACCGGTAGACCTTGCGACATCCCACTTCTGACACCAAATTTGTTAGGAGGGCCGCTCTGAAGGTGTTTTTAAAAAAAAACTTTTACACCCAATCCCAGAAGTTCTTTTGGTTTATTTCCCCAATATTAAATTAATACAAAAAATGTACAAAAAAACCGCGAACGGCGTGTGCGATATGCACTTAATATGGGTTGGAACTGCACTGCCTCGATTACCTCAAACTCTAGGCTTTTATAGTAAATATAATAATCGAGTCAGCGCTTTTATCTAACTAGGGTTGGACATAACAGCACGAAAACACAGCGTATCTCAGAACTTATACATATTAATTTTAAATTCGATTGCTTAGTGCGATTTGTCGAAAATGGCCTGAATTGCTTCGAGAAAAGTATAGTACGGCCGTGTCGCTTTTTTGCTCGACTTGGCGGGGGCACTGCCGTGCCTCCAGATAAACCGCAAGTTGTTCTAGTTTCCCCATTTTGCATACGAATCGAATTCCCGCCAAATATAACGTTTGAAAAAAAGAATATTGGGTACACTTTTTAATTTAGTTTTTTCTGGCTTTCGCTACTAAATACTTTAAGAATGGAAAAAAAAATAGTACGCATTTCTATACTTGAACTTGACTTTCTAAAACTGAGAATGAAATCAGCTTATACTTTAATAATTATTTCCCATTCTTTCAAGCATCATAAATTCTTACGGTGAAGCTTTATAACGGTGACAATAAAAGCTCTCCTTAGTGTTGGTACAACGCAAACTTTTTCAATTATTTTCACCTTTCCGTTTCGTAAATACAATAAGTATAGAAAATATAAAAAAAATACTTTAGAACAGTTTCAAACAGAGCTTTGTTATTTTGATTGATATGTACGTACGTGATACACTACACACTGGAGCTGTATTATGGTTGTAGCACGGATGGGTTCATTCCATAACAAGAGAGTAAAGTAGCAGCTTTCCAAATTCGTTAAAAATAAATCAGTACACCAGGTGTACTGATTTATTTTCAACGAATTTTACATCACATAATTCTGCAACTATATGCACAAAACTAGTTAGTTGCAGAATTATGTGATGAAAGGTAAAACATAAAAAATAAAACTCAATTTAAAAATAATAATCATCTTTATTTAGGCAGTTTACACCAATAACCAGTAAAATCACTGAATTAAAAATTAAGTAATCCAGACAATTTTAGAAATAAATGAATACATGTCGATCATTCAATAAATTTCATCAAAGTAACAATTTGAAAATAATAAATCCAACAGTCATTATAAGTAGACAGTAATGACAGTATATAAAATAAATTAATCAAAATAAAATAAGATAAAATTTAGTTTGTTTCCCTAAGATCTTCGTATTTAAAATAATAAAGCAACTTATCCACTACACAATATAATAAAAATACAATAAGATGAACAAATTACAAAAAAAATTAGTACCATGTCATCATTTTTTCGAACTTGTTTAGAAAGTTAACCTTGCTATCTAAATAATTTGATTGTCGTTTTTGCAGAGAAAGAGTCATCGCAAAATATAATTCACGTGCTAATCTTGCGAATTACGAAAAAGCAAGGTACAAAATAACTTTATTTTTACTTCACACTTTTGGAAGTTAAATTACAAAAAGTTTATATTTTTAGTCAAAACGACGCCACTTTTTAACGAAATAAAAAGTATACTTTACGGACATTAAAATGGAAGATTTATTAAATACCATTTTTTTTTATTAAATATTAATATTATTTTCCCGTTACCCACTGCAGGTGAGCTAAACATGCTTGTGTTTACAGTGGATAACAACAGTTAGTAGAAGCTACTGGAGCTTTTACTGAAGTTTTTACTTTTAAAAAAATTAACTTAATCATCCTTTGATTTTTTTATGTTTCTTGAACTCCGCTATGAAAATCAATGATTTTCGAAAAATTGGGAAGTTATTGTTTTCACACCAATTTTCGAAAATCGAGTTTTCATCTGATTTCGACGTTTCGAGGTCCTAGGACGGCATTTTTACTATTTCCACGTGTTATGTTACTGTAATGTGTGATGTGAATGTGATGTGTATAAAACCTCTCATAACTTTTGAACAACTTGTCCAATTTGAACGAATTTGGTGGCGTACGAAGGGGTTTCACCAATCTTAGATTTTCAATATTGGTTCAACAGGTTGTGATCGGTTGATTTTGAGAAATCCCAAGCTGAAAGTTTTAAAAGCTCAAATCTCAGCTTTTAAAACATGAAAAGTAACGTCTATTGCTGCGAACCGCTTCAAATTCGGTTATTGCAGTGAAGAGAAATCGGCGACGAAAAATTATGAAAACAGTGATTTTTTTTCATAACTTTTAAACATTTAGTCTAATTGTATTTATAGAAATAAATTTTATTATTGTTCTAAAAATGACCACCAATGACATCAAAATCGGTTGATTCGTTCAAAAGTTATGGTGGAAAAAAAATTCACGTTTTATTTTTTAATATCTTTGAAATTTTTGCTTTAATCGTTTTGATGTAATGAGTTATTTATTAGTTTGTAAAAATATTTGCCGAGCGTTTTGAGATCGAACATGAGCTGAGCGGGATGTTCTACCTTTACTGTCCTACTCATTTTTCCTTAACTATACGGCGTCCTATTTATATGAACTGTATAACTAAGACACACATTGTGTGAAATAAAGTGGGAAAATTATGAATTCCGTTAACTATAACAAAATATACAACATAAGTGCCTATTCAATTTATGGAAAATAACAAAATTTTATCTTTTATAAAAATAGTTGTTCTGAAAAATAATGCGTTAGAAAATTTGAAAATATAATTCACTGATGAATTTCTTTTCAATAACAAACAATTTTATATACAAAATACACGCTGTAAGTAAACAAGGGCGTTAGTTTGAAACACTGATTAACATTTGCATAACGCAAGCGTAGGCAAACTTTAAATATATTATACCTTCTTGAACATGGAATTGTTGGGTGCGGATAGTCCACTGCTGGAGATGGGCGTCTCTAGATTCGGAGGATTACATTTAACAAGCGGATTGGCGATCGCAGTACAGGCGTTTTGACGCAGCTCCCGTTGTTGGTCTGGGTATTAATATAATACGACTGGCGTTAACAAGACGTTTTTTTTTGTATATCATAAACCAAAATGAAATTGCAAATGGAATAAAATTCAATCTAGGATTGGTCATTGGTAATTGTTTACCTGTGTATTGTTTTTGCTTTAGTACTTTTTCAGGTTTTTATGATTAAAGTTTGAGACTATACCTAAAATAGACATAAAGATATTCGAGTGCAATAGTTTTATAGAGAAGTGATTTAGACAATTATTCAGTGATCACATATTATTCAGTATGTCGCTTGATAATTGATAACGAGACGGTTATACCGCCATCTTTCGTTAAACAATGGATTTTTCAGGCATTTCCCATAGTCGTATCTTACGAAACCCATGGGTTGAAGTGGAAACTAATGTTTATTCAACTTATTTCTTACTTATTTGTAAAGCTTGGTAGGCGGGCTGGCAATCGAAGTATTTTTAATTATTTAAGTTGTTTCAGAAATATACTGCTGCCCATCTTCTGTTTCATGTCTCTCTCTTAACTCTTACGACACCTACGACTGATAAGAAGTAGTGGACCGCCAACATACGGCACTCGTATTATTAGTTATCAATACATATAAATAAGATTGAAGTGTTTGCTTGTAATATCAAAATAACAGTCTTATATTGGGATGAAGGCGTATCTGCTGCATTACAATGATATGTTACAAACCGGGTAACATTCATTGCTATGCGGATGACGGCACTGGTGATGGTCTGTACACCGGCCGTGCCAATATTTCTCGGGAAAACTTCGCCGAGTACCGGGACAAACATTTGTCTGAACTCGAGTCTTTGCTGAACAAAGTCTCGGATCGGTTCGTCGGTCGGATCTAGTCCAGTTTCATCCTCAAAGGACACAAGTTTGTGCGTTTACCGCTAAAAAGAACCCCTTTGTCGTATTTCCTCAGTTCCAAGGTGATCCACTTGTTGCCTCAGCTAGTATCAGAATCCTCGGCGTTAACATACCGAGTGACGTGCAGCTTCATGGTCACTTGAAAGAGAAGGCTAAATTGACCTCTAAAAAGCTTGACGTGCTTAGCTGATATCATGCCGGCACGCCACTTGCAACTTTACAAGGCGCAGGTTCAGCCTCACATGGAATACTGTTCCCATCTCTGGGCTGAGGCTCCCCAGTGCCATCTCAATCCACTTTACTGCATCCAGCTCAGAGAGGCTTGAATCGTCGACGACCGAGTGCTTTCCGAGATGTTGCATCTATTTGCATTTTCTTTCGCATCTACCACGGGGAGTGCACTGGGGAATTGTTCGGATTAGTCCTAGCCGCCAAATTTCGTGAACGCACATCGTGGTAAAACTCCCAATACCATCCGCACCATCTGGATGTTTGGGGGTCAACCACTCTACGTTTCACTAGGATTTTTCTTCCGGGAACGATCTGTCTGTGGAATAGTTTACCTCCGGCGATTTTGCCGGACAAGTACGACTTAGGGACCTTCAAGAAAAGAGCTTACTCCTTTCTTAAAGACCGGAAATCGCACTTGTTATTCACCTGGTGTTGCATTGTTCATAGGATTCACTTAACATCAGGTGCCTGAATGCCCTTTTGCGCCCTCTCCTATAAAATAAAAAAATGCATTAAGACACAAATAACAATTTTTAAAATTCTTGTCTGTCTGCCCATCTGGACGAAATGTCTGACCCGATTGTAATGATACTTTACGAACAGATCCAGGAGTGATCTAGGCTACATTTTATGCGAAAAACTTACAAAATAACAAAACATTGATAAAATAAACGGAATTTGATTAACATAGATCTAAATAACGCCACATTATTAGATTCTTACCGGGCAAAGTTGGGGTGGGTTTATAGTTTAAATAAATAAAAAGGAATTTATATACGTTCTTAGGAGATATATTCAACGATATAGGATATGTTTAAATAAATTCTTCTGGACATAATATTATGACGATAAGAAAAATTATAGAAATAAAGACCAAATTGTTACAATAAAAGCAATAACCTCGACATGAAGCAGATTATGAAGGACCGGCTTTTATTTTAATAATTCAACAGGCGTCGCTCGCAGCCGTGTAGCTGATATTTTGTAAATCATTTAGGAATATGGCGTTACTTTTTTCTTTTCTTTATATAAAACGTTTTTCGTAGAAGAGACACGCTAAAGCTACATTATGCTTATGAAACGAATGGGTCGGCTCGACCGGGCAAGCACCACGTTATCACAATGAAAATAACAGCTCAAAATAAAACTCACCAATATAAGCAAAATAGCAGCTTAATACTGCTGTGTTTCGTAAATATTAATCAACTTAATAAAAATACAAAACACTATGGTTTCCAACCTGTTTGCAGAGTAACAACTATCGCAAACCTACGGGGAAATCTATGAGGAAAACCTGTGATGATGGTTATTATGATGATGAAGCCCTTACTGGCTTATTGAACAAGCAACAAATAAATAAACTTTAATTATTCATTCATAAACTTTATATAAATAAAATATGATTACACTGTGAAAACGAGATATACTTAACACAGAGATTCTCACTTAAAGACATATTTGAATTATTAAAAAAATTTACAGACTGCCCTTGTCTTTCAAAACTAAGTGCCATTGAATCGAAGATCAAATTGTACGCAGTTTAGAGCTCTTGGATATCTGTCACTTTAATCAAATCCGTCTAATAATAATTAAATTCACACCGACACGCCAATTAGCTACAAAGATTTCTTTTAAAACGAAATGTACTCGACTTTTTGATAAACGGTAGGTAATAACATTTACGTTTAAAAGAAAAATACGAGTGATATTTACAATAGAATTAACTAAATATAGACCAATTCCAAGTACATTTTTAATAAGGGGGACAAACGAGCATGCAGTGGATGCTGTGACTCATAGACATCTACATCCATCCTTGATTGAGAATCAAAATGCAGATAAGTTTTTACTCCTGAGGACTGACGACTTATCTGCATTTTGATTTTGAAATGTAATTCCTTATTTCCAGTGAGAAAATTTTCCGGTTCTCCACCCTCACCAAATGAAACACAACCGCATTAAACTGCTATTCTAGGCTGGTATTCTATATATATCCTGTGAGAGCATGGTCCTTCCCCGTTTGAGACAACCCATAAACTCCATAACCATAAAATAGCTGCACCATGGCTCTACCGCGAACAAAATATTTTAATTTATTTATTCAGAAAGGTTTTGGCGGAAAAACTATAAATACCTATTGAAACATCAGCCTTTACAGGAGATAATTATTCACTAATTCTAAAACGAACAAAGACTGAGGACGTGGATGACAGCCGCATTTTGTCGATTTACAGAGGCTAAAAAATGAATACGCGAGTTGCAAAAGACAGTAAAGCTACTTCAAAACTGCACTAAGCTACGTAGTACTATTATTTATTCTTTGCCTGAGCCACTATAACGCACTAACAATGTACTTGGTTGCGGCTTTGAAGAACCACTGTTCCAAATTCCAGGCCTAAATATTTTACAAGGGATATTTATGCATGTAAAATAACCCGCGATACTAGGGAACTTTGTGTGGGGATAACGTTTTCTGTAAATAACAGAATAACAAATATAGCAAATAACTTCCAACTTGGTCGCACCTTAGGCTTTTTATTTAGGTGAGTATATCCATCGGCGATGTATATGTGAATCGGGGGAAATTAAGGTCATAAGAAAATTGTGATTATAAATTCCCTCTTTTTGAATTCTCTTATCTTCTTCTCGTTGATTAAGGTAAAACTGAGAAAAAAATGGCTTCTAACAAATATGCTAAGGTACTGATTGAAAGGGTCATGAAAGAAACTGATTTTTGAAAAATTTGGGATGTGCAAGCGGGATTTAGAAAGGGAATGGGATGTACAGATCAAGTCTTTTCCATGCGCATGATCGCGGAAAAGTACATGGCCAAAAACCAAAAGGTTTTTTGTGCGTTCATGGACTTGTAAAAAGCTTATGACAGAGTGGATAAAGATGAGCTATAGCTAACACTGAATTCATTTGGGTTGAACGCTGGCTTGATACAGGCATTGGAGTCGCTTTGTAGGGACTCTAGTGCTTGTGTTAGGATCAACGGGGTCTACTCGGACTGGTTTAGCATCCACAAAGGTGTCAGACGGGGCTGTGTGGCTACCCCGTGGCTGTTCAATCTATTTATGGACAGTTGTTTGCAAAGTTTGAAAGTTGAAGAATGCAGATTAAGAATGGGTGAGTTAACCTTCAAATGACTTTTGTACGCCGATGATCAAGTTATTCTTGCGTCGTCGGCGGCCGAGCTGCAAATGATGGTTACATTAATGCACATATCATTAAAAGAAAGGGGTATGAAAGTGAACGCAAGTAAGACGAAAGTTATGGTTTTCGAAAGTAAAGAAAGTAAGAGGATATGTGAAATAAGAATAGAAGGGGAGTTGATCGAGCAAGTAGATGAGTTTGTATATCTGGGTTGCGTATTTAGCAGGAATATGAGATGTGATAAGGATATAGAACGACGAGTGAATGCAGGAAATAGAATAAACTCTATTGTGAAGAGTCAAAATGTGTCGAAAAAGGCACGTATGGCAATTCACAATGCTGTGTTGGTCCCTAGTTTAACGTATGGTAGTGAAAGTTGGGTGTGGCAGAAGAAGCACGAGAGTAGATTGAATGCAGTAGAAATGCTGTCGTTTAGGAGTATATTAGGGCTGAATCTGAATGACAGGGTAAAAAATTGTGTAATAAGAGAAGAGTGTGGTTTGCAAGATGATTTTGTGACCAGGATTAAGAAAGGAATGCTTCGGTGGTTTGGTCATGTTGAAAGAATGAATGAGGAAAGAGTGACAAAGAAAATTTATGTTGCAGAAGTGAATGTCAGAGTTGGAAAGGGACGTCCTAGGCGAAAATTTATCGACCGAATTGGCGATTTATTGAAAACGGGCCAAATTAGGAGTACCCTTAACCGACGAGCATGTATGCGTAGGTGTATGAATGTGAAGGAGGCGAGAGAGGTATGTCAGGATCGTGCCAAATGGAAGTCTGTAGTCTCTGCCTACCACTCTGGGCGACAGGCGTGAGTGTTTATGTTTATGTTATGTTCTAACAAACAACGAAATTACTATTGTTTCTAGGGAGCTCGGCGATTTAGAGTAGTGTCAAAGATGCGACGTGCATGATACAATATTCGCCAAGTACGTCGATTACGTCCGAATATACAAATATGATTTTATAACATTTAAATAGAAAGTTCTATTAAAAATTTAAGCTGTTTGTTTCTTTTGTGTAATTATTTTATTTAGAAATCGGAAAGAGGAAAATAATATTGAAAAAGTTTGCGTCGTCGTAATAAGAATTTGTCCTTTTAATGTCGCGTCTACTTTAACGTAGTTGCAATGAGAAGCAAGAAAAAGTTAAACGTTGAAAATGAAAAAACTATTACAAAAGCGTACGACGAATCCATCCTTATAATTTTACGAACACTAACTGACCTGGTATACTTTGTTCTGCCTTTTCCGGTCGGTGGCGACATGATTATCATGATGAGATGAGTTTATTATTAACTCGACCATAGAACCACTTATTTTTCTTTTTAGTTTAGCCGAGATTGTATTCCGACAGAGAGACTGACGCCGGAAAATCATCCCACTCCTTTGCTGTTCGCATTATAAAAGACGAATCATTGGCTATATTTGACGTCTCGTGAAAATAGATAAGTCAGCTCTGAAAGAGCTATTATATTGTAGCATGAAGCATAATATTGTTCTTTAAGAAGGTTTGGGTGTAGTGTTGTTGTGTGATGTGACTGCGACGTTTAGGTCGACGAGATCGAGCGGTCGTGGTGGTTCCATAGTACGTTACGTATAAGTACTGACATCCTATACCCACCTTCAGATTGCATCATCATAAAGGTGAGATCATAACAGTCACATAGGGCTTTATGAGCCCTTTCAAATGAGTTCAAACATGATGGTTCTGCGTAGTACCGTCGCTAAAATCCTGTACCCATCTTCGGAATCCGCCATCATCAGGTAGGTAAGATCATCACAGGCACCTTGATATTCAAATGAATCTAAAAACGATGGATAACTGAAATCCTTTACACGGCTACTGAGTTCACCATCATAAAAGTGAGATTATCATAGTTACATAGATTTTTATGAGCCCTTTCAAATTAGCCCAAGCACAGTAGTTCTATGTAGTGCCGTCACTGATCCTACCATAAGGAAGCTGAAATTATCAAAGTCATCTAATTCTTTATGAGTACCTTTCAAATGAGTCCAAACACAATGGATCTATGGAGTGACATCACTGAGATCCTAAATCCATCATCGGAGTCCACCATCAGCTAGGTAATATTTTCACAGTGATCAAGGTCTTCATGAACCCTTTTGAAAATGAGTTGTACCACGATGGTACTACGTATCATCACCAATACATCCTTTATTCGCCTTTTGAGTCAATCATAAGGAAGGTGACATCATCAAAGTCACCTTAGTTGCCAACCTCCGTCAAACAAAGTTCTCTAAATACATTAAATAAAAAAAAATTAAGCAGCATTTAAATTATGTAAGTAGCTATCACGAACATATAAAAAGGTATAAAAAGTAAAACGAAAGTAGTAAAAATTCGATATCACATTTTCAATGGGTTTTTTTTTAGGAAAAATCACTGTTTTACTTCTCCAGTGTCCACCCTAAAAGTAGGGAAGTAAGAAGATATACGGTCCACTAAGTACATGAATGACGTTCTGATCAGGACTATTCTTTGGGGCCCGTAATCTTAGTAGTCAACCACTTTCCTTTAAGAAACGGGGTTGTCGCAGGGAGCTTAACGTCAGGGTCACGCCCACTGCATTGTTTCGAACCCAGCGTAGTGGTATAGGTTGTCCCTGTTAGGAGGCGCAAGACCCGTTTCCGCTGTGGTAGAGAATTTGCGGCCGGCTTAAGAAACCAGCCGAAGAAAGAGGCGCAAACGCCGTATCCCCTTTTTGGTTGTTATGAACCAAGTCAAGACCAGCATCGGCAGAGGAAGACGACCATCCGTTTTAGTTATACTAACCTTTTTGCTATCTTTCCACTTTAATTTTGATCTCCTATCTGATTTTTGTCAACTGTAATTTCTATTTATATTATAGGTAAGGTTGTTTATCAGAGATCGAATGACCTTAGCATTATATTAATTTTTACCTTGTCTTTGATTTCATGGACAGAAAATAGAAATAAGAAAGTTTACATTTCTTAATAAATATAATCAATTATCCCTTTGAACTTTGATCATTGATGTGTGGCGTTCTCAAATCAGGTTCGTTATCTCTGAGTGACAGCGCTTTGCACCCCACCCTGTACTACTTAATGCGGCGAGAAGCGTAAGCATCAATGAAAGAAATGAAAAGCGATATGTGTCGTTTTCCGTATATACGTCTTTGACCGTTTTTCCACCTGCACTTTCCATTATTTAAGTTACAAAAGACATTGTTCGGCGTCCAAACATTGATGGCCTAAGAAGAAACAGGGAGGTGAGTTCACTTTTAGTGTTTTAAACAATGTATATATTCGATTGAAACTAAATTCAAACTACGGACACCTGAGAATTCTAAAAAAGTCAACACGCTTTCAGATTTTGAGGTTATAATTAGTTCGCAGATTCTTCTTATTTACCAGTGTTATTATTTTTTGGTTTAATTGGAGGTTTTTAATAGGCAAAATTATTGTAGCTCATACAATCAAATCTTTATGTAAGAGTTTAAATACAGACTAGCGTTACAAAACTAAAAACAAAAAGAATAATAAGAAATGTTGAATGAAAATTAAATGTTGTCATCTATCAATTCATCGACCGTCAGTGTCGATGTTGCTCGTTCCACAGAACGCTTTCAATCGCTATATTGCGTTTGTAACTAAAAATCTTATTCATACATCAAAAGCTGAGAAAACTGAGTTTTGTAACCCTTGTCTGTATCAAACTCTTATTAATTACGCTGTCACAAAGACTTAGCTATATGATCTACAATACATATAATAAAAAATTAAAACAAGGGGGAATAGGATGGAAGTAAATTACTTTTAAAAGCGATTTTTGAATTATGAAATGTGCATTTTATTTCAGTATAAATTATAAAAAAACATTAGTAATTATTGTAAAGTTTTAATTAGTGTTGATTCACAGGTCATTTTTCAATGTCCGTTACCTGAATATGTGATTGATTATTTTTATAAAGCTTACTTATTCATGTAGCGTGGCGGTGCCACGTAAAAATGGTGGAGTTTATTTTTATTCTTTTGACTAAAGATGACGGTAATAAAACAACAATCAAACAAGTAGTTGAACGAAATACGGTAGTTTTTGTGTCATAGTCAGAAACACCGCACGTGAAACGAATTTCAGTACTTCGTATAAAATGTAGAGCTAACTTTATATTTAATGCTTATGGTGCTTTACATAGGTTTGTCTTTTTTAATTTCTTTGATGTCTGTCCTAGATTCACGTTTCTTTGTGTTTGCTTTTCTGTTTAGACCTCTCCACTTCACTTAGTCATAAGTATTCTACATTGTTAATATATAATCAGCCTCTAAAATCCATTGCTGGAAATATCCGTTATATGCATTATGTTCTTTAAGCAGCAGGGAGCAATTACCTATAGGCTATACACAAGCACTTGTTCTGGACATATGATTATATATATATATATATATATATATATATATATATATATATATATATATATATATATATATATATATATATATATATATATATATATATATATAATAGCTGCTGTATAAAACTGGAGTACTTTTAAAGTATATTATTCAAACTTTTTTACGATATGATTTACACTAAATAAATAAAACCTAGTCCTTATCTCCTTAATCGTTACGTCCTCGTTCCCACTATAATACTATAAAAAATTTATCAAAAAATGAACTTCAAGCCAAACTTACTCGATCTGCACACTATTAGTAAAACGTAGTAAAATATGTAGATTTAGGCTTAAACGGGTGAGTGATTGTAGCATTTTATACGTTATTATCAAAATGCGTAATACACTGATAAATTTTAATAAAAATATCATTCAATATGTATATTTACAAAAAGGTTTTTAAAATTAACGTAGTACAGCCACGCTGCAGCTCGACCAGGGAAAGACCTCGCTCTCACAGATAACAATTCTCATAATGAATCTGGAGAACTCTTCAAGAGTAACAATGGACCTGCATTTTGATTCTCAATAGATAATAGAAGTGGACTGTGTACATGTTGCATTAAAACTATACTCGCATGAGATAGAAAATAATCTTTTGTGTGTAAAATTTGCCAACAAAAAAACTTTAATTTAATTGTTTTTTAAGTTTATAAGACAATAATTATAACCGCTTATTTTATTAGTATTTCAATTTTCAAAAAAAATCTGTATGCTTTCGGATAAAATATAGTCTAGATCACTCCAGACAATTTTCTTTATCCGTTCATGAAGTTTGATCGCAACCGCTCAGCCGTTTAGATTAGCCCGGACAGACAGACAGACAAATATAACCTTAAAAATTATTTATTGATTGAACCCAGTTATATTGATATAATATACAGACACTTTATTGTTCTAAAAAAGTAACTTAAGTAAATTTTAAAAAGTAGAATAAATAAATTACTTTCATGAGTATTGATGTAGCCCAAAAAATTTTTGACACAATTTTGGTGTTTCTCCACAATCCTAAATCTCATAATAGAAGACGTGGTTTACTTCCTTTAAGCATGTATAGGCGAGCTATATATTTATTAATTTGTACCAGAATGTTCACGGTCCCTAATGGCAAAACACTGGAAATTACTCAAGTACCTCACATGGTAATGCATTCTACGGAGTATCTACACATAATATAATTGCTATAATATTTTCTAGAAAACAAAGTTGGCGGTTTTTAGAATTTTTGTCTGTCTGTCTTTGTATTCACGATTCGCGCAAAAATTACTGGAAAGCTTTCCATGAAATTTTGTATTAGGACCCAAGGCAACTTAAAAGCTACTTTTATCTAATTAATTCAAAAAAGTAGGGTTAATATATTCCTTTCTTTAGATACTAACTTCTATTTTATACGATTTGTGTGATTTTTTAAATAAATATCATATTTATTGATAAAGCCTAAAATTAGTTTTAATCATTGCGTAATAATTTGAACTATATAGACAATATACGTTTCACATTTTCAAAACAGTGCCATCTAACGTGAAATACCCAAAGTAGCAGTAAATAATATAAATAACTTAAATTTTTAAATAGTTACATACATTGTTTAAATAATTAAATTTATAAGCGATTTGTATTGACATTGAAGTTCATTTTATGGGCAAAAAATTACCAACCATCATTTAAAAAAATACAGCAATCATGATCTGCTATTTCACTCTGATTTCATCGTCATAATAACCATCATCACAGGCTTTCCTCATAGATTGCCCCGTAGATTTGCGACAGCTGCTACGCTGCAAGCGGGTTGGAAACCACAGTTGTTTGTATTTTTATTAAGTTTCCCGCGCTGGCCGTGCGCGCTCAGTACCGATAGCATTTTTGTTACGGATACGCGTCTTGACTCTAGTTCGATATTTTTGATAATTGTTTGTTGTTTGGTTTGGACTTTTGTTTGTTTTTGTTTGTTTTTGTTATACTTGAACGTTATTTTATCTGTTTGTTGTTAATTGCGTTGTTTTATTGTTAAGTTTGGACGTTGTGTTGTGCCGTTTTCTTGTGACGCTTAGGAGTTACTCCGCCTTTTTTATTTTTAAAAAAAGATGGGAGGAAAGACAATACATAGCCAAGCACGGACACTTGCTCTAAAAGTTTCAAAAATCAAATTGAAAAAAAAAATCAAATAAAAAGTTTCTTATTCCTGTGGACCAAGCTTTAAAGAGGGCTTGTGCAGCAACAGGCATATCAATTTTTATTGTGTACGAATCTGTAACACTTTTTATAGTGCAGTAAATTATATAATAAATAAATTAATAATATTATAAATGAGGAAGTGTGTATGTTTATTTATTTGTCCTTCCTTGACGCGTTAACTAAAAATAATATTATATATATATTATAAAAAATAAATATTTAAAATATATAAAAATGGCAACAGTATATCACTCATTACTTTACCCCTTGCCAGAACATTTTATTTTGTTTTTATTAATAATCTCATGCAAATCTCAAAAATTTCAAATAAAAAAATATTACGACTCATTATTTTGCACACTGTACATTGACAATTACGTCATCGGCCCAGGTCTCAAGTTATATTTACAAAACATAACAGTAGTAAGCTATTATTTTTCGTCGTCATTCTATGAGAGCGTGGTCCTACCCCGGTCGAGCCAACCCATTCGTTTGTATTACGCAAGCACTTAAAATAGGAATTTAGAGCCATTTTCAGAGAAGTGAATTGCCAAATATCAATGAAAATCCCTCTTCACTACTTGTTCAGTTCGCATCAAAGGTGTCATGCGAAGCGAAACTAGCAGAATTAATCGTAAATCATTTGAGGATGCTGGGAGTAAGATATAGACGGCACAGACTGCAGTGAATATTGGTTTAGTTCGATAATGATTTCGACATCGTTGGTTTGATATTCTGACATGGAAACAGATTTTGACACTTCTGATATTCTAAATTAATTTTACATAAATTCGTTCATCATATTAACGCTTATTTTGTGTTGTCACACGTGACTTTAAATATAAATAGACGCAATTTTGCAGAAATCGATTATACTGAACGTAAAAAGTAATAAAATAAAATGATGTGTCTTACCTAGTTTGAAGAGCACTCCCACTTTCCCTCAATTAGTGTTTCCTACATAAGGTAACACTACACTATACTAACTAGAAGTAGTAGTGTCGGGAATAGTGCACGCAATGTATAATTGCCGACATAAGTCGTGAGCACACTTTTTATTGGTCGATACGACGTTGACCACGCTGACGTTCAACGTGATTGGTTCATCCGTCGATTCTCGTCGTCTATTGGTTTTGAACGTATCATTCCAGTTCGTAGGCTTCCGTACACTTCAGAGTAATAATTTTAGTGATATGTTTTTTAATTAGATTATTTTCGTTAATTGTTTTTGTTACCTCGTTGTTGATATTTGTTCGTGTATTCCTTGTTATTAATAGCTTTCTTTTTCTTGTTTTTAATTATTTTTGTTGTTATAATTTGAGTGTTCAGAATTTGGTCTAAATATGCAGAGAAGAATGAATTCGGTGTTAAATAGACAATCCCGACAAATGGTCTATTCAGTGTTTAGTTACATGAAAAAATTAGGTACTGTGAAAAACATCATAGACGTATATAAATAGACTGCTTAGGCGACTAATGACTCAGTAGCTACTGTACGGCGCACCGCAACAACAGAATTTATGGAAGGCATATCACCTCTTCCTTCTTCTTAGTAAAATAATCAATTCTAACCACCAGGTATACATTAAATACTTTATAGTAGAAAATAAAATAACGGACACGAATATCTGCAACATTACTGTATCAAAGTAAAAGTTGATGTGTTCGAGTACACATTTTCATAAAAGTCGGCGAAAATATTCAATTATGAATTGAAATAATACAGATACCCAATAGTTTTGCCCGACAGTGTACCTACCTCCCACCACAGTTTCTCTGTGCTCACGACTCGTGTCGGAAACTTTAAATAATAATTCTAAATAATTTTAAACATCTTTAATATGTGACCTTATTGCTTAGTGCTCCTCAACTCGAAAGGAAAAAAAGTGATAAAGTAATTTTGCTGTACGTCTGTATACCAGTCCGTCTGTCAAGACCATATTTCTTAGAAATGGGTATCATCGGTATCATTATGAAATTATAATATCAAATACTAGATACTAAGAAACATGCTTCACAATCAAAAGATTCGTTTTTTGACGATCATTTCGCTGCTTAAATGCACAACTACCACATGCCAAAAAATATTAATTTTACAGTAGAGGCAATTGAAATTTTTTAGACTTTATTTTTTAAATAACTCAACCAAATCAAGACCGATTGGAACGCGTAATACATCATGACATGCATATTTTCATCCTTAATGATTTAAATTAGTAATTCTGCACTTATGTTTAGAAAGAAGCATAGAGAAGCAGATAAATTACTTATTATAGCATTAAATAAAAGCCACAAGTCGAAAAAAATAGGATTTATAGGTATATTTATTTTCTTAAATAAGACCCATAAGTCGTTAAGTTTATTTGTAAATGAAAATATAGCATCATTCTGAAATAATTGATTTTTTTACTACGTAATTCCGCTTAAAAACATCTGTTTAATATTTCAAATGTATAAATTGTCATTCAAAAGCTAAAATTAAATCTAAAAGCTTTAAACATTGTGAGATCACTTAGTAAATAGATATTTTTATAATTAATCTACTTATCATAGTCACAACTTGCTATTTATTAATAATTACTATGTTATTCACAACCATGAAAATCACAATAGTTATTAATATTAATATAATATTTATAAAAATAATATCAGTTAAGTGAAATGTTATAAAATCAAACAATCTTCACAATTTGTTATTTTTTCTATTTAACTAAAAACTACTATGAAAACTAAATAATATAACAATCTTAAAAAATAGCTTCAACAAAAAATAATTAAATTAATACGCACTGAAAATCTAAAGATTCGCATAGAAGCTTTCAGAATATTTATGTATCACATTTTTTCTATTAATTTTATGATACCCTGCTTCTATGTCTCCAAAACTTTCAGTCTTAGTTTTTTTTTGAATGTGTGTACCCTTTTAAAGTTTTTATCCTCATAGGACGTTTTGAATAAAATGTATCTCTGTTGTCCTTGGTGATTTTCATAATTTTAATATCTGCCCATTTCACTTTCTCTCCGTCTTCACTTGCCGTGTAGTTTCCTGTAGCTAACGGTTTTAAATTGTAAAAATCTTCATACGTGAGTGAGTTCCTTAACATTGTACGGAGTGCCATTCCTTTTTGACGTCTTAATGAGTGTTATATACTGATTTGGTACATAGATAGGCGATACTTTGAGTGTTCTTGATATATTTTTTTGGATATTTGAGTGTACAGAATCACCTTCATTTTTTTTCGATGGACTGTTTGGAAAACAAAATGAATCTATTTCATCGAGTACTGAGAAACCGAGATTAGGCTGGCTATCCGGAATAGAATTTGTTGAGACATCATTTAGATCCACTGCTTCATTTTCTTCAGATATATTTTCAAGTGAATTTTCAAGCGACATTGTGTTAGAATTATAGTTGAATGTGTGTAGATCTCTTGGCGTTTTACCTGGACTGCCACTTTCATCGCAAACTCTATTTGTAACAAATAAAACAAAAAATGAGTATTGTAATAATAATATGAATTAATAATACTACCCAAGACTTTGCTCCCCGAGATCACCTGTATTGTAATTGCAACAGCTTTTAGGACCCCAAAGTAAAGTAATGAAGAAGTTTAAGTATTAGACCATTAATTCCGGATACAACTTCATTCAACTTAACCTCTTTAAAGTTAGTAAAGATATGTTAATACTCGCAATCACTTATAGATGAACTTAATAAATGTTTTATTAAATATAATGTGATGTACTTACTTTTTTGTTACGTGTTCGACGGGACTCCCAACCTCCAACTAAATATCAAACGTCATTAATTAATCACTAACTAAGCTTTTACACTTTTATTACTAATTTTAAACGAAAAAGGGATACAAAAATGTTAAAAATCATAACATAATGCTAATAAACGAACAAATTACTCTCCTTTTGAGTATTCAGGTTACATAAAAGACGTTACAGAGCAATAAAATTTAAAAAATCTATAATGTTATACATTCTAAAAACGGAGCCGATTAGTAAATACCACTTTTAAGTGTCATATTTTATTGATTTTCAATATCGGTATGTATCAAAACAATATTATACTAAAACAGTGAGTTTTAGTTTAAAAATATTAAAAATTGAAAAATTTATGAAAAACAAAAGTATTCCATTATACAGCACTTTTGTTGATAAATTAATTGAATATTTGTATATTTTTTAAGCAAAACAAGTGTATTACAAAATGTGTCTCTTTTATCTTAAAATAAGATTGTGTACTTTTATTTTAAATTCAAAACAACCACATACCGTAACATGGTGCTTTCAACTGTAAAATATGAATCAAACTTACATGGTTCCTTGACATGTGGTAGTTTGGTTCCAATAAAACGTGCATTCACGCTGGCAGCACGACAACAACTGACAATATGGCGGTTTTGAATTGAAGTTTGTCGCAAAAGGTCAAAATTCAAAACAAGTATTTCGTATCTTTTTGGTGTTTTAAGGTCGAAATCAACGGGTGTCTTCGATTCGGGTAAAAATATAATAGATTATAAAATAAATTATACAATAAAACAAATTTTCATCTTTTTTATTTATGGTAGTTTTGAATTTAAGCAGCGATTTATGTTGCATAATATGGTACTCGCAAACTAACTCATCAAAAGCGAATATTTATTTACTTATTTGCTTTTTAGTATCGCGTACTAAGTCTCTAGAAAAGACATGCAAAGTTTAAATTTTTTTCTTTATTCAAATATTTGTTTCATAAAATTAACATTATAAAATAAATTATTATTAAATCACTTAAGCTTAATAACAAACATAAAGGGTACTCCCGTTCACCTACAACTACTACTACTACACATATAACACACCATGTCAATGTATAGTATTTGAACGTACAACCACATGAAAGTACCTTGGTGTAATTTTGGATCAAACTCTTACGTGGATACCACAAATCAAAATGATATCAGAAAAAATTCGCAAACTGATTTATATTTTCAAAACATTGCGCAATTTTGCTGACATTGAACTTTTAAAATCAGTCTACTATGCCATCCAATCCATAATATCATGTTGCATAAGAGCGTAGGGAGGTGCTAAAAATCTCATATAATAAGAGTTGAAAGGGCCTAACGCGCGTTACTTAAGGTTATGACTTTTAAACCATACCGATTTCCACTATTGAATTGTATATAATATATATGTGTGTGATGTACTGACGGTAAGACAACTGTACGTAGTTGATACGATCTTATCACAACAAATTGAAATACATAAATAAATTAAACTATAGTGCTATCAAAAACGACTTAGCGTTGGAAAATTGGCGAGAGTATTTACTTATAAATGACACCAAAAAAGCTGCAGAAAATCTTATAGATAGAATAAAAAAATGTGATAAATAAAAACGCATACGCTATAAAAGTCTCTAACAGGAAAAGACGCCTAAAACCATGGATTACGGACGGAGTAGTTAGAGCAATAAGGAAAAGAAATAAATTGTATAACAATTATAAAAAGTCTACAAATGATAACACACTTAAATTTAAATACATAAATTATAGAAACATATGTAATAAGATAATTAAAACACTTAAAATTAATTATCACAAGCAGCGAGTTACAAAACATCTTAAAGATAGTAAGAAAACGTGGAACCTAATTAAAGAAGTTGGGGGTTTCACAAAAAGAACCGAAACAGCTGAATGTCTCTTGAAAATGAAACCAAAGGTAAAGGAATCACTTAACCAAATCAATAATTATTTTACCAGTATTGGCAACAGTATAGCTAATAATACACTCAAGACCATAAATACTACAGACGTTGAATTAGCTTCCAAAATCCTTACAAAAAGTGCTCCACTAAACTCATTCGTGCTTTATCAAGTTGATCCGTTGGAAGTAGTAAGTGCCATAAAGGACCTCAGGCAATCTAGTGCAACTGGCTGGGACGACATACCTTGTAGGGTACTGAAAGACAGTTGTCATGTTCTGGCAGAACCTATGATGCATTTGTGTAACCTGAGCTTTAATACAGGTACCTTCCCTAATATATTCAAAAGAACAATAGTTACACCGTTATACAAATCAGGTGACAAAAAACTTCCCACCAACTATAGTTGGTGGGAAGTTTTTTGTCACCTGATAAGATAAGGAAGATAAGGAAGTCAACAATGAAATGGGCCTATAGGCCCATTTCATTGTTGACTTCCTTATCTAAGGTTATGGAAAAAATTGTAAACAAAAGACTCTTAAGATATCTGAAGCAACATAAATTTATATCCAATAACCAATTTGGATTTCGATGCGGACGATCTACGGATGATGCCGTTCCAAATCTTACATCACAAATAGTCAATCATCTGAATGCGAGTGATAAATGCCTTGGCGTATTTATGGATCTTCAAAAAGCATTCGATACAGTGTCTATTCCCATCTTACTGACACGTATGGAAGGCTTTTGGTATAAGGGGTACCCCGTTAATGTGGTTTAAAGACTATCTGAGTGAAAGAAAACAAAGCGTACGACTTTATAACTTACTAAGTGACAGCGCATCCTGTACATATGGTATTCCACAAGGAAGTACACTGGGCCCCACGATGTTTGTGATCTACATTAATGACCTGTGTAATACAGTAGTAAATGGTGCAATAATTCAGATGTTTGTGGACGATACTGTACTTCTATTTCGGGAACGAACCTGGAACTCAGTGTACAAGTTAGCTGAAGAAGGTTTAAAAACCGTTACTGCATGGCTGGAAGACAACATCCTATCATTAAATACGTCTAAAACAAAGTTCTTAAGTTTTAGCATTACAAACGCTTGCAAGCCGAGTATAAATTCAAAATTAGTAATACATAAATTTCCTTGTAACAGGTTTCCAACCACCACACCTGGATGTAACTGTCCGCACTTATTGCGTAGTGACAATGTAAAATACTTGGGCGTAATTATTGATGACAAGTTAAATTGGTTAGCACATATCACTGCTGTTAGTAATAAATTAAGGAAGCTCATATATGTGTTTAAAAACTTGAGAGATATTTTAGATAATGAGGCTATAATTAAAGTATATAAAGCCCTTGCAGAATGTGTTATGACTTACTCAATTGGTTCTTGGGGTGGGGCAGCTAAAACACACCTTATCGAACTCGAACGTGCACAACGTGCTTTATTGAAAGTTATTAAAGGCCTACCTTTTAGACACCCGACTGAGGACTTATACAAAAAATGTGGAGTACTTACCATACGAAAGTTATATATTTTCCATTCTATTCGTAAATATCACAAAGGTACTGCTTCTCAAATACAAATAAGTGATAAGAGGACACTTTAACTACTCTGCTACATTACTGTACAACAAATTAAATACAATTTTTAAAACCGCCCATGTAAGTAATCATAATATTAAGTCAATTTTACTAAAGTGGTTAAGTAATTTTGACTACGACGCTACTGAGAATCTTATCGTTTCCACTAAATACTCGTAATTCTCATACAATATTACGACGTTTACACGCACACACACACACACACACACACACACACACACACACACACACACACACACACACACACACAAACACACACACACGCGCACACACACACACACACACACACACACACACACACACACGCGCACACACACACACACACACACACGCACACCTTTTATTTACCTTATTGTTATTGTTTTTTTCTCTCCTTTTACTTTGTTAGCCTATAGGTTTTAGTTTTTGATGCCATTCTAATTATTTTTTTTATACCGCATATTATATTATAGCAAATATAATCATGTGGCGGTGCTGTCGTCACGCCGCAAGCGAAACATACCGAAGCTTAAATCACGCTATCAACATTCCGATCATAAACAGCATATATAGAACATCTCCGAACTATCACATGGAGTGTTGGCCGCTCCCCGGGCATAACACCTTGCCCGTTGGGAGATCTCCCCTTTTCCTTCCACGGCCACAGTGGTGACCCTGACGTGATCTGAACACGCAACCAAACACTTTCGGAAACTACAACTTCAAGCCTTCGTCATTATCCTCAAGAATCCCTATAATTCACTACTGAGAAACGTCTTCTGCAGTCTTCAGCTCCTGCAAGCCAGTCCAACTTGTCTTCATCTCGACTCACCGCAGATTTATAAGGCAGAATTCTGGCACTTGCTCCGGCACATCGTTCTTACCGGCATCACTTGCCAGTGTGTAGTACGGCATGCATTACACATCGGCATATTATTCACACCGGTGTCACTTGCCCTTACGCACACAGCATGCATTCCCCACCGGCATTAAAAGGACACACCGGCAATCGGACTGCACTATCGACCTCCCGTCTGAGCAGGGGGGTGTTGTGGCGGCGCTGTCGTTACGCCGCAAGCAAAACACACCGAAGCTTAAATCACGCTATCAACATTCCGAATCATAAACAGCATATATAGAACATCTCCGAACTATCATATGGAGTGTTGGCCGCTCCCCGTGCATAACACCTTGCCCGTTGGGAGATCTCCCGTTTTCCTTCTACGGCCACAGTGGTGACCCCGACGTGATCCTTTTACGGACCCCGTCAGCAAAGAGTTTAATGGTGCCGGAATTTCGGCAGCTCCTTTGATAAATCGGCGATAAAAATTTAACACCCCCAGAAAACGCCGAAGTTCTCGTACGTTTTTCGAAGTGGGGAAGTCTTTGATGGCTTGAACCTTACTGTCCAAAGGCTTAACACCGTTGGCTGAGACGTGATACCCTAGAAAGGTGATCTCTTTCTTACCGAATTCACATTTGCTCGTGTTGATAACCATACCGAATTCCTGAAGTTTTTCAAAGATTTGGCGAAGGTGGTCAAAATGGCTGTCTTCGGAATATCATCTGGGTTGACTGGTATCTGGTTGTACGCTTTCACCAAATCTAGCGTAGAAAAAATTGTACACACCACACACACGGCCACAATCACATTACCTTAACCTTAACTATGTGTCACTGAAACGGGGAAGATGCTGTAGCCTGTAACACAGTTTTCAACTACCACGGGCTACAGAGCTTCAATATGATTTGTTTGTAAAAGTTATGTGAGAAAAAATAAATTATTATTATTATTATTATTTACAATAAAAAATGAGCTGAGTCCTAAAATTTAAACTTAAATTAAAATGAAACATTACGAAATAATTATAAGCACCTATTAGCACGTCATTAAAAAGTAGTAATTTGTAAAGCGATTAAGTGTATATTCTATGTTAATTTACCTTAAGGAAAAAACAAGCATTTAAGACACAGGCTTGGCCTAGTTTAAATGCTAGCAATTTTAGAAGTTGAAGCATCTACCGATGGGACCCTAAGGAAGAACTATGTATTATATATAGTATTCTATAAGGGGGAACATATTTTTCTACTGCAAAATTAACTTTGTCCTTCTATCCGACCTACCTTTTCGTTGCGGCAATGTCCGGTGTTAATACCTATAATTCCCGGGATATATGACCTATCTACATATATTATTAAGTTCACACGAAACCCTCAAGGCGCGAATCGTACACGCACTCGTTCTTTTTTTAATAATATTAGAGTGTCATATCACAGATTTGCGAGGTCGTTCTGGTGAAATGCTCGCCACAGACCATCCCATCCCAGCAGACTATCCGTAGTCTCCTAGAACGCAGACAGTTATCATACAAGAGGTCTTTAGATGACATTTTACTTTTTATTTTCACAGAATTTTGTAATTCAAAAATATTCTTTACGCATTTTAGGGGTAATTTCTTATGCTAAAGAAATGCTTTATATTCCTACCCCTACACTTTTTCCACAATTTTGCCTATATCGTGGAGCCATTTTACATACATAATTGCATGGTCAAACATTCAGATCCTAAAATTAATAGTGTAGGCCACAAATATTTACTATGTGCGTGACCGAAACCTGCTATGAAAAGCATAGCATTCATATATAGATAATAGTAAATTTAAAAAGGTGAAGTTACAGCCTATATACTCCCATGGCTCGGCACTGACCTCTTCTCATATTTGAGAGGGTTTTAGGGCAAGGAAATATCCGCCGTACTACTCCAATATGTATTGGTGAAATTCACATGTCTTGGTAAAATATTTTTTTATTACCCAGACATGCTGGCTTCCACACAATGTCTTTTTTCACCGTCAGGCACATGGTACATCAGCATTTAAAATTGCAACAAACAATTTTCTTGGTGCCAGCAGGGTTCGAACCGGGATTTCTCGGTGAAATTTACAGCGAGCGCTTAGCTTCTGAACTGTCAAGGCTTCTGTAGTAAATATAAGAAAATATTTATTATTTACTTTGTTGTTGTTCTTCATATTATTATTATTATTAACTCGCTGAAGCGAGTGAGAGATAATGTCGACAGCCAGCCGATTTTGAAGGCGGAATTCATTTTAATAATTCAACAGACATAGTTCGTATGCGGGCCTCGAGAGATTTTTTTCGTTTTATCTAAAAATATGGAATATGTAATGGAAGTTTTAGGATCATTTTTATTTTTTTTAACTCTTTCGTGTGTAATTTTTAGTTTTACCAGTTAGTGACCAATGTAAGAACATTGGTCAGATCAGTCAAAACTAAAAAAATGATGTAACTAACAAATAAGTATCTATTTAAGCATCACTGTATTTTACCTAATCAGTCTATTCCATTTTTGGGTTTAATAAAATACATAATTTGATTGTTCGATATAGTTTTACTTTCTTTTGCTACCCACTAATTTTCAGTTACTGTTAAATAAATACTGGCAATATCATATCAAAATCAATTTTATTTGAATATCAAACGAACTTACCAAGTGAAGTTCGATGACAATTTTACGAATGGCTTCATTTGGAGCGATTTATTTTTAACGTATTGTAGTATGTGTGTAAGTATTTTTTGTATGGTACCTTTACTAATGCTGGCAACACTACCCTTGCCTAGTTCGGGTAGCGTGTTCCTCTTCAAGTCATTGTTTAAAGTTATTCAAAATATTGCACATTTATAATGATAGTGGCAACCTTGGGCAGGGTTTCTGTTTTTAATATAATTTACTTACATTTTATTTTTATTTCTTGTTCGAATGCCGCATGGTACAAGTATTTGTTTTGGTTTGGATGTTTGTCCTTATGCAATCTATGTATGTAAACTATACCTAGTGTGGAGATAACGTTTTAAGAAAAATAAAAAAATATTGCGCTCCTCAGCAAACATGCCCGACGCGAAAAATAATAGATACATGGAGATTTTATGTGGGTACGGATACAAAAGAAAAATTGAGAAATCTTTGACATTATGGGGTAGACAGAAACTGTAAGAGATACAGAGAATCCATAGCCTATACCTATTCTTTACTCATAATCCATTTTATAATTTACAGGTAAAAGAAAACGTGAAGTTAGGCGCGTTCTGACGCTGGATACAAGTCACATTTCTGAGAAAGATTTTAAATTAAATAGTTCACCTTAATAATGGTGTGCTGGCCAAGCCGGCGTAGCAAAATCCATCACCCAATTTCATCCATGGCCTTAAGAGGCCACTGTGGAAAATCTGACAGCCGATATGCTGTGTAACCATCTCGTTACACATCAGACATAAAACATCCCCAGACCGGCGACTGGCAGTGGCATCAAAAACGCGAGGGCATCATCACCACTTAGGATCAATCCCAACAGGTGGGATTATGGTCAAGCACTGGCTTATAGTAAGTTTAAAACAAAACGTCTGGCACTGCGATTGTCGTTCCCCTGGCAAGCGTGACGTTCTCCCTACTTACTAAAGAAATCTCCATTACAGGAACAGAAAAATAAACTTTTTTATTCAATATAGATTATAAATAGTACTTATTGAAAGTCACTCTTTTGTTTAATTACCACTAGTTTGTAAAAAAAAAACTTCTGTCCTGGGAAAATCCAGCAAGAAACCTAGCGGGACTTTTTTGTAAAAAAGTAACAACTTACAATCACGTATATTATAATATTATACGTGGTATAGCCATGCTGCAGTTATATTAGCACGAATGGGTCGGTTCGACCGGGGAAGGACCACGCTCTCGCAGAATACCAGCGTAAAATAGTAGCTTAATGCTGTATTTCGTATGGTAAGTGTAGGAACCGGAGACCCTTTTAACTGGAAATGAGGCATTCCATCTTAGTCCTCACGTGTGACAATGCGTCTGCAGTTTGATTTGTAATCGAGGATAGATGTAGATGTCTATGGGCCGCAACAATCACTTACCATCAGGTGGACTGTTTGCTAGTTTGTCATCCTATGCGATATAAAAAAGTATGTTACATAATTAATTAACACAAAACTAATTGGAAATAGCTTGGTAGCGATCACATTATTCCCAGGGGCTATTATCATGTTTTTATAGATTCTATAAAAAAGCTATTATCATCCACAAATCCCTTAACATTAAAAACCCCTTTTTATACAAACATAGTTTAATATAATTTTGGAGGAACCTTGAGCAGGTCAAATTTTGTAGATTTTCTGGGATTTCATTGTAAAAGTGCATTTGTTCATCGCCTCAAGAATGAATTACTGACTAGATGGAGTGGAGTAACTGGTACTAATAGTTTATTTCTGATCCTAGTATTTACCACCTGTTTTTGTAAAACTACTTTTATTTGTGTGTACGTACATTACATTTTCATAAATGTATTGAGAGAATAAATTCATTTTGTTAATTTCCTAAAATTTTTGTTTGTGCGACTATTTAGGTTTTAAATCATAGATTGCACTTATGGAAGAAGATTGAAAATTACAATAACAGAAAAGGGCTTCTGTTATTGCTATTTTTTCTGAATATTATATAACGTACTCAAATCAATTGAAGACAATCAATTGACGGTGATAATTTTTCTTCTTTTCAATCATAATTAGTCATCCGTCGTAATTGCAGATGCGTTACCTGCCTTTTAAAAAAGCACACAATCTTTTCTCAAAGCTCCCTAAATCATGTTGTTCCAGGAAAATCGCCAGTTGTATTCGATTCCACAAGGAATTTGTGCGAGGAAAAAAAGTTCTGGTAAATGGTACAGTGGTAGACCGCCAATCAACCAAATAAAATGGATGATATCTCGAGTTATAATAGTTGTACTAGTTGATGTTTTTCTTCTCAAAATATTTTATTCCTTAGAGGTAATTTCATACATTAACTTGTTCCAGTTGGTAAGTAAATGTCATGAAATTTCAATTTGAGCATCGCTTTGGGCTATTACACTCAGGCTAAGCTCTGATGTCAAGCAAAGCTAAACTAATCCGTAATTGATTCAACTGTGTCATGAACGCGCACCGGGCAACACTAACTGCAGCTGTGAAATGTGATTTGTTGTACCAACACGACTATGCTTTAGTCTGCGTTTTCGAATTCGGAGTCAAATAAATTGATTGCTTTAGCTTTGATGTAACGTTAGAACAGAAATCATTACAATAATACCAACAATTGCATTATGGAGCATAAATTCTTCCACATTTTCTATTTAACTTGAAGCTGAACTGCTGAACTAAACACACTGTCTAGGTGGTAAGATTTCCTTCTTACCTAGCAGTCTGTCTGAGTAGGAAACACCTTCTTACTTATTTTTTATAGAAAAAAAACGAACAAAATCAATCCGCCCGAATTATGGCCTATAGACACCTACATCTAAATGAAAATACATAGTAATCCATAGAAATCGACATAATGCATGCTCCGTTGTCTAGTTTTAAGTATTTAAAAGGTAAACATTTAACAAATATGTCATAAAATTAGTAGGTTTATGTAATTTAAACAACACTATAAGTTAAGTTTATGGTATTTTTATAAATTGTTATTTTCTATTTAATTTAAGTTTGACATGATGTCTCACTCATAATTATTTTTTATTGTGTATATAATTAAAAAATATAAGTAATTATTCCAGTATTGGACCCATGGACTATTAATTATGTCAGGAATTAATTAGGATACTCTGTGTTTGATATTAATTAGCATACCACAAACTGTAAAATGTGTTCGGCTATTTTGCACTTATTTATATAATATATTACCATCTTCTGTTACCACGTTTCTTGTAAATAAAAATATTTTTCATTTTTTTGAATTGTAGCTGCAGCGATTTGCGTTTTCATGTAATTGTATATTTATTAGCATATAATTTTCTGTTTCCCTATTTTTAATTCATTTCGCTATCTTAGTAAATTGTAGTTACTAGTAAGACAATAAACACGTAGCTTGTAGCCTTCGCAGTGTTGAGTTATATTTTTATATCAGTGTTGAGTGTCATCTGTTGGTGATCAAAATAAAGAGAAAAAAATCTATTTTTGAAAGCGTTTTCAGTTGTCATCCCTAAGGACTACGATAAAATTCTTGAATTTGCATCGTTTCCCAGTAAAAAATGAATTTTCAGTAAAAAGTAAAAACCGACTTCAAAGAAATAAAATAATTAAAGAAATTCGGTTTCATTGTTAATACATAATATTGTATAAGTTAGGGCAAAATTAAGGTACACCTCTAAGTTTAACGAGCTACAAATTGTTACAACAGATTGGATATTCTCGGGTATGGCCAAAAGTCAGTTGTTAGAATTCTTTATCTAGAAATTCTAATAGCAGCCTAGTGCCAGTTGTAGCTTTGACCTGTTTGTAGTACCTAAATCAATCAATAATGCTCGCTGACTCTCGCTAACACTTATTGTTGTTTAGTTGTTGCCGTAGTGTCTTATATGTCTTTAGGTATTATATTGACTATAAGGTGCAGACATATTTTGTAAAACAGAGTTTGTCAAGACGTGTTTCAACAACGTTATTGGTCCTGCACCTGACCCTTCCCCGCTCGTATCGGATTTCCATGTCATTGGACTAGAGAAATCGAATAAAGCCACCTGTGCCTGCACATGCACTTGTGCACTGTAATCCTGGCCTACGCAGTAGGCTTGTCACTACTGAAACTGAACGTCTAGACCAGAATTTGGTTATGATTACAGTCAAATCTTGAAGAAAAGATTAAATTTTAACCCAGGCACTATTGTTCTTTATTTTTGATTCGGGGGAAGGTTGTTAGTCTAAATTTAGTCGGATTATCCCACAAAAATGGATTTGGCTCTTAAATTATTAAATCTTGGATTTATCAATTCAAGACATATTTAGGAAAGATTCTGAATAACCTCTCAAACACCAAGCGGCCAAATTTGAATGCTTCAATATTCCGTCAAAATTCAAGCGTTTAAATATGACCGCACCAATCCACAGCACTTTAACCCATAAAAACTTATATTTAGAGACTAATTTTCTATAAAGAAGTTTGACATTATAGAGTAGGATGTAGGAGTTGAGTCCGTAGATTGACCTCTCGGTCATAGTTGGACTTACCTAGTCGGACTATTTGTCTCAGGTAAAGATACTCGTCAACAACTTCAAGCTTAGTGCTCCCAACAACTACCGGCATAGGTGTAACATGAGGAGGTACTGTTGAGGTCATTGAGTATAGTACTTAGGTTCTGCAGCGATTCTGCCATAAGGACTATATCGTTGGCAAATCGAAGCCGAGTGATGTTCTCGCCAATGATGACGTCTTCCAATGCATCAGTGAAGAGTTTCGGGGATAAAAAACGTCACCCTGTCTTACACCTCTCTGAAGATGGATAGGTTTCGTAATCAGGTTCTGTACTCGGATGGCCATCGTATCCCTACTGTACAAACACTTCAGCACCTTGATATAACGACAGTCAACTTGGCACCGCTAAAAGCCTCAAACCTCGCCCAAATTTCGACGCAATTGAAAGCTTTCTCATAGCTCACATATGCAAGGCAAAGTAGCAGATTATACTCTGTGGTCTTCTGTACAACTTTTCGAAGGGAATATATGTGGTCTATGGAACTAAAGCTGTTTACGCCAAATTGTGGCGATTTGAAACTTTCAAGTCGCGCATCTCGGGCGAGGAACCGAGTTGCGCGGGGGGTGGGGGTGGGGGGGTTGCTTTCGCTTTGCGCCCACGGCGGTGCCAGCTAGTCTGGAAAAACTTTGTGCGCTACGGCCGTGCCGGTGAGAGGTCAGGAGTTACATAAGAATCGTTAGGTCGCGTTACGACTGCCTCTTTTGTGTTGTCTTATTTTGTACGTATACGTGACAACGACGCTTTTTTTGAGTTTAAGTGATTACTTTATCTTCGATTGCCATTAATTTGTGTCGATAAGTGGCTTGTGTAGTTAATATTGTTCGAAGGAATTTTGATTTGTTGTGTGGAACGCTAAACTTTGTGATTCGGGTGGAGATCGCGTTCGATTATAGTTTGTGCTAAGTGACGTTAGACTTGAGTTCCGACAGCGGTGAACGCCCACTGTAGTGATTGCGCCTTGTGGAACGGGGCAACGCATGTGGTTCTGCTGAACGATTGCATCAGTGACGTCAGGTTACATTACACACTTTCCTACACCACTCACACCTACCATTTACTTAACCCTGACGGTGCCTTGTGGTCGACACTACCTTCGGAGCTCGGTAAGTTTGTGTTTGCTTATACAGCCGTTATAAATTAATTATCCATAGGCTATTTGGGCCCGTACCCTCGGTTGCTCGTCGAGTTGGGTTACTGATGGGCCCTAGCCTAGTTGACTTTTTCGGGGCAACTGAGGGCCGTAACAATAGCCTTTTCGGAAACGGGCTTGTTCGGGAAGCTGGAAGTCGTCATGTCTGCTTGCGAGATGATTCAAAATTGCTCTCGAAAACAGCACAGCAACAACAGCAGTAGATGCAGCTTAGCACGAAAAACGGTGTATAGTTCTTCAAGAGAGCGTTGTCGCCTTTCTTAAAGAATAAGACCACCGCACTTCTGCTTCACGTCCTCAGAGTTGTGCTACATGAGGAACGGAATTAAGGATCTTCTAAAGGACTTTAAGTTTCGGTTAAGAAGTACATTAAATAGAAGCTTCACTGTAATTCCATTCTCTTCCAAGAACTCGTTGTTTTTAAGGTGCTGGGAAAAATTCTAATCCTACTCAGACTGACGTCCAGGATATAATCGGAATAGTGTCGGATAAAACTTGCTCTTTGATCGTTACTCACACCTTGCGTGTGGCCCAACGATGATGTGTACAGCTGCCCATAGAATCTCTCAATCTCACACGATCAATCTTAGGTGTCTTAGAAACGATGCTGCAAGATTTGGGCTTCAGCTTCGACAGCTGGCTTCTTCTTGCAGACTGATCTCTGACAAAGTCTGTGGAACCCTGATTCCGATCGATCGCTTCTACAATACTAGCTGTATTGAAGTTACGTAAGTCCCACCACATGCATTTGCAAATATTTTTATAGGATTAGGATGACATACGAGTACATAGTTCACCTGATGGTAAGTGCTGCGGCGGTTTTTTGCACACACAATAGGAAACACAGCAGCGTTGAAAGCGTGGTTCTTCGCTGATCGAGCCGACCCATTTGTGCTACGACTAAACTACTAATATAGCGACAGCATGGCTCTACCACGTAGATCTGTCTGTCCAGTTGCCTGTATTCTGTCAAATCTGCCGAAGACTGCAGCTTCATTTCCCGTCTAACAGCCATGAGACCAATAGTGTGATCGGAGATTTTGTGTTCTTCTATGGCAGGTCTTGCAGAACTTAGCGCGGTTGGACCGCATGGAAAGTTTCCACAAGCTTTTGATCCTTATCGTCCACTGCATTGCAGTCTTTTAGGCATTAAAACCGATTGGGTAACTCGAGCTAAAAGTTTTCAGAACTTTATGCTTGTGCACGAGGTGGACGTAGCGTTGACTTCATTAGATTTGACATCTCCAACTTAACGTTTAGGTTCAGTCTAGCTTCTCACCATTCGGCGATCGCTGCCAGTTTTCACCCTCGCGATCACTGAGACATCAATGAACAGTTGCCGTTTAGTCGTTATAATGAAGTCAGTTTCATTTTTCGTCGAACCGTCGGGGCTCGACCAGGTCCACTTTCTGTGAGGCCCCTTCTAGAAGAAAAAGTCCACCCTAAAGAGTCATTCTTTCTCCATAAAGTCGGCCAGCTGCTGGTCCCTTGGGTTCCGTCGCCCTATCCCAAATTTCCCTACCTTCAGTTCACCGTTTTTCTCGTGCCTAGTTTTGCATTGAAGCCTTCCATTAACACTGTTTGGTAGTGTAGTGACACGTATAGTGGGTTTTGAAGGAATTTATGGCTCTAGATATACCCTCATACATTTCCTGCACCTCCACATTGGGATGTGCCGAGGTTGGTGCGTAAACCTGTATGACCTTCAGCGAGTACCGTTTGGTGATTCTGGATATATGGTACGCAACCCTTGTCGACACACTCCCAATCTTTACAACGTTGTTAACGAGATATTTGTGGACGATAAATCCAACAGCTCCCTGAGACAAATGTTCGCCCTCCCGGTTATACAACAAGTTGCCAGATTCGAGGATTGCCGTGTCATTTCCTTCTCTTTGAACCTAGGATAATCCTATAATATTCCAGCGCAACTCGTTTGCCCCTTCTTCAAGGTTTAGGGTCTTGTCGTCAGTCTTCAGGTTGCGTGAGTTGTATGTTGCCAGGTCCAGTCGTCTTAGGTGACAACTGTACCTCCACCGGAGATAATTTAGCACACCCTGCGGTTACCATGGTGGCCACTATAACAAAGAATACCGGGACCGCCGTTGAATTGGGATCGGTTATTTGTGTCGTTGCTCATGAGGATATGTTTGCAATAGTTGCCATTTACCAAAGTCTAGCATCCGCAGTTTTTTTTATTGTACCATTGCTGTTATCAGTTTACCTAGCTTTAAAAATAATAGAGTAATTTTTATGTAACATTTTACTTCTTAACATTTTTAATTTCTTGCTGTTAAAATTCCCACGTTAAATACTCACAATTCCATAAGTTGACTGGTAGAGAAGGCCTCAAGACATTAAGTTAGCTCTTTGTATTATTTTGTATTAAGAAATGCAATAAATAACATATTAATAAATAAATAAAATATAATCCTGTCAAACATAGGTTTACAGTAGCGTTATCTTTGGTACTATGAAAGTAGGTATTATAATATGTACGTCACAGTTTCGAGGCATTGTGTGGAAGCTTGACTGTTTATCGCCAACTTGTAGGTGGCGCTCACAATAGCTGGCGAACAATAAACTACGTTTTCATTATGTCTTGATAACTGTGGTGTACATGGCAGTGATTCCTAGAAGTTCTTATTATAAATTATATCTGGGGCACAACTCACAAAGGACAACTATTTTAACATTCTACAATTTAAACTGCTTTTTAATGTAATTTTCGGCGTGGTATGCCCATCCTGCAGCTATGTTATACGTGATAAAGCTACGTTACTTTGATTATAGTACGTATGGGTCGGCTCGGTCGAGTTAGGATCACACCCTCACAGACACTGACCTCTATATATACAAGTACGCTGGACTGGCTATACATCGTGACATGATAAGGCAATTTGATTTGCGTCATTTTGGCGCTGCCAGCAGAATTGCACGTCTACGGAACTAATAATAGGGATAAGACTGTGTGACAAAATATATCGATAAAAACTTTATACCCTACTTATACCTAAATAAATGGAATGGACTCTATGGATATATGGACTCTATTCGTAACGTCCGTTCTATTTATGTATCATATTAATATAATGCCATTATCATTCATCATCATTAAAGCCCTTCACAAGTCCACTGCCGAACATAGGCCTCCCCCTATGTTGGAATCGTTCAGGAATGCCACAAAGCACGGTGCTGAGCCACCTGCATCCATTAAATTCCTGTATGTCTTACCAGGTTTTCACTCCATCTAGTGGGGGAACTTCCGACACTTCACCTGCCGGTACGAGGCTGCTGATCGAGAATCTTTTTTCCCCATCGGTTATCGGTTCTTCAAGCTATATGGCCGGTGAATTGCCACTTCAGCTTACTAATCCATTGGGCGATGTCGGTCACTCCAGTTCTACCGCCTTCCTAAGTTTATCCTCCTAAGCTTTCCAGCTTCGGCAGCAATACAACATATTTTTGCCAAATGAGGGCTAAATTTGTATTATACATATTATAAAAGACAATCAACTCATACTTAGGACAGTCAATAACACTATAAGCTATTTTTAACAGAAAAATAAACACAAACAAAAAAAGTTAATCATAGTTGTGTAGCAACGTATCATTATCTTAGAGCTACCAAAAATGCATTGTTAAGTATGCGCCTAGCTGACGCAGCACTAGTGTTAAACAAATCGAAGTCAAAATCATTGCCAAGCTTATTGAAATTATTACTTGCTCGCCATATAAGTATATTTTGCCTATAATTTGTAAATGTAAACGGGAGACTTAAAATTTATTTGTGTCTAAGAGGTTTGGCAGGACAGCTAACATGTAGTTGAGATAAGAGCTCAGGACAGTCAATAGCACTACAAGCTATTTTTAACAGAAAAGTGAGGTCAGCAATCTCACGACATATAGCAAGAGGAAGAAGGTGATGTTTTTATAATAACTAATATAATTATCAGAGGTATAGCGATAGTCATTGGTTCTATAACAGAGGTAACGCATAAACTTACTTTGGATATTGAAATAATACTAGTTTTTACGGAATTTATCGCGTGTATTTAACTTTTTAAATACCCGACGTTTCGAACGATTTACAGTACTCATGGTTACGGGCGGGACTGAGATGTTCAACGTCCAGATGTCATAGTTAACCGCGGTTACAATAGATTAAAATTTAACTTTTGTTCCGATCTACACAGTATGAACTAATGGTATCTTGAAGTCTTGCAGTTGTATGCTTGGGTTGGGATTTAATTTTATTTATTATAGGATCCCAAGCAGATGGTAGCACCCAGCCATCTTCACTATTGAAATTAGGATGTTTTTTGATTTCAATAGCCTCGCGGATCATCCTTGGAAGGAATCGGTGTTCTTTAGCGAGGATTTGTGGACTATCAAATCTGATGTAGTGACGGAGGCGATCCTGTACGTGTTCACAGACTGCAGACTTCCCGGAGCGTCGAGTCTCTCTATTGCCAAGTTTAAATATGTTAATTAACAAGAACTTGTATATAAATGGTATAATGTATAAAAATGGTGATTATTTTAAAAATGAATAAATGATTCATACATACCCCTGGGGTTGAGTTGGTCGCTTTCAAGCTGTTTCTTAAATAAGTTTTGTTAGTTGTTTGTACAAACTTATTGTTTAATTTAGTATGGAAAAAAGTCCGCTAAGTTTCTTGCTGGTTCTTCCCAGGACCTCTGTCCTCTGTGTCTCTATCCTAACCAGTGACAGAAGTAAGAAATGAATTTCAATAATTATTACATGTAATCTACGTTGAATAAAAAATATTCTATTCTATTCCATAAAAGCCCTATCACGCTTTTCTCCATAATCGTCATCAATTACTTCATCAGCTTCTCCTGTTCCACAGCTAGATAAAGCTTTTTACCATGATGCACCAACTGGTGAATATTTAATATGCTTATTCACCAAGGGTGACCGTTATATCCGTTTCTGGGAATTTCTAGAATATTGTCAATTTTTTTAGAATGTTTACTAAATATTTCTTCACAAACTTAATAAATATTATTTTTTCAGCTATTTTTGTATTAAACGAATATTGCAAAATCAGCAAAGAAGCCTTATTCAAGACGTCAATCTAAAATATCATAAATTGAGAGGAATTAGTTACAGCAACCTATTTCTAATTTCAAGAAAGACGACCCTCTCAATATACGATAAAGTAAAGTAAAGTTACAGCCTTATATACGTCCTACTGCTGGGCACAGGCCTGTCCTCATTTCTGAGAGGGTTTTAGGGCAAGGAAGTGTCCGCCGCGCTGCCCCAATGCGTGTTGGCGAACTTCACTTGTCTTTGAAACATTTTTTGTTATTCCTCAGACATGCAGGTTTCTTCACGATGTTTTCCTTCACCGCCGTGGTAAATCAGCACTTAAAATTGCAATTAATTTATATTGCCGTGGTAGCTCAGATGGTTAACGCTCGCTGTAAATATACGATAAGCTTTCTTCAAACGCTTCATTTTCGGTTTACGTAAATACGGTCACATCTTCTCTTATCGTTCTCAGATTAAATGGCTACCTCTCCGTTATCGCAGATATTTCAGAATACTGTGCACATTATTTTCAGTTGTACACGAGGCGTGGCAGCGCCACAATAATGATGAATGAACTGACTGTGGCAACGACTTCACGATGCGCCTTGTGACGGGACGTCGCGATGCGTGTTTCGAAACCACTGCCCTCTTCAAGCATCGTCGCGTCGCGTCACGTCTCTGTGTGAACTGACATTAATAAATGAACTGCATGCAAGACGAAAGATAGGGAGTTTTGGAGTCGTAGATAAAGAAAATTACTTTCTATCGCTTCTTTTTCATAATAAACGAATAATCAGAAGCCTCGGTATTCGGTAGCTGATAGAATACCGCGAACCAGCGAGGATGAAATTCTGCCTTTTTAAGCCAAAGGCCTGTATTGTCTGAAACCTATCCTTCTTTTTGATCAGGCCGTGAAATTCCACTGCTTGTCTTGTTCTAACACATTGTAGGGAGGCATTGCCTTAATCGTAATGCTTGATGGATCTACGTGATAGAGTAACGATGCAGCCATATTAGTAGTGTAATTGTAGCACAAATGGGTCGGCTCGGCCGGGATAGGACCACGCTCTCATAGAATACCAGCGTAAAATAGCAACTTTACGCTTTTTTTTTTTTTTTTTTTTTTTTTTTTTATAAATCCCCCCCAAATCCCCCCCCCATCAACATGGTAGCGGAATTAAATAAAGATAGACTACCCCAGGAGGGTACCAGCACCCCTGGAGAATCCCTCGCTGAGCATCCACGACCATGTTTCTCCACTTCTGAGCGTGGGTGCTCAGGCTGCCCCGCGTATTCTGGGGGGGGCGAAATTCCGCTCAAGACTAAAACTGCTCGGGGCAAACGGAGCAACAAGACTAAGGCGACCCCTGCCACGCTGTCCGTGAATTTCTGCAATATCAGGGGACTTCACTCCAACCTAAACGCCGTCCACTACCATCTCGAGACGGCGAGGCCGGCTCTGCTCTTTCTGACCGAGACGCAGGTGTCCTCTCCGGCTGATGTTTCGTATCTCTCCTACCCGGGGTACAAACTGGAACACTCCTTTGTGCCTCGGGCTGGAGTTTGCGTTTACGTCAGAGAGGACATCTGTTCTCGACGCCTCGGCAGACTTGAAGGTTCGGACCTGTCCATCCTTTGGCTACGCGTAGACAGCGACGACCATCCGCGCGTCTACGGGTGCCTCTATAGGTCCCACAGCGGTAATGCCGAAACAGACCGACTCTTCGACCACGTCCAAATGGCTGCAGATTCGTTGCTACAGCAGATCCCCTCCGCAGAGATCGTGATCCTCGGCGACTTTAACGCCCATCACGCCGAATGGCTCGGTTCACGTTTAACCGATCATGCGGGGAGATCTGTTCATGATTTTGCCTTGGCATATGGTCTGACACAACTGGTTACTTCGCCTACGCGGATTCCAGATGTGGAGGATCATGCACCTTCCCTGTTGGACCTTCTGCTGACCTCTCACCCGGACGGATATCAGATTTCCGTCGACGCCCCTTTAGGCTCCTCGGACCATTGTCTGATCCGGAGTGTTGTGCCACTCACGCTGAAATCGCGGTTGCATTCTGCAGGCTGCCGCCGTGTTTGGCACTATAGGTCAGCCGATTGGGATGGGATGCGGTCTTTCTTTGCATCCTACCCTTGGGGGCGGGTTTGCTTCTCGCCGGATGATCCCAACGTTGTTGCGGATTCTGTTACTGATGTGGTACTTCAGGGTATGGAACTTTTTATTCCTTCCTCTGTGGTGCCCATTGGAGGCAAATCTCAGCCATGGTTTGGTCGCTCCTGTAAAATAGCATCATGCTATAAGCAGGAGTGCTACCAAGCCTGGGTTGATGCATCAGCGTCCCGGGATGTAAACACCAGCGCTCTAAAAAAGAAGTATAATTCCGCCTCTAGGTCCTTCAAAAGAGTCATTGCCAAGGCAAAGTCAGAGCACATAGGCAGAATTGGCGAGAAACTAGTTCGCCTTCCTTCTGGAACCCGTGCATTCTGGTCTCTCGCCAAGGCTGTCCAGGGGAATTTCTGTCAGCCATCTCTTCCATCTCTGCACAGGGAGGACGACTCACTGGCCCATACTGCAAAGGAGAAAGCCGATCTTCTAGGCTCCTTCTTTGCGTCTAACTCGACTCTCGATGACGGGGGGAGTACGCCGCCGACCATCCCGCGGTGTGAGTGCTCCATGCCGGAAGTGCAGTTCACACAGCGCTCGGTTCGCAAAGCACTCCTCTCCCTGGACATCCACAAGTCGAGTGGGCCTGACGGAATCCCCCCAATTGTGCTGAGGACGTGTGCTCCAGAGTTGGCACCGGTTTTAACGCGTCTTTTCCGGTACTCCTACTCCCTAGGCGTAGTCCCAAAATCGTGGAAGACGGCTTTCGTCCACCCGATCCCTAAAAAAGGCGACCGCTCAGACCCGTCCAACTACCGGCCAATCGCCATCACTTCCTTGTTCTCCAAAACAATGGAGTCCATTGTAAACTGCCAGCTCATGAGGTACCTTGAGGATCACCAGCTGATTAGTGACCGCCAATACGGTTTTCGCCGTTGTCGGTCAGCTGGTGATCTTCTGGTCTACCTCACTCACAGATGGGCGGAGGCAGTAGAGTTCAAGGGGGAGGCATTGGCCGTTAGTTTGGACATTGCGAAGGCCTTCGATCGGGTTTGGCACAAAGCGCTTCTTTCGAAGCTCCCTTCCTATGGGCTTCCCGAGAAATTGTGCAATTGGATCACCAGCTTTCTTGCAGATCGGAGCATCAAGGTCGTTGTAGACGGTGCAAGCTCCGATTGCAAGCCTATTAATGCTGGTGTTCCACAGGGCTGCGTGCTATCGCCAACGCTGTTTCTTCTGCATATCAATGATATGTTGCATACCCGTAACATTCATTGCTATGCAGATGACAGCACTGGTGATGCTCTTTACACCGGCCGAGCCAATATTTCTCGGGAAAACGTCTCCGAGTGCCGGGACAAACTTGTGTCTGAAGTCGAGTCTTTGCTGAACAGAGTCTCGGATTGGGGACGACTAAATCTAGTCCAGTTTAACCCCCAGAAGACACAAGTTTGCGCGTTAACCGCTAAAAAGAACCCCTTTGTCGTATCCCCTCAGTTTCAAGGCACTCCCCTTGTTGCCTCAGCCAGTATCGGAATCCTCGGCGTCGACATATCGAGTGACGTGCAGTTTCGTGGTCACTTGGAAGGGAAGGCCAAATTGGCCTCTAAAAAGCTTGGCGTGCTCAGCAGAGCGGGACAGTATTTCATGCCGGCACACCGCCTGCAACTTTACAAGGCGCAGGTTCGGCCGCACATGGAATACTGTTCCCATCTCTGGGCTGGGGCTCCCCAGTACCAGCTCCTTCCACTTGACCGCATCCAGCGCAGAGCGGCTCGAATCGTCGACGACGGAGTGCTTTCCGATCGGCTCGATTCACTGGCGTTGCGAAGAGATGTTGCATCTCTTTGCGTATTTTATCGCATCTATCACGGGGAGTGCTCTGAGGAATTGTTCGGATTAATCCCAGCCGCCAAATTTCGTGAACGCACGACACGGCAAACGTCCCGATACCATCCACACCATCTGGATGCTTGGCGTTCCACCACTGTACGTTTCACAAGGAGTTTTCTTCCACGTACAACCTCTCTGTGGAATAGTTTATCATCGGCGATTTTTCCGGACCGATACGACCTGGGGACCTTCAAGAAAAGAGCTTACTCCTTTCTAAAGGGCCGGCAACGCACCCGCAATTCTCCTGGTGTTGCGGTTGATCATGGGCGGCGGTAGTCACTTAACATCAGGTGAGCCGCATGCTCGTTTGCCCCCTCTTCTATAAAAAAAAAAAAAAAAAAAAAAAAAAAAAAAAACTTTACGCTGCTGTGTTTCGTATGGTTAGTGTTAATAAACGGAGGCCCTTTTTACTGAAAACGATGCATTCCATCTTAGTCCTCACGGATGACAACGAACGAACGAACTGCATTTTGATTCGTAATCTAGAATTGATGTAGATGTCTATGGGTCACAGTATCAACTTACCATCAGGTGGACTGTGTGCTTGTTTGTCACCTTTATCCTATAAAAATAAATAGATTGATGACTGCAGTACCATAAGTCTTGCACCACTAATGATGCGGACCGTCATCGGCCTTCACTTTTACTATCTATCGGAAGCGATAAGATTTTGCTGGGATTTCCCATAATCACCTTTTCAAGACACTTATGGAATGAAACTGAATGATGGATTCTCTTAAAAAGTCACTTCACGGGACTACTATCATCTAATTTTTTTTTCACATTTCAAAAAAAAGAAATATAGATGAAAAACAGAAACTTATTCAACGCTATAATACAATAAATATTTTTTAGGACTGGGTGTATATTTTTGATTAATCACGTAAAACCATAGATAAGTTTTCATTATACGCACTTCTTCATGTCGTACAAACATCTCATATTATTTCACATAAAATGTATCATACATAAAACACATGGTCGCATCTCCAAATAGTACAGAACATTTTTTTAATTTTCAACAGATCTTGTGATTAATTGAAGACTATTTTATATACGGCAAATTAATATAAAATAAATAATTTATTGGATAGATTTTTGTACATAAAAAACTCGCCGAACCTCTCTGAATGTAACAAAAGTTGATTAAACAAAGTAACAAAGTTCTCTGAATGCGTCTTTAATATTTAATTACCAAAATCTTTTAAGCCTCTCTTTGATGTTTTGACGTCTGCGCAGTGGAGGAAACGCTGTGAGAATTTTTTAATACTCCGCCTACCTACGAATTAATAAATTGTAAAAGAATGTTATTAACATTTTGTCTAAAACGACTAAACCTGTCTACATATAGTAAATCGTCTACTGTCTCACTTACAAAGCAAAAGAACAAACAGTGCGATTATGTAGCTCCGGTGGGTATATCCGGTGGTTTAGATTCACAATTAACCCGGTGGGTGTGTGGTGGTATAGATGCAGAAATCACCCTGAAGACTGGGCGGATCACTAGTACTTTTATAAGAATTATTTCAAAGTAAAAAGAAATTTTTACTTTGAAATATTTATCATACTAATAAAGTAGAAAATAACTGTGATGAATGTAATTAATATGATGCAATCTTCTCTCGCTGAAGACTGGATTGTCCTAAATCATCGTGCTTAGCAGGTGGATTGTTTATCTGAGGAGATATCTTCGACCTATTGCCCTGCTCTTTAACGCCGTTCTAGCGAAGGCGGAGACAGAAACGTTTTTTCTCGGATGTTTACCATATTAGCCTTTACTATACTCATAAGATACAATTGGAAATTCGTTCTCTTACTTTTACTAATTATAAAATAACCATGAAATTCAAAATTTAAAGGTATTTTTTAATCTTTAATTAATGAAAAAACAAATGCTTTCCTGGAAATAATGTAAGCAAACTTATCCGATTTCTTTTAATTAGTTTCCTTGTTATCATGTTTTATTTCTTATTTAATTTAATTTGCTTTATTTCCGTTGCTTAAAGTTTCATAATGAGGTGACTTTACTTTTTACTCGAGAGAAGAGAAAAAATGTAAAATTGTTTCATTTGTCTTATCTTTGATTTCAAAAATTCTTTATTTCTTCCCTCACTCAAAACGTTATGATTTATTCATTGATCCATTCAATATAGCCTTTCAAAAGTCCACCTCTCCCATAAATTACTTATCCACCTCTCTCGTAAATTGCCTCGAGGTTCAATAGTAAATGGACCCCTATATTTCCCATAGTAGCTTATCTTTGATTTCTGTTTGTTTCATTCGCAGAAAACTTCATTCATTTAATTCTTATTTTTTTGAATGTTCAGCTTTCTCATATATAGTCCCATAGCTGGAATTTTTACCAAAGTTGCCACGCTTGGTGATCTACGGTGGGTTATAAGGTGGGTTAACAATCGCAGATTTTTTTAATTTTCAGTTATTTTAAGGAAGATGTTGCTGCTCGTCTTTTTTATATATAGAAGAGGGGGCAAACGAGCATGTGGCTCACCTGATGTTAAGTGACTACCGCCGCCCATGATCAACCGCAACACCAGGGGAATTGATTTCTCTCCTCTCCTGTCTCCCGTTTTATTTCTATATATCGCCTTTAACACCACTTTTGGGTTGATATGAGACAGTGTGTTCTCTCACCGTAATGGAATATTGCACTTTAGAGCATGTGCTGATTTACTAAAAGAAAATTCGTAAGCGCACGGGCGTCTCTAAGAGTTTTTAATTAGTAAACATTATGATTTGCTGCTCAATACTTAAACCCTTTATATTTTTTTTTTTCATAATTCCTTTAACAAACTTAAGGAAGATAGCGATCAGCAGTAAGGTGTTAACGGGCTAATAGTTTACTTTTAAATGGCTTTAAATATAAGTTTGCCCGTTGGCAATTCTTAAGAAAAATTTTACATTACAAAATTATACTTAACAAAAACACTACACTACATGCTTTATTATTCACAACATTAGTGAATAAAAAGCATTTTTAAGATTAACCTGATAACTACTAGAAGTTTTAAGTTACTAAGCCTAGATAATATGGATCTTAATCTACCACAGACAATGTTAATATGCAGTTGCCTATTAAAATTGTTAGCTCTTTGTTAGCCCAAAGTACTTGTTACTTTTATTCACAAAGTACCATGAAGGTTAGAGAACAGGAGAACGATCACGACGTACTAAAGCATAGCCCGCCTGTCCTTGAAAATTGTAGAATGTATAGCGGCGCTGACGTCGGTTAGTAGTTACTGCGAAGTTAGCTGTTTATGAGTACAAGTAGATGAAGTTAGTTAAATAATGTACAAATTTTCATTTCATTTTTAATGAAAAAATTTTCATGCTCCTAAATTTTGTAATTTTTGACAAAAAGAAACATTAAAAAATGGAGAAATATTTTATTGTGCGTGGATGTGCAAGTGGTTTAGCATCTGTTCGGAAAAATGGACTCAAAATTACTTTTATTGACCGAACCTCGAGCGATCACAGCGCCTCACTTATGGTGTCCATATTTCTGGACACTATTTTCTACGGTGATCGTTCTCCTGTTCTCTAAACTTCATGCAAAGGACATTTTTTAACTCGCCTAAGAACCAACATAAATTTGACAATAACTAAAATTCTTATCCTTAATTATGCATCAGATAACATTCATTGGGTAGTAACGGACACTTCTAAATTATGGAGTCTAAATATAAAGAACTTTTTAGATTTTAGGCTTTGTACGTATTTTTTGTTAATATGCTGCGTCTTTGGACTCCTGTGATTTTGCCAATCGCACATTACCTTCGCTCATATTTAACAGTATTTCAAAAGTTGTCATAAACTCAAATATATTATGAAAACTTTAATAATTTAAAATATTCTTAAGATAATATATGCCACAAGGAACTGGGATACAGTAAAATCATGTGTATTCTTTAAAAATAACAATACTATAGTAGTCTCATTGGCCAATCAACATTGTGCCACGCAAAAAAAATGTTACGTTGACAGATGACAAGACGATAAAATAGGGTATGTTCCGAAATACAACCTACTGGGGTGCCGCTGCCATATTGCATCGAATATCCGGCCACAATAAAAGTATTTTTAAATGTGTGTGCGCTGAATATAGCATGCCAGAATCTGTTTTTATTTATTCAAATACAAAAAAATTATAGAATAATTGCTGGTATCTCCATTAGGAAGATATAATGATTTTTGGAGCACAACATGACAAGATAATCGCCAACACTTTTCCAATATGGCGTAAATGTATGACGTCATATACTGTCCTATATTTTGGAACGAATCACCAGTATAGCGTCGATTCATGATGTCATTTGCATTGGATAGTACACTGGCTTCTATTTTGGAACATACCGTAGATAGGCGTCAGGCGTGCGATTGTTTTCGTTTCGTTTGAAAAAATTCATTTCTGCAACTGTTTTCGGAATCTAACAGCTCTAGCAGCTTCGGAATCTAATGCTCTGTGCAGTTGATTTGTTATGTGATAAGATTTTATAAATTACGACTCGGCTTTAACAGCTGATATCGATACCCGTATTTAGCGACCTACCTGGCTTGATTCGGACTTTAACTTTTCATAACTCACGGACTGACGATGTAATCTACATATTGTGTGAATTGTGGTTCAGCAAGTGGCTCTATTGTGCTGGAAGACGAACAGATTTTTCACTGTATACAACAATGTTCAGCTCCACTTTCCGTAAGTTATGATACTGTTTATTTTAAATACAACAGAAAGAAGTAAGGTGTATATTTTTTTGTTCATACAATAGGTTCTGATTATACCTTCATCTAGGTACCTAACACGTTTTTTTTATATATTCACTAATAAACTTAAAATTCCAGGTGCAACCTCATGATTTAATATGTACAACTTGTTGGAATGAAGCCAGTCAAGCAATTACAAACTTGGGCTCTGCTGGGAGGAACTGTGTTCTTTGTAATACGGTGTTGCCACTTCGCACTCGATCACATCAATTATTCGCACTGAGGACTGATACTCAACATTATTAGAATATCAGGAACATCATCTTTGAAAGACTTCTACCATTGCAGGCATGTAACTTTTATTCCAATACTGTAATTATTGTAGGTATTCTGATCTATATTATTTATTTGTCAATTTTTATGTTTTAATTTTTATCATCCTTGCTGGCAAAGAGCCGAAAGAGCTACAAAACATTACTTTTTGCCATCATCATCAAGAGGTACTGCGGCCTCAAGTGTACCATTGAGATGCAATAACTGTAATATTAATTTGATAAGATTGAGACGATGTATTTTAGAGGATAATGCAATTCTGTTACAAGTACAACAACAGATTACACCAAGAGCGGTAAGTGTTCAGCTTGATGCAAAAAAAGAAACATTTAATTTTATTACTTAAAGCCAATTTATTTTATTACTTAAAGTCAATGAATCACTCATAATAATATTTTTAATATTACAGGCTACTTTAACGAACTATATTTTGGAAGCGTGTCACAAACTGATATCTGAGAGAAGTACAATAGCAGAAAACTAACAAGACTCTACTCTTACCGTGGGTCACCAAAACATATGCCTAATATGTGGTCGTTCATTGACAAATGCTAGAAGTCACAAAGTCCATGCAGAAATCAACCGCCATGTTTCACACATCATTCGGAATTGGGTTCAGCCACAGCAGGTTAAAAAAATTATATAATATTATGAATTATAAATAAAATGCATTTTATTTGAGTTAGTAAGTAAATTGTGTATTTCAGTAATATTTTGTTAATATATTTACAGATTAAACCGTCAGATCTTGTTTGTCATAGATGTTATCAGCGTGCAGAAACCACTCTGAATGAGGCAAGAACTGAAGTATCAGTGCCACAAGCTGACATAATTACATTGTCTAACTACTCAAGAGCTCCTTACACTCATTCTCACTGCATATTTTCAACCTGTACAAGTACGTCACAACAAATGGTTCCACTTACATTACGCATAAGGCTTCTTAGTGATCACAAATACTATATACCACGCGATTGTCGTATATGTACCTTCCACTTAGAGAGACAAACATGGTCAGACTAGTTTGAAGAAAATATGAATCACAGTTTTACAGCTGCATATATTGAAGATTTTTGTGAACTATTCAAGGGTGATAAAACACAAATGATTTGAATGACATTAATGGAATAGATGATAGTGTATTCTATTATTGGTTAGGACATACAAAAGCGTAGTTTAGAGAATAAGAAGCAGCGTTGCCCGATTTCAAAATCAGTGCCATAGCAATTGGTGCATAATTAATGAAATTACGAACTGGAGATTCAGACGACAGAATTTCAACATTATTGAACATGAGTAGAAGTACATTATCAAAGTTGAAAACCAAAACTCGTGATGTTATGACAGAGCATTTTGTGCCACAACATTTAGGTCTTGAACATATGTCAAGGCACCAAGTTGCAAAAAAGAGTCTGTATATTCCAAATAATTTATTTGGAAACCCAGGGAGTCGAATTGAAGATAGAAAGGCGATTGAATAATGGATGGCACATACATTTATGTACAAAAAAGTAGCAATTATTAGTACCAAAAGAAGATTTATTCGCTTCATAAGTATAGAAATCTTGTGAAACCATTCCTCATTGTATGTTGCGATGGTTATATAATTGATGTGCTAGGCCCTATGGTTGTACATTTGCATTGTTTCAATTTATTATGTAAGCAATCATACGAATGGCCAAATACTTTGCGTTACGAGCGTGCTAGGGTAACGGCCGGCAAAGCGCCGCCAGAAGAAGAATTTAAAAGCATTTCTTAGAATCCCATCACTAGGTAAGTTTAGGTTAGAATGTTAATGTTAAGAGGTGCCATGGTTCCTACCCTTTTCAGTTGAAACCTGGCTAGCGGTGAAGCTATATCTCAGCCATAGATCTCTGGGGTCAGGATGAATGGTGTTTGCGAGTGCTCATTTGTCCTGGGCCCATGGCCTGAGCGAATTGGATGCTAATCGGAGTTAAAAGAATCTGAAAGGGCCAAATGGGAGGCCCCAGAGGAGGTTGTGAAGGAGGCTATATGGAAGGTGCGGCTTATTTTGGTACGCCTAGCCTGAGACGTAAAAGAGTTGTTGTTTGATTTGTTCTCCCCAGGTTAAGGCCGCCATGGGGCGGCTACCACTAGTGGGGCCGCGGATGTTTCCGAAAGCATTCCTGTGAGCCTACCAGCATGCAACAAAGTTGGAGCACTATGTGCACTTAAACACGTAAGTGCGAGTCCAAAATAACCCGAGTATAGGCATTTCACAATGTAGAAAGGGTTATAACACTTTTTTTTATAGGATAGGGTGACAAACGAGCACACAGTCCACCTGATGGTAAGTGGTTGCTGTGGCCCATAGACATCTACATCTATCCTTGATTACGATTCCAAATGCAGATGCGTTGTCACCCGTGAGGACTAAGATGGAATGCCTCGTTTCCAGTAAAAAGGGTCTCCGGTTCTCTACACTCACCATACGAAATACAGCAGCATTAAGCTACTATTTCACGCTGGTATTCTGTGAGAGCGTGGTCCTTCCCCGGTTGAGCCGACCCATCATACTATTAATATAACTGCAGCATGGCTCTACCACGTAAATAAGGAGTCACGCATTGCGAGTAAATAAAATTATGTTTCAATATTAAATGATCATTTTAACTTGAGAACATCATTGTGTTCAAGTTTATTATATCCTTAATTAGCGATCCGCCCTGGCTTTGCACGTGTGATATCTGAATCTCGACAACAGCGCCAATACGAATGAATCTAAACCACCTGCACCAATTTTTTATGAAAATCGATCCAGAAGCTTAGGAGGAGTTCAATGAGAAACACACTTAAATAAGAATTATTTTTATAAAGACAATTGTTATATTATTTGCATATTCAAACATACTGTATTCTAAATGTATTCTTCAGAAAATATGTAAATTTCGATTTAGCGTTTATTTAAATGGTTTAACCGTTGCAAGTGAATAAAAGTATATCAGATATTGATAATTATTTTATACAATACATAAATAACTAACCCGTTTAAAACAATAGCCATTTTCATTTTATTAATTAAAGTTATAGTTCACAAACGATTTGACTTGCAAGCGACATTGATGGAAATACACATTAAAATCGAATCATCCATTCGCAAATTATATCATGAATTGGACGTCTCAGTGAAGCAGGGACTAACGCGGTTATAATTGCCTTTCGAGATAAATCAACTTGACTATTTTATTATTCAGTAATTTTTAATTTGAGGTCATTATCATCCTCATACCACTAAAGAGTACATGATTTATAATAACCCCTGGGAATGAGGTGATCGCTACCATGCTGTTTCTAATGTTTTCGTAATAATTGTATAAAACAATATGTTGTAAATTAATTTTGTAAAAAAAAGCTCTCGCTGGGTTTCTTGGTGGTTCTTTCCTGCATAGAGGATTTTTTCAAACCGGTGGTAAAAGTAAAAAAATACATTCAATAAGAATTACATATAATCTATATTGATCTAGCTGTTCCCCACGACTTCAACCGCGTGTAATTTCGAGTTTTAAATTTTTTGCGCTGAACAAAAAGTGAAATTTTTATTCAATCACAGTGATTATTAAGACTTGAATTCAAAAAGTGAGATATTCTTAAGAAATACGTTTGAAGTCTTTGGTCGGGTCAAACCAGGTACAGTACCGGACATAAATGCTGTGTGATTTTGTATAGGAGGGTATAGGAAAATTGCATATATTATTGAATCAAATAGTGACGTTTATAAGCTATTGGATCAAAGGATGCCATTTGATATGCATTTTTTCCAAATTTCAAAACCAGCAAGATAACCCTATAATACATTAAATTTTACTTACAATAATTGGCACATAAATGGTTAATAAAAATTGCTTAATTCAACTTGAATATTTGTTTTCTCAATTTACTCAAAAAGTTAAATAGGTACTCTAAATGACACTTTTTGTTCCCAACCTCCTCATTTGTCCCAGTTGTCTCAGTTGAGTGATCAAGGGCATTTTTGTAATTAAATAATGCAAAATAGTGTTCTACAATGATATTTTAGCGGCGCTGTCGTCGCGCCACTAGCACACCGAAACACACCGAAGCCTAAATCGCGCTATGAACATTCCGAATCATAGACAGTATATATAGAACTTATCCGAACTATCACTCGGAGTGTCGGCCGTTCCCCGGGCACAACACCTTGCCCGGCTGGAAATCTCCCTTTTCCTTCACGGCCACAGTGGTGACCCCGACGTGATCTGAACACGCAACCAACAACCTTCGGAAACTTCAAGCTTCATCATCGTCATAAAGTACCCCATCCATTCGCTCCCGAGCAGCTATCGTCTGCAGTCGTCATATCCTGCAAGCCGTCTAGCTTCACAAGGTTCATCGCAGCACTGGAATAATAATTTTTCCTGTTCCTTCAAGCTACTCTCTGCGCTATATAGTGTTCGGCACGGCTCTAAGCCTTACTGCTCGCCTCTGCTTCACGGCACTCTCGCAGATTACTTGCCTTCTTCTCGACTCACCGCAGACTACAAGGCAATCTCCTGGCACTTGCACATTCGTCGGTAACGAGGCTGCACTATCGACCTCCGGTCTGAGCAGGGGGTGATGTGGCGGCGAAGTCGTCGCGCCGCAAGCGAAACACACCGAAGCCTAAATCACGCTATCAAAATTCCAAATCATAAACAGTAGAACATCTCCGAACTATCATACGGAGCGTTAGCCGCTCACCGGGCACAACATCATGCCCGGCGGGAGATCTCCCCTTTTCCTTCACGGCCACAATATGATTGTATCTAAACGCAATAAACAAAAATAATAAAGAATAACGTAAAAAGCATTTATAAAAATATATCAACCCTTTTAACTTAGTGAAAAAGTACAATTGTTAACCAATGTCATCGATAGATGGTGTTGTGCAAATTATTTATAAAATTTTAAATAAGTAGGTTAGCTTATAATTTTTTTTTTCTTAACCGCCGGGTACCTACAACATGGTAAACCAAATTTTAAAAGAGCTATTAACAATTTCTTTGCTTTCGGCGAGGATCATAGGAGCTTGGCAGTAGACATGTTATACTTCCCTTATGCAGTTCCAAAAAGTTTTAAAATTTACATTGTCTTCAATTTGGAAAATAACATTACCTGATTTTGAGTGGTTTTAATATTATTTCTATCCGTTCTGTTCTAAACATCATATAATTTATATTTTACTGTAATAACAAATCAACTACTATAATTTTATATAGATGGCGCTATATGTATTTTCAAGCACCATAAGGTTTAATTATAAGAGAGATATGAAAACGCAAACATAATATGTAAATAATTACTTTGCTTGCTGCTTTCAACGCAATGCTTGTACTGTATCACTAAATACAATTTTCTTGCTTTTATTCGATAACCATAACAGCAATTTAAAGTCCACTGCTGAACATAGGCCTTCCCATTGATTGTCTCATATTTGGCATAGTTTCATGATCTATCACGCACGCTTTACTCGATATCGGAAACGAAGAAGCGGGTTATATATTATAATATACAGCCAATATGATATGGTTCACGGCTGGGTATAGGCATTCAATGAAATGTATATATAAAAAAGGATTCATCAAGGATCAATATCAAGAATTCATCAAAGGAACAATGTAGGCATTCTCGTACTTCTTCCAATCCATAGTTCCGTCCTGACGCATTTCTTATCTACTGGGTTAGTTTAGGATAGGTTGGGTTAGGTTTCCGACACCTCCTTGGGACGGATGGTATGGAGTTGCCAGTCCTCCAATCGGGCGCGTCCCCAGGTGGCGGATAGGGGAATGCCACCCAGATATGAGTGGTAGCGGGAAACCGTCGCGGACCAAAACTGGCTGGGTTTGGGCGTACCTCTGGTTTCGAATGGAATCAGGTACCTGCTAGTTGCTTCCCGTATCCTCTCCACTGAGAGGAACAGAGGATGTGACATGCGCGGTGAGATGCCAGGCGCACTCGGCTTTTGCCGACGCCGGGCAACCCGTCATCGCGGGAACTGAACGGGCTCAGAGTTCCCTCACCTGGTCTCTGGGCAGGCATGGGAAGAACCCCTATCAACTCTGCCACCGTTAGAAACTCGGAATGCCTTTGGTGTGTCGTGGATCATGTCTCGCGGCGCCTGAGGGGTCGATGGCTCTTGGCTTAACCGCCTGTAGTCACAAGGATGATAACCTCTATAAAAAATCACCCGAAGCTCAAGCGTGGCACGCCGTGAGGAGCTGCATGGCCGATGGGTAAATGTTCAGTCGTTAGCGTTGCCCCCCGTCAGGGTACCGGCCGACACCCTTGACGGGTTATGCATAGGCTTATCCGGGCAAAGGGGGCTCTGCTCGGATGGACCGTTACTTCCTCCACACTCGTGGGAAAAAAATGAATAAATCTTTGAAGAATGTAGATATAGGAAAACAGGATGGATCAGACGTGGACAGATCGCGTGGGACGTCTTCCGCCAGGAAACGTCCAGTGTGCCGGTCTTCGGACGAGAAAGGCCTGCCAGCCCCCAAGTTGGCGACTTCGAGGAGGGGTCGGCAGGCATCGAGAGGGGTGAGTGCTTCGCAGCCGCGAAGAGATAAGCACGGACTATTCGTGTGCTCCAATACCTCGGTGGCTAGTGAAGCAGAGAGTGACATGGGGGTCACTACGGAGGACCCTGGCGATGGCGGTGAAAGCTGTGCCTCGCTGGGGAGTTCAAAGGCGGAGCTCAACACCGCCAAGAGGGAACAGCGCAAAGCCGTCGCAGCAGACGAAGTGTCTGAAATGGCCTGACGCGCTCGCGAACGATGAGCTGCTCTGGCGGCGGAAAAAGGAGAGCCATCTGCGGTGGCCTTGAGCCAGCTGGCTCTGGATGGGGTGGACTTAGTCCTGAAAGTTTCCACCAAGTCCGGCAGCCTGAAGGGCACGTTCACCCGTGGCTAAAGAAGGCTGCCGCGGATATCAGAGAGGCGGTTGGCATTCTTATCAACAGGACGGCCTCTGACGAGATCGCAAAGCTACAGGAGGAAAATAGCCGCCTCAGAAATGATCTAGAAGACCTCTGGCAGCAAGTCGCAGCACTGAGCGAGCAGCAGCAGAGATGCACATCCACCGATGCCGCATATGTAGTGGCCCCGACTCCCGCACCGCGACCGACAAGCCCTCGTACCGACAAAGAGGTCGAGCGCATTGTCCGGCTCTGCATGCTCCAGTGCGGGAGCATGGTTAACGCTCGGCTGGAGGCGATTTCTCGGCGTCTCCCGGCGGAAATCCTACGTCCGCCTTTGGCGGCTGACACGCGAATAACTGAGAAGCCGCCGAGACTTGCACCTCAAAATGGGAAGCCCACGAGCCCAAAAAAAGCCCGCGGAGGGAGCTCCTCCGAGCGACCAGCCCATTACAGCCGGGTCTAAGGGTGAGACATGGGCGAAAGTCGTGGGCCGCAAGAAGGCCCGCAAAGCCGCCAAGAAGGAATCGAAGCAGTGGCGCTATGGTTTCGCGGGGCGATGACGCAGATCTGCGACTCGTCCATGCCCCGTGTCCGCCAACGGTCCGCAAGGCACCGCTGCTTCCCTGTGCGAGCAGCACAGGGAAGCAGCGTTGGTTGCCACGGCTGCGGTTTCACAAGTGGTGAACCGCATCCGGTGCCTGGGCCTGGAGGTGGCCCTTAACAAGTCGGAGGCCATGATGTTTCATGGCCTTCGACGCGCGCCGCCGCCGGGATCGCACATCGTGGCCAGCGAGGCCCGGATAGCTGTCGAGTCCACCATGAAGTACCTGGGATTGGTGCTCGACAGCCGATGGGAATTTGGGCCCCACTTCCGGCGGCTGACGCCCAAGCTGATGCGTGCAGCTGGCGCACTTTCAACGCTGCTTCCCAACTTGGGGGGCCCGAGCGCCGCCTGTAGGCGGTTGTACGTGGGAATCGTGCGGTCTATGGCCCTGTATAGGGCCCCTGTATGGGCGATGGACATGACGGCCAGCACTCTCGCCATTCTGCGCAAACCGCAGAGGGCGATGGCCGTCAGAGTCATCCGCGGGTATCGCACGATTTCCTACGAGGCGGCTTGCGTCCTGGCCGGATCCCCGCCCTGGGACCTAGAGGCGAAAGTACTCGCGTCATTATATCGATGGTGCGAGGAAGAGCGGGGACGGGGCTCGAGGCCGGTGCAGCGACAGATCGTGCTGCGCCGAGAGGAGCTCCATCAGGTCTTGGTGGCGGAATGGCGGCAAAGGCTTCTGCGCCCTACCGCCGGCCTCGCTATCGTCGAGGCGATCCGGCCAGTACTCGACGACTGGCTCGGGAGAAGACACGGCTCCCTGTCGTTTAGGGTGATGCAGGTGCTGTCGGGGCACGGCTGCTTTGGCAAGTACCTGTGCCGCATAGACAGGAAGCCGGACGCTCGGTGCCACTACTGCGTCCATTGCGGGGAGGACACGGCGCAACACACGCTCGCCGAGTGTGTAGCTTGGGAGGAGCAGCGCCGTGCCCTCACAAATGAAGTAGGAGGCGATCTGTCGCTGTCGGCCTTGGTGCGGAGGATGGTCGGTAGCGCAGAATCGTGGGATGCAGTGGTGTCCTTCTGTGAGGTCGTGATGGGAAGGGAGATCTCAACTCCCTTCCCTGGCCGCAGAAGGCGCACCGGGCGCAGGAGAAGGTTTCCAGCCCCCATGAATGAGTCCAGGGGCGAGGGACTAGGGGAAGCCTCCGCCCCCCTATTCGATGGACCCGAGGCGGAGGCACGCGTGGGTGTCGGCGCGCGCCTTTGAGGTGATACACGGGGTAGTTGAACACCTCACTACCCCGTGCAGGAGACGAGGCCCGTACAGACCGGGCCAGCACTAGTGTGGGGCTGCGGAAGAATTTGGATTCCCGCGGCCCCTCGCGTGAACGTGCGAGGAGACACCGGGGTGGTTTTAGCCGGTAAGAGTCCGGCACACCCCTCCGCCTTTCCCCAGGCACAGGAAGTCCATGAGGATTTCCCCCGTAAAAAAAAAGGTTAGGTTAGGTTTAGATGTCTACTTTGCGTCAGAATTACTGGATTCTTTCTGCACACAACTTCATTCGCAATCGGGTGCACAGATGTATCACTTTTTTTCGAGTTTGTCCTAGGCCGTTATTCCCGGAAATGGCGGACCTTAAGTCCTTAAAGCCTTTTATGCACACCGGATCAGAGTTTGCTGGCCCGTTAAAGGTCACGCTTACACGTGGGTGCGGTGTAAGATCTACGAAGACGCATGTTTTAACTTTCGTATATTTGACTACTCGCGCTGTAAACATAGAATACGCCGGTAATCAAAGCAAGGCTAGCTTCATGGGTGCATTAAAAATGTTTCTTTTTCCCTGCGGCCCTTTAAGTAAAGTGTACTCGGATAATGGTACAAACTACGTAGGAGCAAAACGTATTTCAGAGTTACACGAGTTTTTAACCCGTCCCCACCGCAAGTCATTTTGCATGATTGATGATGATTGAGGTCATTGAGCATAGTGCTTAGGTCCTATAGCGATTCTGCCATAAGGACTATATCATCGCAAATTTGAAAATGAGTGATGTACTCGCCATTGACGTTAATACCGTATCTTTTTCAGTTCAGTAGCTTGAAAAACCTTCCAATGCAGGGGTGAAGAATTTTGAGGAGACAACGTCACAATATCTTACATCTTTGCACTCAATAGCCATCGTAGCCCTACTGTACGAACACTGCAGAACCTCGGTATACCGACAGTCAACTTGGCACTGCTGAAAGGACTGCAGCACCGCACTAATTTCGATGGAATTAAAGGTTTTCTCATAATCCACATACGTAAGACAAATTGGCGGAATGTACTCTTCGGTCTGTACAATGTTTTGAAGGGTATGTATGTGGTCTATGGTGCTCAAGCTTTTCGGAAATCTGCTTGTTTGGGGTGCTGAGAGTCTGCGTGCGAGACGATTTGTAACGACTCTCGAAAACTGCAAGTAGACGCGGTTCAGAAATGAAATAGTTCTTTTATTACAAAATATTGTATTTGCATATCACTAACCATTACGCCAGCGCACGCCGATAAATCATTTCGGGAGCGCGCAATAAAATACAAAAATAATTTTTCCAATCCGACAGGTAGTTCCAGATATAAGCGTATTTAAACAAACAAAATAACAAAAAAAAACTTTGCGGCCTTATTATATTAGTATAGATTGATCGCGTTATTATTCGTAACGTTATAAGGGATCAAATTTTTAATTTCGTATTCTTCTCGTTTTGCAGTTTTTGAATATTTTGGCATCTTTCATAGGGATATTTCTTGTAGGGTGCCAATCCTTACCAGAGAAATAAACGATTTCAGAGCCTGACGTCTCGCTCTTACTACTTACGGCTACCGCTCACAAATGGGGTAAATGTAAATTATTTCAATGTACTGTTTATTGTGAAATCAACCGTGTAGTGGCAGTGTAAAAATATATACTACCAATATCTAATATATAATACCCGTGGTAACCACTCTGATCCATCCAACTACAGGTCTATCGTCTTCACCTACTTCTCCAAAATAATGGATTCCATTGTTAACAGCCAGCTCATGCGGTAATTTTGAGAAGCACCAGCTGATTAGTAACTGCCAGTACGGTTTCTGTCAGGTTCGTTCACCTGGTGATCTTCTTGTTTATCTAACACTGATTGGAGCAGGCGATCGAGTCAAAGGGGGAGACTTTGGCAGTTAGTTTGAACATAGCGAAGGCCTTCGATCGGGTTTGGCACAAAGTGATTCTCTCTAAACTTCCTTCCTATGGGCTACCTGAGAAATTATGCAATTGGGTCACCAGTTTTGCAGCTGGCTGATTGGAGCATCAAGGTCGTAGTAAACAGTGCATGCTCCGATTACAAGCCCATTAACGCTGGCGTTCCGCAAAGTTGCGTGCTATCACCAACGCTGTTTCTTATGAATATCAATGATATGTTGCAAACTGATAACATTTATTGCTATGCAGACGACAGCTTGCTGCCTCAGCCAGTATTGGAATCCTCAGCGTTGACATATTTAATGCCGTGACGTTTCGTAGTCACTTGGAAGAGAAGGCCAAACTGTCCTTAAAAAAGCTTAGCGTGCTCAGCAGAGTGGGACAGCATTTCATACCGGTACACCGCCTGCAACTTTAAAATGCGCAGGATCGGCCTCTCATGGAATACTGTTCCCACCTCTGGGCCGGTGATCCCCAGTGCCAGTTCCTTCCATTTGACCGCACCCAGTGCAGAGCGGTTCAAATCGTTGGTGACCGAGTACTTTCTGATAGGCTTTACTCATTGGTGCTGCGAAGAGATGTTGCATCTCTTTGCGTATTCTATCGTATTTACCACGGGGTAATTACCACGGAGTATCTAGAGGAATTGTTCGGATTTATTCCAGCCGCTCAATTTCACCATCGCACATCGCAACAGAACTCGAGATACCATCTTTACCACCTGGGTGACTGACGGTTCACTACTGTGCAATTTACAAGAAGTTTTCTTTCTCGCACAAGATCTTTTCACACAATTTCTTTCTTTTTGGAATCGTCTACCACCAACGATTTTTCGAATCAATACGACTTAGGGATCCTTAGGGACCTTCAATAAAAGAGCAATTCCCCTGGTATTGTATTTGTTCATGGGCGGCGGTTGTCACTTATCATCAGGTGAGCTGCATATTCGTTTGCTCTCTCTCATATAAAAATAAAAAAAGTCGTAAGAGCCGACAAAGGAAAACTGAAACAGGAGATAGGCAGAAGCATCTTCTTGATAAAAACTCAAAATTAAAAAATGCAGTCGCCAATCCGCCTGTCTTATTATACTATATTTGCCACTATAGCAAAATCCCCCCTATGATGCATACTATGGAAGAGGCCTATGTTCAGCAATGGGGTTTTATAAGCTACTTAGATGAATGAAATGGATTTTTTGTAGAATGTCACGAAGGTGGGTATTGTGATTTCAGCGACAAAATTATTTATCACTACATATTAAACAGGAATATTTGTGTTGTGTAATATAAAGTATAGCAAAACAAAGGGTTTTTGCCCTACTCAAACTAAAATACCATGGTTTATGTTGAGGTTTATTCCGCGGAATATTTATTCGCGGTTTTGATTAAATGTTACAACTTTTATCTTTTTATTACGTAGGTACATATTATATATTCATTTTACGTTGTAAAGCCATGCTGCATGCATGCAGCTATATTATGGTTGTAGCTCGAATAAGTCGATCGACGAAGGAAGGACCACGCTTTCTTAGAGAATAGCTGCGTAAAATATCAGCTTAATATCTAAGTGAGCTTTGAGGCAAACTGTGGGGCAGACAATTGTTCAGAAGTGGACTGTTATAGGATGTAAGGATCCGCCTAAGTGCATGACATATATAGGTTGTGAATTTAAAGCTACTTTATCAATTATAAAAATTGGACCCAGGAGGCCTTTACGAGAGCAGCATTCCTGTTTGGACGTGGCAAAATGTGAACCATATTAGGAACGCGGAGCACTTGTGAATGGTATTTTCTATAGAAAACAATATCTTATTCCGTGTTCTGTGGTATTTTCAATCAGATGGCTCGGAATTAATACGTGCACAAATCCTACTCAATAGCATAAGCGAATTTGAAAATTGGGCATGAAACGACACCGTCCATTAATGCTATTTGACATGGTATAGATTGATGTTTGCTCAAGGAAACACCATCAAGTGTTACTTTATAATTGTTATCTTAATAATTAATAATTGACGAAAATAAGTCGACCATGACACATTAATAACTGTGGTTTTTTTATTTCACCGTGTAGTGAGGTTTAAGACAATCCACTACCCCACACCATCCCGTGGTCCGTGGGTGTCGTAAAAAGCGACAGAGGGAAACAAAGTAGAAGACGTGCAGTAGCATGTCCTTGATAACACCGTACTTCCACATGACCTTCGGACTGCTACCGAGACCGAGAATTGTACTTAGGACCTCATGATCAGACGACTATCATTTACGATCACTATTCCAACGTGAGATATATGAACACGGAGATATATGAAAAATAATCAGTTAAATGTATTATTACGTATGTGCATAGAATATCTAGTCAGAAATATTTAAGAAACTAAAAAAAAATGTCGTACCTCGGCTTGTTGTATCTCGAGTTTCGAGGCCAGTCTATAATTGAATTCATTTTTCACACAGGATTTTTTTGGACCTGTGATAGCGTTGGAAATTTAATTTAAAATGAAATTTATGACTCGGTAACTGCAGTTTTCAAATATTTTTCAGATTTTTTTGACATGATGCGTTCATAATTTGTTCAAATTATTGTTGTCGAATTGCCTAAAGATTTTCGCAGAAGTGAGGTTGTAACAAACACCCTGTGGGACCTGGTAAGTGCGTAAACAGATTCAGTATTGAAATAACCATACTTCAGAAAAATCGAACATAAATAATAATAAGTTTAAATATTTTTTTATTTCAAATTTTTTGTGTTTTCATTACCGCTGCATTGGCCGCGGAGTAAGGGTATTGTTTAATAATACCAACAATACTCGAATTTACCACAGCGCGAGTTACGTTTGCGGCATTTTGAGAGGGTTGAAGTGGAAGGAGACGAAGACTTTTTCCTATATTACTTTATTTTCTAATTAACAAGTTAACTTTACTACTGTGACGATGTGTATACACAGAATTACTAGACTACATAACGTACAAACTAACATTACTACTGGGCTGTCCTAAAAATTAAACCTACGTTTTTTTATACTACGTTGAAACGTGCTGGGTTTTGCTTAGCAGGCGGTAGGTGACTTCCTGATGGCACTGTGTTGATTATTCTTAAGTCACGCGTTGTTATTTGATTAGCCAGCGATGCTGAATTGTAGGTGACTTCCTGCTTGCTTGCAAGGTCTTGGTGGGCATATGTAACTCGCGTGTCGGTTAGAGGTAATAAAATCACATACAAATATTAAATTTTTTTAACAATTTGCAAATGAAAATTTGTGTAAAATTAGTTTTGTATTTATGTTAAATTTATTCTATTCGAATACTAATTCTGATAACGTACTTAACGGGAACCACAGGGTTTTTGTTACATGTTTTATATGTATCAATCAAATAATTAAATCACTCTTAGGTCACAAAGCATCAAAAGCTTTATTTGTTGGAAATTTATCGCTGGCGCAAATGGGAGGCACTACCTATTTATCATCAAGTAGACGTTTAGCCCAGTACATCTCTTTCATGTTATAAAATGGAGAGGACATAGATTCTCTGTGAGATAAACTTCGTAATGACGATATCTCCAGTAGAACTAGAGTTACTAAAGTGTACCTAAGTGGCAATGGAGCGGGCATATAGCTCTAAGAAGACCGATGGGGAAGAAAGGTGACAGCCTCATGACGACGAGCAACGTGTAGAGCAGCTCCCCCAAATGGAGTGACGACCTGGCAACATAATGACAATGATGATAATGCAGAAAATCAATTGATGCAGGTGGCTCAGGACTGTGCCTTGTGGCGTTCCGTTAGGGAGGCCTATGTTCAGCAATAGACTTGTGATTGATTTTAATGGTGATGATGTAATAAAATGTTGACATTACATGATTACAAAAAGTATAGTTAGAGTTTTATTACTACGTCCCATTACTGGGAATAGGCCTCCTTTCATTATGGAGCTGAAAAGCTTCCGTGAGTGTTGACGGATTTCGCATGGCCTCGAAATATTTCATTTCATTGAATTTCAAGTTTTCTCACCATGTATTTCTTAAATGTGGCAAATATTTACGCACGAGAGTATGGCTATATCGTTACATTCTATTAAAATATCACTGCTGATCATAGAACTTCCCCATAGATGGCCTCATAAGAGAATATTTACCACAACTGCCACGCTTGCACGCGGTTCGGCAACTGTAGCTTTCATTTTTTTATTGTTATTAGGAAGACGCTGCTTCCCGTCTCCTCGGTTGTTACTCTCTATCGCCTTTTACGACACCCACGGGCCATATGGAATAGTGAATATTCGTTGGATAGGTTGGTGGTATAGCTACATGATCATTTAATTTTAAGTTTTTTAATGATTGCTTTAAATCTAAAATAATTTTATGTTATAAAATAAAGTTCAAATTATTAAATAAGAAAATCACCGAATTTAATCAATCACTCCTTTAAAAATTAAGTCAATAATTAATTTGCAGTCCAACGTAACGTTATTATTTAAAAATAGGTTCGGAAGGAGATAACGATCGAGAACGGAAATTTTATATTTCCCAGGACTTTGACCTAAATTACCAAAATGCAAAATTAAAGCGCTGAATTATTTTTCTCTTTAAATACTCGTAGATTCGTCGTTATTTTACATCGATATTTTCTTTTTGTTTATTTACATGACTTTTTCACTTGCTATTGCAAAATTTGAATATATGTTTATACATGGTCGAGGTATTTTTATTTTTTATACGCTGCAGCTATATTATGGTTGTAGCATGAATGTGGGCCACGCTCTAACAGAATACCTGCGTAAAATAGCAGCTTAATACTGCTGTGTTTCGTATGGTGAGTGTAGAGAGACCCTTTTTTACTGGAAACGTGGCATTCCATCTTAGTTCTCAGGGGTGGACCACACACCTACTTTTTGATACTTAATTGAGGATAAATGTAGATGTCCGTGGGCCAGAGCATGCACTTACAATCAGGTGGACTGTGTGCTCGTTTGTCACCCTTATTCTATATAAGAAACCATTTGGAAACCATTTCGTAATTACATTGATTTTATTTGGAAAACCTTCAATAAAATACAAAGATAATATTTAAACCATTTTATTTGACCAGTTGGGATGGCATTTCACCTTCCTTACTGAAGAAATATTCAACCACACTGGCATCGATCTTATGCCATGTATTTAATCTATTTTTCAACACTGCTGTTTTTCCCAAATCACTCAAAAAGACAATCATCCCTCCAGCCTTAAAGGGAAGTGACGGAAACGTACCGAATAATTACCGTCCCTTATTACCTTAGTAATCTGTCAAAGGTTCTCGAAATATTATTTAACAAGCATTTTACCCGCGGCTTCGCTCGCATGAGCTTGAATTTAGAAACACCGATAATATTATTTTGTACTAAAATTAGCAAAACTGGATCACTTGTAGAGAGTCGTCCATATCTGTGTCTATATTGGCAATATTATAGGCTACAGAAACACATAAGTTAGTTTATCAGAATCACATAAATATCATACGTCAAGCTTTACCTTTTAAGGGTTCCGTAGTCAACTAGAAACCCTTATAGTTTCGCCATGTCTGTCTGTCCGTCTGTCCATCCTCGCTTAATCTCTGTGACCGTTAGCACTAGAAAGCTGAAATTTGTATTTGTATGTAATGTGTATCAATCACGCCGGCAAAGTGGTAAAATAAAAATTGGAAATAAATGTTTTATTTGTGTAGCCCCCCTCTATGTAAAGTGGGAAATGATTTTTTTTTAATTTCAACCCAACGTGTGATATATTGTTGGAAAGGTATTTAAAAATGAATAAGGGTTTACTGCAATCATTTTTTGATAATGTCAATCATTTCGGAAATAATCGCTCCAAAAGTAAAAAACAATGTGTCCCCCCTCTAACTTTTGAACCATAAGTTTAGAAAATATGAAAAAAAATCTGAAAACTAGAACTTTATAAGGACTTTCTAGGAAAATCATTTTGAACTTAGATGGAAACAACAGTACTCACTACCGGGAGAAGTTGCAAGAGCGCGGAGCGCTGCTGGAACGCGAACATAAAGGATACCACCTTTAAACTCATAAGTGGGAACACTTATTGTGACGGACGGGAAACTACGGAACCCTACACTGAGCGTGGCCCGACGCGCTCTTGGCCGGTTTTTTTTTAAATCGGGCACGTCTTCCGATGTGTCATTATGAATGGAAAATTGTCCTGGAATCGGACATATTATTTATTTATTGTTTAATATGAATGCAAGTAAAATGTACCTTAAAAGCATAGTTTTAAACATACATTTATGCAATAATATAGATACTTAGCTACATCGTTAATATTAGATTACTTCTACATAAATCGAAAAATGCATTAGCCTTTAAGAATTTTTAGAAAATTGCTAGAACCATGATGTTTATTATGTCGTGTAAGTACAAAATAATAAAAAAATCACTATAACAGCTATTAAATTTGTATAAAAACATTAATTTATTTAAACAATGAAAAGAACAATTGTAAGTTTTAGTAGGTTATTATAAACTTTATGGTTCATTACACCTAGAAAAAAGAATTAAAACTTAAGTATAAAAGTAGTGAATTGCTTAGTACCCCTTTTCAAAATTGTATATAGTTTCATCAGTTTGTTCAGATAACAGAGACGCTAGTGAAGAGCTTACTATTGCTACATATTTTTTTTATAGAATAAGGGTGACAAACGAGCACACAGTCCACCTGATGATAAGTCGATGCTGTGGCCCATAGACATCTACAATTATCCACGATTAAGAATCAAAACGCAGATGCGTTGTCCCCGTGAAGACTAAGATGGAATGCCTGCTTTCCAGTAAAAAGGGTCTCTGGATCTCTACACATACCATATGAAACACAGCACAGTATTAACAGTGGTCCCTCCAAGGTTGAGTTGACCTATTCCTGCTACAACCGTAATATAGCTGCAGCGTGGCTCTAGCACGTATGAAATTTGCACTTTTTACAATGAAATCAAACAAAACACTCTCCTCAAAGCACAGAATAAATAATATCTGAGTGCAAAATGTCATTTATAAAATGGCGGTCTTAGTTCCATTTTTGTCCACCTGAACAGATAATTTGGTGGCACTGTGCATTTCCCTCCCTGAAATGACGGGAGGTCTGTGGTCAACAGTGGGACGTATATAGGCTGTAACTTTCCTTCACTTTACTGTACATATAAATAAAATTTACAAATGAAAAAAGAAATAAAACATGTATCATACATCATATGAAAATTAATTGAAGATAAAAATTAATTGACGTTAAATTTAAGTATATAAAAGTGTACTTTATTTATATTATTTCATTCATACTTTTTGCAGGATATAGTAATAGTTACAAAAAGAGAATATAAAACAATAACTGAATAAAAGTGAATATAAAATTGTCTTGTATCTTAATACAGACATGCATCACTTATAAGCTTATAACGTTTAATTTATAACATAAAGTTCTGATTATTTTTAAAACACAATTTTATAAATTACAAATTTAGAAATCAATTTAACCCTTTTGTTTAAATATATCTAGTGGGGGGTCACACTACACTTCGTCTACCGGTACGAGGCTGCCACTCGAGAACCTTTTTTCCCCAACGGTTGTCGGTTCTTCGAGCTATATGGCAAGCCCATTGCCACATCAGCTTACTAATGCGTTGGGCTATGTCGGTCACTCTGGTTCTACTGTGGATATCCTCATTTCTAAGTTTATCACGCAGAGAAACTCCGAGCATAGCCCTCTCCATAGCTCGCTGAGCGACTTTGAGCGTCCTCATACGGCCAGCAGTGAAGGACCACGTCTCAGTTCCATATGTCATCACTGGCAACATGCACTAGTTGTACAACTTAGTTTTCAGGTTTTGAGGTATACCTGATGAGAAGATGTGTCGTAATTTCCCGAACGCTGCCCAGCCGAGTTGAATCCGTCGATTGACCTCTCTGTCGAAGTTGGACTTACCTAGCCGGACTATTTGTCCCAGGTAAACGTACTCGTCAACAACTTCGAGCTTAGTGCTCGCAACAACTACCGGCATAGGTGTGACATGGACATTAAACATGATCTTTGTTTTGTCCATGTTAATCTTAACACCTATCCGTTGGGAGGGACTATTGAGGTCATTGAGCATAGTGCTTAAGTCCTCCAGCGATTCTGCCATAAGGACTATATCGTCGGCAAATCGAAGGCGAGTGATGTACATATACATAAACGTAAACACTCACGCCTGTCACCCAGAGGGGTAGGCAGAGACTACAGATTTCCATTTGGCACGATTATAACACACCACTCTCGCCTCCTTCACATCTATACACCAACGCATACATGCTCGTCGGTTAAGGGTACTCCTAATTTGGCCCGTTTTCAATAAATCGCCAATTTGGTCGATAAATTTTCACCTAGGATGTCCCTTTCCGACTCTGCCATTCACTTCTGCAACATAAATTTTCGTTGTCACTCTTTCCTCATTCATTCTTTCCACATGACCAAACCACCGAAGCATTCCTTTCTTAATCCTGGTCGCAACATATCGCCAATTTGGTCGATAAATTTTCGCCTAGGATCTCCCTTTCAGACTCTGCCATTCACTTCTGCAACATAAATTTTCTTTGTCACTCTTTCCTTATTCATTCTTTCCACATGACCAAACCACCGAAGAATTCCTTTCTTAATCCTGGTCGCAACATCTTGCCAACCACACTCTTCCCGTATTACAAAATTTCTAACCCTGTCATTCAGATTCAGCCCTAACGTACGCTTTAACGACTGCATTTCTACTGCGTTCATTCTACTCTCGTGCTTCTTCTGCCACACCCAACTTTCACTACCATACGTTAAAGTAGGGATCAACACAGCAATGTGAATTGCCATACGTGCCTTTTCGACACATTTTGACTCTTCACAATAGAGTGCAGGGCCCCATTTACTCTATTTCCCGCATTCACTCGTCGTTCTATATCCTTATCATATCTCCCATCCCTGCTGAATACGCAACCCAAATACACAAACTCATCTACTTGCTCGATCAACTCCCCTTCTATTCTTATTTCACAAATCGTTTTACTTTCTTCTCTTTCAAAAACCATAACCTTCGTCTTACTTGCGTTTACTTTAATACCCCTTTCTTTTAATGATCCGTTCATTAATGTAACTATCATTTGCAACTCGGCCGCCGACAATCAAGTTATCCTTGCGTCGTACAAAAGGCATTTGACCCATGTGGCAACTCACCCATTCTTAATCCGCATTCTTCAGCTTTCAAATTTTGCAAACAACTGTCCATAAATAGATTGAACAGCCACGGGGAAGCCACACAGCCCTATCAGACACCTTTATGGATGTCAAACCAGTCCGAGTTGACCCCGTTGATCCTAACACAAGCGCTAGAGTCCCTATAAAGAGACTCCAATGCCTGTATCAAGCCAGCGCTCAACCCTAATGAGTTCAGTGTTTGCCAAAGCACATCCCTATCCACTCTGTCATAGGCCCTTTCCAAGTCCGTGAACGCACAAAAAACCTTTTAGTTTTTGGCCAAAAACTTCTACGCGATCATGCGCATGGAAGAAACTTGATCTGTACATCCCATTCCCTTTCTAAATCCCGCTTGCACGTCCCAAATTTTTTCATCAGTTTCTTTCATGACCCTTTCAATCAGTACCTTAGCATACATTTTTCCCACAATGCTAAGAAGGCTGATGCCACGGTAATTTTTACAGTCCTGCTGTGACCCTTTTCCTTTATATACTGGGACTATCACGGCTTTGCACCAGTCTACCGGTACCTGCTTCAGTTCCCAGCATAAATTAAACAAGGTGTGCAGCAGGCCTGCCACCACTTCCTCTCCAGCCCTTAGCATTTCGAGTGTAACTCTATCACATCCGGCAGCTTTACCTGCTTTCATGCTTTTCATTGCTTTCATTATTTCATCTATACTTATCTCGATACCTCTTTCCTCTTCTTTCGGAGTTTCTACTTCACTTAGTACACACGTTGTCTCCTCACTCATAAACACGCTTTCAAAATATTCCTTCCATCTCTTTAAACTCAAAACTTCATCATTCAGAATATAGCCATTCTCGTCTTTTATAGCATTCATCATAGGCTGTTTTGAATGTCTCCTGGCAGTTCTTACAAGTTTCCAGAACATTTTAATATTTTCCTGGAAGTTATCCGATATTCTTCTATCATTCTTATCCGTTCTTTCTTGCTTTTTTTCAACTACTTCTTTTACTCTCTTATTTAGATGTCTAAAGACTGCCTTTTTTTTCAATATCATCATTCGTACCGCAAGAACTACCAGCTTTTGTTTGTTTGCCTTTGCCAGCTAGTAAATTTAGCCATGCTCTCTTCTTTGCTTCAACTTCCATACGTATCTCAACATCCCACCATAACGTATTATTTTTCCTTTCATTCTTTCTGTTACTAACACCACATACTTCGGTAGCTGCATCCACTAAACCTTTCTTTACATTTTGCCATACATTCTCCAAGTCTAACTCCTTCATACATTATTCATCCAAACCACTTATATTTTCATTCAGTCTACATTTGAACTTGTTTTTCTCACCTTCATCTTGTAACCTTTCTATTCTAATACCCTGTAACGCAGTGGTAGACACAGATGATCGATAGCGCCAACGCCTGAACAGACCATTAATTCGGCATAAAACCAAATACTGATCCGTTCCTACGTTAGAACCCCGGTAAACCCTTGTAACTACCACTGCGCCCCTCAATCTTTCATCCACAATTATGAAATCTATCATGCTTCTGTCGTCACCTCTTTCCCAAGTATACATGTGAATCATCTTGTGGCGAAAGCAAGTGTTCGTCACAAAAATATTTTTTTCCACACATAGGATGAGGAGATTTTCACCATTCTCATTTATACTTTCATCACCAAACGTTCCCAATATCCTTACATAACCAAGCCTCCTCACCCCAACCCTTCCATTAAAATCTCCTAGCATAATAATATTTTCATTTCCCTTACACTTCATTAACACCATCCTTACCATTTCTCAAAACTGCTCTCGGATATAAGTGGGCTAAGACATGTTTGGGGCGTAGACCCCTAACACAAACAACTTCTTTAAGCCCACTTTCATTCGTATCCATAGCACTCTTGGGCTTACACATTCATACTCTTTCACACATTGGCCCATTCTTTCTGAAAGGATGATACCTATTCCCTGGCATGCCCGCTCGATCTCATCTACACCAGACCAGTATGCGGTATACATGCCATGTGCAGTGACATCCTTCCTCTTCCTTTTCGTCACATTTACACATAATACATCTATTCCTCTGTCATACATCATATCGCATACTTCATCCATTTTATCATTCATTGCCCCACATACATTCAATGTAGCCAGACGGGCCTCTGCAACCCACTTTTCGCCTTTCTGGGAGACAGAACGTGACGGGTGGCGAACCTCGTCGCCGTTTTCCCTCCCGGAGATTCTTCGCACCCCTGCCCCATTCAAGGGGCGCCGGGAACTCGGGGCCATTTCTTTTCTTTGGTTCCTCATGGTGCGAAATATGGGGTAGTATATTTTACGCCGCTACCACGGCGTGGAGCCGAGTCTGTGCTATCGGCTTTTCGCTCATTTAGCACCACCTGGGGGACACGTGTAGGGTGGGCCTAGGAATAGATGGTCAAGGCCTATGGACGCGAGCGACTTATCCCCCAATGTGTGTGGTAGAACTTAGCTTCGACCGCATGGACAGTTTCCACGAGCATCCCCCACTAGATGGAGTGACGACCTGGTAAGACATGCAGGAAGTCGATGGATGCAGGTGACTCCGGACCGTGCTTTGTTGTATACCTTGGGGGAAGCATATGCTCAGCAGTAGACATGTGAATGGCTGTAATGATGAATGATGATGAGTGGTAATTTAGTGTTAATTACATAACATATTTACACACATAATTTAGATGGTAAATTGAATATACTATGCACAGATATACAACCTTTCTTACACGTGAGCTTCCACATGTTCTACTTACTTAAGCATAAATTTTGCAAACACAAACAAAAATTAGCTGTAAAATTTTACTTTGTAAATTATGTGCACCCTAATAAACGTTAAGATAATAATTACCCACAGTCTCCATAACGTATCAAAATAGCAATGCTTTTACTTCTCCAGTGCGTGAACCAAGCGAGATGCGAATAGCGGATTAATTTACCTGCGTATTTTAACGTGAATTACTTGAATTATACGTATCTTGATTTGTTATGCTGTGTTATTTTTATGACAGTTTAAGAAAAATCACCTTTGCATTTTCCCCGTGGGTGTTGTAAGGAATATGCCGGAACGACATTGTGGCTTTCGATAGATGGCATAGCGCCGTGCAAACTAACTCGTTTTTATATAGCGGCGTGAGACGTGAGCATTAAGTCACAGAGTAAAGAGTAAGGACCAGAGGGGAGGCTTCCTTACAACGTCAAAAAGTATGTATAATAGGTATATTCTGATAGGGTTGTCACCTGATGCACGTGAAATATTTAAGGAAAAAAAAAATATAAAACAACATGTGTATTTACTAAACTGATAATAGTTTTATCCTTAAACAAATATAATATTTACGTGGTTCTCGTACAATATTATTATATGGCATACAAATTAGTTTAACATGCAGAAGATTGAGAATAAAAATGCAAAAGCATTGTCACCCCACAGGATAAATCATAATGAGTTGTAAGGATCTAAATTTTTCCACAATCATCATACAAAATACAGCAGCGTTATGCCACTATTGTACGCTGGTATTCTGTAAAAGCGTGGTTCTTCTAGGGTAGAGCCATGTCATTTGTACTGCAAGCATAATATTGTTGCAGCTTGGCTCCACGCCTTACTACATAATTTTTTTAGTTACCAATGTGTTTATTTGTATTCGACCCTAAAAGTTACAAAAAGGGGATATCTGCGAATATCTTTCATCATATCTTCTCCGCCATACCCTTAAAAATGACAACATGACGTATGAATCAATTTTATTTCGTACGTCATATCATTTCCTAATTATCCTTGACAAAAATTAATATTTTACAGACGCACAATGACAGATTTAGGGGTCTCTACTTTCTGATCATTACTATCATTGATGACTCGATATTAATCACCGTATCATTTAAACACAAACACAACTGCTGATTGTGAGACATAGGAAGGAATCTCAAGTCTAGTAAGCTTTTATTAGGGAGCTTGCAACCTGTATGAGGAAATGTGTATGATATAGTTGCATCCCTTATTCGATGGCAGAAAATTCAAATGTACTAGATGTCTGTGACAGCATACACCAATTTGCCTACCAAATGACGTTTATGAAAAAAATCTCTACAATTCCCTACAATGAGGGAGGTTTTAAAAGCCTGATTTTACTTCTAATTATGATCAACAAAATCCTTAAACGCTTATGACTTGTATTTCTATCGGGTATTATGCCTAACGAAATATTTATCTAATGATTCCCCGTCGAGTGCGAAATCGTAAAGGAAACACAAGTAAATTTTCTTTGTTGTTATTACTTGTTATTTATTAGCAATTTATGCGAGAACTCAGCGCTTCCTCAGTTCCCTCTCATTCTTGATTATTTAGCGTGGTGGTAATAAAAGTAATTAAGCGTCTACTTAATACTGCTGATATTGAAATATAGAACTTATAATTTTATTCAGTTGTTTTCTTATAGAGGGGCGACTTGCTATAGTTGCCACGTTGACAAACGGATTGCTAGCTGCAGTTTTATATCAAGCTATTATTACGAAGATGCTGGAGTCAGTTCCCTCTTATCGTCTCTTGTGACACCAACAGGATGATATGGTGGTGAACATTCTCACACCGCTAATACATTGTAGACCACTTGATTCAGTGACGACCAGACGAAACACGCAGGCAATTGATCGATGCGGGCTCGGGGCCGTAATTTCTGGCAATCTGTATGGCTATAGTAGTAGCATGTTTTCCTACCTGACTGCGGCGTAGCATAAAATATAGTAATATTATTGGATGGTATGGATTTCATTCATTCGTGCCATATATAACATATGTATTCCAGCCTATCAAAAGTTCTTTTCTGAACATAGGCCTCTTCATAATTTTCCTCTTACGAGGGATATTGCGATAGTCGCAATGCTTGCCAATGCTGTTTTTTTTCAAATACAAAGCTTTAATTATTTTATCACGGTGTCGCAAAAACCTAAGAAGGTTTATCTGTACACCATGCTTCATCGACGGCACTCGATGCTCAATCTACGTACAGACATTATCTATTATATTTTACGATAGATATAATATGCTTTAAAATCGTAGCGAGGGTCTACACGCTCGCAATGCATACGTAGCTACATTCACGGGCAGTAAAAATATGTCATTACTCAGACGCACAAAACCGGTTAGCCAGTGAATGTACACAGGATGTTCACAAGCGGTAAAATTTAACTGTACTACGGTTGGCAAGAAATCTCTGTTAAGTAAGTATTAAACACATAGAAAATAATCGATATTTGTGTATAAATATATACACACACATACACATTTATGCGCACATATATATAACAATAATATATACGCATTCATACAGGCATAGTATACGTTTTTTTTTAAATTTATTTATTTATGTATAATATGTACATTTATTACGTACATAATAATATATATGAGATATAATTATTTAGTAAGATGCTTTTTTATTTCCTCTAAGTAATGTAGTTTTAGTTTTCTTTTTATATTTTCCGCAGTAATCTCATTTTTAAGTGTAAAGGGTAATTCATTTATTAGTTTGGGTATAATATAGGCAAGTCGTTGTCTTCCGTAATGATTTTGAGATCGTGGTACTTTCAGTAAAGCTTTTGACACACTGCGAGTGTGCTTTGTATGATCTATTGAGTGTTGTAAGTCTTTATTAAAAAACTGTTCGTTAAGTAAAGTTAATTTAACTTTCTCATGGACAGGAATAATTTTACAGTAAGTAAATAGACCGTCACAGTTATTTCTGTACTTGTCTTTTATGTGAGGTGATACGATGGTTTTAAGAATTCTTAGCTGGAGTTGATAAATTAGGTCTGGGTGTGATTTGTATGTCCGTCCATAACTACTCAGCCCGTATGATATGACAGATTCTCCTAATGCTTTGTACAGCAGGATTTTCGTTGAAAACGGTATTTTCCATTTAATTAGTGAAAACTTTGCCAAAATTGCTCTCAATTTATTACAAACAAAGTTAATGTGGTCGGTCCATTTAAAGCGGTCATCAATTACTAGTCCAAGATATTTTTGCGTTTTTACTACTTCTACGCGTTCACATACGCAGTTGGTATGGTCTGAGTGAAGGCAAGCGTGCTCGTGGACGATTAATTGAGGACTTATATTAATCCTATTTTGGCTGGAGCTGATATACATAAGCTTAGTTTTATTGGCGTTAAGAACAAGCCCATTATCATGAGACCACTTTGTTAGAAGGGTGAAGTCCGTTTGGAGCCGATGCAGTGCTACATCTACGTTAACGTCTGTGGATACTAAACATGTGTCGTCTGCGAATTGATATATTTCACAGTTGTTAATCAGGTTAATCAGATCGTTAACATAAGTGATGTAGTGCACTGGTCCCAAAACAGAGCCCTGTGCTGTGCCCTCTGATACTCTCACCATAGAGCTGAGTTCCTCTCCAACCTTTACATATAGGGTCCTGTCTTGCATATAATTCTCACACCATTTGGTGAGAGGACCTCTTACTCCACAGTCACACCACAGTCACTCCACAGTCAGTCAGTTGACATGCGCAATGCTTTATTTTTATGTGTTATTAAGAAAAACATTGGATCAAGGAATGATACGATAACTTCACCTTTCCTTCAAGTTCCTGGATGCGGCAGGAGCTCTTGGGTGATGTATATAATAAATTGATGTCGTCGAATTCAAATGTATATAAAAGGCGAACTACTGTCTTAAGTTAAACTATGCTATCGTGTCTTGAAGAAGTCTCGAACCGTTATATATTTAATTCGAATATTTTGATTGGTCCAGGCTATTTGTCATTGTTGCGTTTCGATTTACGATAAAACGCAACATGCTCCCCGGCGTTGAAGTGGTCTAGTCCGCTTCAATTGCTAATGTGACGAGGCGATTATAGGCCTGTAGCAGCCAGACTAATCAACCCTAAACGGGAATAAATAATATATACTCTGCTGCTACCATAACGCGGAAGGCGAAGATAAAAAACATTTATTTCCTAATTATCCCTGGCTACTGAGATACTGCGGACTGCATATAGATAATTTGACGTTCTTATAAAGAAACAAGAAGCAGCCGCATATATCATTCAGCGCCACATCGACTTCACACGCCGCTATCGTTACGTATCCGTCGACCAATGGTGAGCCGTTTCTTCAACGCCGCAGCTCGCTTCCTCTTGCTGTTCCGGAGCTGTATTCCACGCGGCCGCCGCTCGCCGACTACGCGCGCGCATTTTTTTTTTTGCGCCCGAAGCAAATATGGGCAACCCTCCGGAAAGCGGGGAAGCGAGGCGGTGAATGCTCATAGCATACCACGCAGCCGGCTGCGTGGTTATGTGGAGACTTTTACCCACTAAACACCGCCTTTTAGGAAATGGCTTAACGATCTGACTAGAGATCTCTAAGCCGTATACGAACGCGACCCTCCTTGGCAGAAAGGAGGGCGCAAGCGGCGAAAAGCCGCTTAGAAGAGTGCCTAACTAAGGCAGATTAATGGATGTATTATGGAGGCTCGGCCTGAGCCGCCAGGAGGCAGTTCAGGTCAGCCGAAAGCTTGTTGGGGGGGTCCGAGAGAGAGTTTCTCGGTCTGCGCACACTATAGCGAGTGTGAATAGGGGCTGCATAGGCAGCTGTCTCACGAATGAGATGATTTGGGTGGGACTCTGAGGCTTTGAAAAATCTCTCAGAGAGTGATTTAAGGAATTGCTGGATTATTGGGAGCTCTAAGTCTCGATGTAGGTCGGCATTACGGACATAATATGGTGAGTTAGTGGCCCTACGACAGAATAGATTTTGAACTATTTGAAGTTCATTTATAGCTTTGGGCTTAGCATGTGCAAAAATGGGGGCCGCGTAGGTCATGACAGGTCGTATGCAGACCTTATATAGGGTTCGACGCGCGCGCACCGATCTGCATGTCTTTTATAGCCCGGTCCAGCGACGTAGCTTCGTGAACAACACACAAGTCTCACGCCGGGAAACGAAACGTACATAATAGTTGTATATTTTGGCTAATTTTCATTGGTCATAATATAAGCATTATAATTGGCTAGGTAAAATAAAAAATTGTTACCATTGGTAAACCAATTGTGAGCCGGCCATATAAATATAGGCAAGGTTGATGCAAATATATTCCATTCCAGTCCACAGTCCATTCCATATTCATACTCCAGTCGGACTTACATAAACAGTCGTTTCATTTCTCCACCTTAAAACCACTCGGAGTCTGTTAATAGTGGACCGTTCATCTCCACTATTACAGGCCCGAAGAAGATGCCCTTTCTTGGTCTTGATTTCAGTTACTCTGGCAACACCATCCTTTCCCGGAATGAGTTTAGTGATGCGCCCCAGAAGACATATCAGTGAAGAAAGATTATTTTCCTTCACCAAAACCATTTGTCCTATAGTCAGGTCCCCGCAAGAGTTGTGCCATTTCTTCTTTTGCTGTAGGAGATGAATATAATCATTAACAAAACGCTTCCAAAAATGTTGTTTTAGCTTCTCCACTCGCGCAAATCCAGATAGTGAGTGGATATGACTGTCTTCGATTTGTGGATACGGAACTGAGGTAGTTGTCCGTCCAATAAGAAAATGGGAAGGAGTTAAATATGTTAGATCAGTGGGATCGGATGATAAGAGTGTAAGAGGTCTGGAATTTAGGACAGCTTCAATCTGAGTCAGACAAGTTAAAAGCTCTTCAAATGTTAAGTGAGTGAGGCTCATAATGGGTCTCAGATGATGTTTGACGGACTTTACGGCAGCTTCCCACAATACGCCAAATGAGGAGAATAAGCTGGGGTAAATTTAAATTCTATGCCTTATTCTGCGGTGTCTGAAGTTATATGATCTGACGTGTGCCTAAGAAAGGAAGAGAGTTAATTCCAGGCACCTACGAAGTTAGTAACGTTATCTGAATAAATGCGCTGCGGCTTTCCTCGTCGAGCCACAAACCGACTTAAGGCTGCGAGATATGCCTTCTTCGTGAGTTCCGTGACGAATTCTAAGTGGACAGCCTTCACTGCTAAACAAACCAAAATACAAATATAAGATTTTATTAGGGTACTGCCTCTACCCTTACGATTTACTATCAGCACAGGCCCACAATAATCTACTCCGGTGCTCAAAAATGAGAATTCTAAGTGAGTCCTATCGGTACGTAAGTCACCCATAGCAGGCTGCACGAAAGTTGATTTAAATCTATTACAACGTATTCAACCACAATAGCCTTCGCTAGATTTCTACCGCCTAAAGGCCAGTAAGTTTGCCTGATGTCCGCCAACACCAGTTGAGGACCTGCGTGCATTAAGCATTTGTCTTTCATTTCAAATATGATTTCGGTTAAATGATGCTTGCTACATTTTATAATAGGGTGCTTAATATCATAAGCGTTACTCGAATTGCTAAGACGACCTTCCATACGGATAACACTGCTATTATCCATGAAAGGTGAGAGGGATAATTTATTTCTTTGGTAGAGAATTACCCGACTTCAGAATAGCATATTTTTTAGGAAACATTTCCATTTGAGCTATACGTATTATTAGTATTGATTTCAAAGAATTTAATTCGGAACATGAAACATAATTGGTGTTATGAATATTACTTTTTCTACAATTGTTAATGAACCTTTGTATATGAGCTATTATTCTAATTAATTTTGTGAAATTGGATGATTTATCGATTATGTTTGAAATGACATTGTCTGTTTGCGTATTTATGTCTGTATGTAAGGATATTTCTGGAAGTTTATTTGTTTGAATGGAGGGAATTTTTGGAAACTTGATTGGGTCATATTGTAGAAAATCGGGCCCGGACTACCACAAAGAGGAAATCCATAGGACATCAGCCTTCATCCCGCGCGAAACTAGGTCCACTGGATTATCCTTGGACGGTACGTAGTTCCATTTATAGCCAGTTGTATTTTCTTGTATCTCACATATCCTGTTCCAAACAAAATGGTTTAATCGACTCGGAGAAGTCGATAGCCATCCCAGGACTATTGTAGAATCTGACCAGAAATAGCAACAATGTATAGGTATAGTAAGTGACTCCAGTACCTTTCTAAAGAGTCTCGTACCTAATAAAGCACCACAAATCTCCAAACGTGGTACTGTGGTTGGTTTGAGAGGAGCCACCTTATTTTTAGATGTCAAAAAGCGAACGCACACAGATCCATCTTGTCCGATTGATCTGATGTAGACACACGCTCCATACGCGCTCTCTGAAGCAATACGCGGACTTCCATTTTAGTAGGGGTTGTAATATGGCATATCCAACGAGGTATTTCAAGGGAGTTTAAAGAAGAAATTGATTGCATGGCATCTTTAAACTGTTCTTTTATGTCCGTACCAACTTCTTCGTCCCAGTTACTTTTATTAATCCATAATTGTTGAAGCAATATTTTAACAAGTAATATGCAAGGTCCTACTAACCCCAATGGATCAAACACTTGGCAAATAAGAGACAAGATGCTGCGTTTAGTGACTCTTATATTGCTATTTATATAAATAGTGTAAAAAAGATTGTCTGACTCAGTACGCCAATATAAACCTAAAGTTTTGCTCAACGAATGATCAAGATTTAGAGTCTTCTCTGAGTCGCCTTTAATGGAAGAAATTGATTCCAAAATTTCACCGGAATTTGACTGCCATTTACGTAGATTAAATTTCGCAGATTCTAAGGTTTTAATGACACCTCTGCAAGTCTTTATTACGGATTCTACAGATGAGCCACTGTGTACAAAAAATCATCAACGTAAAAATTATGCTTGATATCATTTTGAACATTGATATCTGGGGATTGATCAGCGAGGGAAGTTAAGCATTTTGTGGCTAAATAAGGCCCCGATGCAGTCCCATATGTGATTGTATTAAGAGTATACGTCTTTAGTGGTTTTGAGGGGTCAAACCTAAAGACGATTTGCTGGAGTGAGCGTTGAGAAGGCTCGACTAAGACAGCACGATACATTTTCTCTATGTCAGCTGTAACAACATATTTATGCTCTCTAAAGCGAAGCAAGATGGACATAAGATCATCTTGTACGGTTGGGCCTACCATTTGGATAGAGTTGAAAAATTTACCCGAGGTGCTCGAAGCCAAAGCGTCGAAGACTACGCGTAATTTCGTAGTTGTGCTTGACTCACGTACGACACCATGATGAGGTAAGAAATAAGAACGTTGTGTGAACACTGTTTTTATTTTGTTTTCAGTCATATGACCCAACTCAATGTACTCTTTCATAAATTCTGAATATTGTTCTTTGAAATTAAAATCCTTCTCAAGTCTGCATTCCAAGCACAAAAAAGGTTTTTTGCCATAGTGTACGAGTCACCAAGCACATTGGGTGAATTTCTCAACGGTATTTTTACAATAAATTGACCGTTTTTGCATCTTCTTGTATTTTCCTCAAAGCTCTGTTCACATAGTTGCTCTTCAGAAGACATGTGATACTTAGCAGGTACAGAATCCAGTTCCCAGAAGCGAGTAAGAAGAGAGTCATCGGTTTGAGTGTGAGTGAAATGACAGATAGAAGAAGTTGCCTGAGTAGGCTGAGGAATACAGCCAGATATGGTCCAACCAAGCTTTCATTCATGTAGCCTTGGCTGGTTTTTTCCTAAGCTAATATGGGTGGCACATAAAATATCCCAGAAGACCTCTGCTCCAACTAGGATGTCAGTTGCGGAAGGAACGTTTTAGGAAGGATCCGCTAAATGTATTCCTTTCGGTATATGAATATTATGTATATAACATGATGGTAACGACTGAGAGATCTGTGGTAAAACATAACAAATTATGTTGATCGTAAAGCTACCGCAGTACGATTGGATAGTAAGATCACATCACTCTGACGTACTAGAAGACTGGTTTTTAATACCTGAGACTGTAGAGTTCGTTGCACGTCTTACCAGACTCAGCTTTCCACACAAGCTCTGCGTTATAAAGTTCGCAGTGCTGCCATTGTCAAGAAGCAAACGAGCCGTGTGTAGATGACCATGAATATCCTTTACCTTCACTAGTGCTGTGAATAGCAAGACATGGCCTTGATTAGTATTTATGTTTGCTAAAACAATGTCTGTGGAAAGGACAACACTGTTCTCAAAGGCAGAAGATGATACATTTTCTGCGTCAGGTTTCTTATGTAGCAAGGTATTATGCTTAATATTGCAATACTTACAATGAGGTAAACGGCAACCTTTTTGGGAATGACCTGGGCGCAAACAGTTAAGGGATACATGAACAGCTGTAGCTTGTTTTATACGTGAATCAACGCTTAAGCTTCTAAAAGGGACATAAGTATAAATAATGTTTATCACTACACATGGGACAGCTAATCACATTCGTTGCATTTTTACTGTTTGTGTGATCTGTAGTGGTAATGAAGCTCTTAGACTTAGGCAGTTCAAGTGTTTTTTTGTTTTTGTATATTATGTTTGTTATTATTAAACAATGTTTCAAGTAAGTCTGCTCTATTGTTTAAAAATTTTAAACATTGTTGTAATGTTGGAGAACCGCTAAGAATATTACGATACTCCTCCCATTCGCGACACAATATAGCATCTAACTTGCAAGACATCATAAAAATAATAAGCGTATCCCAATGGTCGGTGGGCTCACCCAGAGTAGCAAGGGCCCTCAAGTTTTTGTTGGTGACATCAATCATGTTTCTTAAACACACGCTAGATTCTTTTTGTAAAGGCTCAAAATCGAAAAGGGCTTGTACGTGGTTATTTACGAGCAGTCACGGATTATCATACCTGTCTGATAGAAGTTGCATTGCAATGGCATAGTTATCAGATCTAAGTTCTAAACTGTGCACAATTAAAGCTGCACTACCTTTTAAAGCAGCGCGCAAATAATGTAATTTGTTTATATCACTCAAACTATTGTTATTGTGTATAAGTGAAAGATACGTATCTCAAAATGCAAGCCAGCGCTGATAGTCGCCGTCAAAGTGTGGCAGGTCGATTTTGGGCAACCGCACAAAGTCATGTCTGCAACTAGTGGAACCCTGACTTGTCACGGACTCTTCACCGGGTCCCGAAGGTGGCTGCAGCGTAGGGGCGAGCAAGGTACGCGCCAGCGACACGGCGCCATAATATTGTGTCTCGAATTGCTCGCGCTCAGCAAACTGATCCTCCTTTTGTTCGGACTATAGCTAGATGTTGGCCTGTAACGCATCGTAGTCACTATATATCGCATCAATTCGACTTAAACGACACTCCAATTCAGATGCCTGCAACTCACTTAATTTCGCACAGCTTTAGCAAAGCTTACTCAATTTGTGAACATTCATAACGTTCACAAATTGAATCAGCTTTGCTTTAAAGGCGGCACATTTTTTCACTAGCTCCTTTAGTTTTGCATCAGCCGTGATTACTAGACTAAATTTACAAACAAAGAATTCAGAAAATGAACAGTAATTCACTAGAAACAACGTAATTCTAATAGGGTTATAAGATTTAACGGTTATGCAGTGAAGTGCGTTACTCACTAATTACTACAGATGCAATGTTGACCTTGCCGGCCGAACGAAGGAAAAGCGGAGCCACTTGAATAAAACTATGTCACTAGTCACAACTCACAGCTGTTTTAAACGATGCAAAGGTAATGCGCGTAGGTAAATAAACAAGAAAGAAATTATTTCAACGCGGTATAGTATTTTTATCACGTATGGGACGGATGAACAATGTAGCAGTTTTAATTATTAAGTGAATTAGATTATTAAGAAAATGCAATTATTTAAATGTAACTATGATATCAAGTTGCCTGACACTTTAAAGCTGTTTATATTATAGGAATTGGGAATTATAGAAAAATGGAAAAGGAATAAATATTGGAACGGACTCACTCAGTTGATATTATTGATCTTCAAACGGTTTCGGGCTTCGAATTGAGTGCGGTCTTGAACAAAGTCTGCTTGCAAAAATAGGAATCGCTGCTGAGTATTGAAGGCTCGTAGACGACTACTTCTTAATTTTGCGCCTGAGACCTGAAGACCTGGATTGCTCTGAATTCTTAAATTTTAATTGGCTGGTTATCTTATAGAGGATCGAAGGACCATATGTTTGCTCAAGATCCTGTTCCTGGATGCGGCAGGAGCTCTTGTTTGATGTATATAATAAATTGATGTCGTCGAATTCAAATATAAAAGGTGAACTACTGTCTTAAGTTAAACTATGCTATCGTGTCTTGAAGAAGTCTCGAACCGTTATATATTTAATTCGAATTTTTTGATTGGCCCGGGCTATTTGTCATTGTTGCGTTTCGATTTACGATAAAACGCAACATCACCAAACAATTATAATTTACCTTCTTTTTCTATAATGATTTCTTCTTTTTCTACTTAGTAAGATTTAATATAGAAATATTACGAAACAAACTTAGATTTTAGCCATTCTACGTTTTATTAAATATTTATTATTAGGTCGTATTTCAAGTGCAAAGCCCATATAATCAAAACTTAAGCTAGCAACGAGATAAAAAAGCAAAAAGTGATTTTTTTATTTCTTTAACCCCTCCGATTTCACTACAAAGAACAAATTGGGCCACAAATTAAAAGTGTAAATGCTACCTATTTTAATTAAAGGCGCTACAACTTGGCCTCTCGTTTCGTTTACTTAAGTGGCACGTTTTGTTTTGGAAGGATGTTTTACAACTGTGATATATTGCAGAAGAAGATAAAATTTAGTTTTCACCTACATTAATCCTCGTTCAAGAATATAATGGAGCATGTTGTGGCGATGTAAGAATACCCGTTACCCCATATTGTTCTGTGGGTGTCGTAAGAGGTTGTAGGGAATCAAAGAAGTAGACTTGCTGCAGCGTGTTCCTAATAACAGCTAAAAACTAACGACACCGACTAACGCCTTACTAAAGACAACAAAACCGGTGCTAACCCACCTGCCATGCGTGGCGACTGTAGCAATTATCCTCCGGATCAGGGAATCTACGTTCAGCAGTGGACTTTGACAGGCAGTAAATTTAACAGTAAGACTAAAATCCAGATACGTTGTCACTCGTAAGAATTATGTTGAAATGCCGCGTTACCGATAAAAAGAGTCAGAGGTTTCCGTTACTCGTACGAAATCCAACTTTCCGCTGTTATCCTAGGCGAGTTTGATCCATCCCCGGTTGAGTCAACTATTTTGTAAAGCATTACGCTGTAGTAAGCTCTATTTAATAAAATATAGAATTAAATTAACATTTTTATACCGTAAATAACGTTTTATTATTATAGTTTATCTTATCAATTAGTATTTACCTTATTTAATATCATTCGATTTTTAAACTGCTTCGAAACAATTAGATCTCTTTTTGATTTTACCTATTTTTTAAATGAATTTAAAAAACGAGAATGTTCAAAAGGAATATTCAACGTCGATGTTTTGTATATAATATGAAATAAATTATAATTTTTTTCAATAAATAGTTTATATTTCAGGGGTAGTTTCATATGAATTTGAAGAAAAAGTTACATTCCTAAGTGAAGAAATTTAGATGTGAAGATTATAGTGTAATTATTTAGGTCGTTCCTATAGCGGGAGAGGTCTATACAGCAATGGACTTTTACGTGGTGATGATTATTATAAGTATATTGATATAGTAACCAAATGATATATAGAAACAACAGTGTTTTAACTATGACCTTTACTTGTTACTTTTAAGCTCTCATTTTATTTCATTTATTTAATTATAACTCGTTCGGAACACCAACGGCATGAATACATTTTACGTAATAAAATGTTATAAGTCGACAAAGATGGAAATAAAACTAAAATAAATCTGCAGCACTTATTTTGTTGTTTTACTCAAATATACTACATCATTATATTTTTAAAATTATTATTTAAATATTTCATCATCTATTTTCCCACTCTTAAGACGACAAATCGAAAAAGTGGCTCCAGGCTATCGCCCTACTGATCCGAGTGAATACATAATTTCTATAAAAACTTAAAAAAACCGCCGTCTTAAAGTATAAAATTGCTTAGCGCCCGCGACGATCAAAACCGCTTAGAAATTGTCAGCATATAATATTTTATTAAAAATTATTGATTTAAGTAATCAAAGTAATCAGCAAGTAAATTATGAATATTAATGTTATGAATATATTTGAGTGATTCCCAAGGATATAGATTAAGGAATTTCGTTATAATTTAAACTATAGTGATTTTTTAGAGGTATTTTCGCAAATAATTATGATCGAATCAAAATTATACAATCGTGTTTTTGAACAAGCAAATTCAAGATAAAGACGTGAATTTACCTATATCAAAATACCACTTTCGTTAGTGGTGTCATAGTCCTATACTATTTGATGAAAGGAGGTGCATTTTTTCGCGGTGTCGCTTTAAGAAGTGGCTCAAAATTTATATGAAAGTTAAAGTAAAGCTATTTAATAAAAAAAAGTCGTCAAAATCGGGTCCGGAAGACAAAGATATTGCGTAACATTACAATATGCAAAAAAAACATACAGTCTTGAAGTTGCTAAAAATAAACGAAATCGTCAAGTGCATGAACCGATCTGACGTTCAGAAAAAACTTTTAATTAGTTTGATTCATTGCTGTCAACAGGCAGAACTGAGAAGCTAATTGAAGTGATGAAGAACTGAGGCTTTTAATTACAGGCGACGTTGTACATGCAGTGTTGCAACTATTACATGTCATTTGCATTTGCTCGGAATTAGGGAATATAATTAAGTAAGGAGTTTAAATAGGAGTAGAGCGCCATGTCTCGCTCTAATTTAATAGCGTGTAAGCAACCTGGATTCGAACGGCTGCTACTAACGAAATTGTTAATTACAATTGTAAGTGCTGATACCAAGTACTGAGAGGTAAATTAAAACTTAGAGAAGAACATATGAAGTCCGCACACACGTACTGAAACAACGCAGTGGACTGATGGCTCCATAACCCTCTCAGAAGTTAGAGGAAACCTATGCTCAAATATGGTTACTTACTTGTTTTACTTACGCTACTTTATTAATTCACTTTATCTACTATTTGAATAAATAGCACGCAATTAAGAATTTTTTTATTTTATAAAATTGAAGTGACAAACCAACATACAGTCCACCTGATGCTAAGTTGTTACTAATGTTCATAGACTCCTGGAATCATCTTCAAACGTAGAAGGCTAAAGACCGATTTACACTTCGATAAGTACTGTACAGAGTTTAGTTACAGGGCAGTTGACAGTAAACGGTTAAGTGGGCAGTAGCGTTCAAAAAATGTCTTCGTGGCGAGTTTAGTTAAGGACATTAGTTCATACAGTTCTTACGAGAGATTATGACGTTCCAAGACTACAGAATTTTTCCGGTTTTCGTTTAAGATGGTTCTAGGATAACATCAAGAATTGAATGATCTAGTCAGAGAAGTATCAATGATTGTTGTTAAAGAAGTTTTTAAAAAATTTCATGAGTGAAGTATCTCGAGCAGGTTTAATTTTACAATTTGAACTTCTACTATTATATAAACATTCGAGTTCTAAATAATCCTGTACGAATTTTTACGTGATACCTATCTTCTGTCCATTTTATTGTTAAAACTCAGCTAAAACGTGTAAATATTCAATAAACAGTATCGTACAAACTTTGTGGCGAGGTTCATTATAAAAGTACAATTGTACGTTTTGGCGCGCAAACGTTGCGTCCTGTCAACTTATGCACTAACAAAGACTACACAGCTAAACTCGCTCGTTTACACGAACGGCGAGTTTAGTTGCGAGTGGCAAATGACGCGCGGGAGGGCAGCACTACGCACTTAACTCGTCGAAAAATAACTCGGCCGGCTATCCCGTTCAACTTAATCGTTAACTTGCTACTTAACTCGCTTATTGCCGTTCAAATGAGGTTCAAACTTAACTCACCAGGTTCGCAAGTTAACTCATTACTGTACTTGTCGAAGTGTAAATCGGTCTTAAGATGTGTTATCAATTCTGAGAACCGAGGTGAAATGCTGCACAGCCTTTAATTATAATGCATCTCTATATCCTTCAGACCGGATAACAGCATTGCATGCACTACTACTTGACGGCAAATATACGTAAAAGGATAATGCCAGACGGACTCTTAGTCACAAAAGGAGTCTTACAACTTAGAATTTAGAGAACCGAAAACTTTTACAAATCTGCTGAAAATCACAACACTTAAAACGTCAACACAGAAATTTGATATAATTGAAACAACATTTATATGTAATGAAATATTTCTGTGGAGGTCTCATTAAATAGAAATTCATAAGGAAATGTTTCTTTCAGTTTGCGCTGAACTCACTGGATTAGAATACTTTGAATGCGCCTTGGCGTCGTTTATAACAGGAAAAATGAATTTGCCGGCCGTGTGACAGAGTGTTGACTCAAAGAGTTTTGAATTTTATGTCGATTATAGTGCATCACTGTAAACTTTAAAAATATTTTAAAACATATGTTTAAGTTTTAAACTAAGGAAGGGTCAAGTGAAATAAACCACATTAGCATGAATGCCATAGATATCAAAATATTTTTTAATAGCTCAGAATGGATTTTAAACCTGATGATCTGTCACACAAGCTTATTCTGCTTATTCTCCTTCATCATTCTGAAAAGATTACTGATGAACATGAGCCTCTCGTGTTGCATTTTTATAGGCCATAAGATATTTTACTTTTACAGTATAAGATGACAAACAAGCAAACAGTCCACTCAAAAGTGAATGCTATATTAACGATTGATGTGGGTGCCTATAGACAACCACATCAATCCTTAATAGGGAATCAAAATATGCGTTGTTACTCTGAGAAATAAGACAAAATGCCTCATTTCCATAAAAAGGGGTCTCCGGTTCTCAACAAAAACCATACAAAACACAGCAGCATTAAGCTGCTATTTTACGCCAGTATTCTGTGATAGCGTGGTCTTCCCCTGGTTGAGCCGACCCTTTCGTGCCACAACTGCAGCATTCCTGCACCATGGTTCTACCATGATAAGATTTTTCTTTCTGAAACAGAAACAGAAACTTGTTTATTAAAATATATTTTCCTATAGTTGGAATTTCCATATTCACTTCCTATGACATTCACAGAACAAAATGGGGTTAAAGATTCAAAAAACCCGGTTACATTATCACCCAATGAAAAAATACCTACATGTGGTAATCATGAGCCCCGGCAGTTTTCTGATGGATATAGGGCACTACTTAATCTAAAGCGCACCACTTAACCCGGTTTTCTAATTAACGTATCCAGTTGCTACCAGCCGTCTGGTGTAGATTATTGAAATATTTTGCCCTTTATTTTAGAAAACGATGGCAAACCTGTTTCGAATTACGAATATTTAAATATTCCACGATGATTGGTTTCAATTTCAGCAGTTTGTGTGAAATGGAACCTAATTGCCACGAGGGGGCCATTTTATTAGGGCTTATTTTAAAGGCCGATGAGAATTGCGTTAAATTAGTTAAAGTGCGACGTCGAAAAGACCGGTTTCCATCAAAGGACATTTTGTAACATTTTATTAGATGTGATTCCAATGATAGATTCACTGAACGTTTATTGTAATAGAGCCGGAGTTCATTCATATTTAAAAACTCAGAGTTATTATTTCTTTTTATAGAACCCATAAGGCACAGAAACATTTAATAAGTATGTTTGGTTTTAAAATGTTAAGAAAGGCACGCTTAAGCAGATTGTTGAAGAAAAAAAATGGAAAATCTAATGTTGGTAAATTTATACAAAAACGCAAAAGCTAATAGCATTTCCATGGTTTTGATTCCTTTTATGAAATTTTAAGTGCCAAACAAGATAAAAGTCTAATTCAGTATTATTGGCTACTGCAAAGGCACCTGCAATCAATTTAAAGCAATTAATCACAGACATTATTATTTTGCCTTGGCATATGGTCTGACACCACTCGTTACTTCGCCTACGTGGATTCAAGATGTGGAGACTCAAGCACCTTCCCTGTTGGACCTTCAGCGGAAGGTCCTCTCACCTCTCACCTGTCCGGATATAAGGTCTCCGTCGATACCCCTCTTGCCTCGTCGGATTATTGTCTAGTCCGGAGTGTGGTGCCACTCACGCTGAAATCGCGGTTGCAGTCTGCAGGCGGCCGCTTGTGTTTGGCATTTCAGTTTGGCCGATTGGGATAGAATGCGGTCCTTCTTTGTATCCTATCCTTGGAGACGGGTTTGCTTCTCCCCGGTCGATCCCAACGTTGTTGCCGATTCCGTCACTTATGTGGTATTTCAGGATATGGAACTTTTTATTCTTCCCTGTGTGGTGTCCATCGGAGGTAGATCTCAGCCATGGTTTAGTCACTCCTGTTAAATAGCACCATGCTAAAAGCAGGAGTGCTACCGGGCCTGGATTGACGCATGAACATCCCGGGATGTAAGCACCAGCGCCCTAAAAATATGTATATTTCCGCCAACAGGTCATAGCCAAGACAAAGTCAGAGCACATAGGCGGAAATTGGCAGGAAACTAGTTCGCCTTCCATTTGGAACCCGTGAATTCTGGTCTCTCGCCAAGGCTGTTCAAGGGAATTTCTTCCATCTTTGGACAGGGAGGACGACTCACTGGCCCGTGCCGCAAAGGACAAGCTTTCTCTCTTCCTTTGCGTTCAACTCGATTCTTGATGACGGGGGGAGCACATTGCCGACCTTCCTGCGGTATGAGTGATGCATGCTGGTTGTGCGGTTCACACAGCGATAGGTTCGCAAAGCACTCCTCTCCCTGCACATTCACAAGTCGAGTGGGCCTGACGGAATCCCCTGTTTAGTGCTGAGGACTATGCTCCAGAGTTGGTACCGGTTCTAACGCGTCTTTTCCTGTACTCCTACTCCTTAGGCGTAGTCCCAAAATCATGATAGATGGCTTTTATCCACCCGATCACTAAAAAGGCGACCGCTCAGATCTGTCAAATTACATGCCTATCGCCATCACCTCCTTGTTCTCTAAAATATTGGAATGCATTACAAACTGCCAGCTCATGCGGTCCCTTGAGGATCATCAGCTGATTAGTGATCACCAATACGGTTTTCTTTTCAATTACCACTTGAAAATAATACGTTGTTTTCTTAGCGAAAAAATAACAAAAAAATTCTTAGTTCTAATGGAACTTTCTTAGTTGTTAGTATTGCGTATTGCGTATTGAAGTATTGCGAGTTGCATGAATAAATATTAAATTTTACATCTCTAAAACCTACAACTAGTACAATTTATTACTTATTCTAATAAAAAAGTTATAAGTACATGCATAATCGAAGTGTTATTTGAAAGGATCTAAAATATTATTAAAATTTCCACCTTCATCCTTTACATTAACAGACCCCGTTTCGATCCTCGCTTCCAGTACAAAACTAATAATTCAGAGCTGACGTAAGCCCCTTGCGGTACTGACTGCGATTAATGCACCGAATGGTCACAAAGTCTGGTAATGTATTTGAAGTAAATATTAAACATAACATATTATTTTCTTTATAGAAATATTGTACATGGAAGTAAATTTATTGCTTAAAAGTAAAAAATTCTTAATAATGTAACATAGGTTAAGTGAGTATTAATGTAAAATTAATTATAAATTGTTTTTATATATTTGATTTTAATATTTTATGACGGCATTAGAAATTTACCCTACCCCTTAAGGGGAAATATAACCTCAAATGGCTTAGCAAAATCCTCCGTTATGCCGAAAATATTGCAGCATTGATTTTGAAATAAATATATAGTTAAGTTGAGGATTAATGTTAAGTACTATGTTAAACGAAAACATGATTCCGTAAAATTTTCTCGAAAGAAAAAAATCCAAAGCTACCTCTAAATTGAACAATAAACCGCTGTTATTCATAAAATACTTTTAATAAGATCATGAAAAAGAAATTACCTAAATTATCGGCGTCCTGAAGCCGAGAAAATGAGCTGCGAAAATTTCATGGAATCATGTTTTCCTCTAACATAGTACTTAATATTAATCCTCAATTTTACCATATATTTATTTCAATATTAATGCTGCAATATTTTCGGCATAACGGAGGATCTTGCTAAGCCATTTTAGGTTATATTTCCCCTTAACGTTTTCTAAGTATCTTAAAAATAGTAAATCACGATATTTAACATCAGACGGACTTGATCGGGCATTGCCTATGGATTTGATTATTATAACGGTGTCGGTACCACTGTGTATTTTGAACTTTCTGGACCGTGCCATCTGTAGATGTTTTTATATCATAGCTCAAATTTTAAAATTAATGCAGGTGGGTTCAAACCAAATTCAGTTAGATTTTATTGATGTAAATAAGTATATGATATAGTTTTCATCTGCAGAATGATCATTTATCTGACACCAGGTAACAAGTTTATGCCACTGGAGAAACAACTATTAATATTCTTTATTACACTACTTAAGCGTGTATACTGATATAAAACTGATACAAAATAAAGCACACTATAGCATTGGATATGCAATCGCTAAGTTTAGTGATCACGGAAAATGAGGTTATGTCAGAAAACAACAAAAAAAATTTTTACGGTGGTTTCCATTGTTATTACCCAAAATTAAATAAACATCATTATTATTGCAGCCCTTCACAAGTCCACTGCTGAACACCAAGGCACCCTAAAACACAGTTCCGTGGCACCTACATACATCGACTTCCTGCATGTATTACCAGGTCATCACTCGACAAAATGGTAGGCAAAACTAAACTTCACTTTCCGGTGCGATTCTTCGAGTTACATGCGCCAGCCATTGCCTCATCGGTCACTCTCTGCAGTGGGTTTTCGTGTAGAGAAACTCCAAGCATAGATCTCTGCATAGTTCGTGACCTCGAGCTTACTGCCAGCAGTGAAGGAACAATTCCGTCTGGGAGTATGGCAAACTTTATTTACTTTCTATGAAATAAAACAAAAATTTACATAAACTTCATAAAAGTTCAAAGTAAACATATCAAGTATAATTTTGAAATTATACTAGATCATATCAAGTATAATTTTGACTGCCTCGTTGGTCTAGTGGTTGTTGTAGTGCGACTGCTGATCAAGAGGTCCTGGGTTTGAATGCCGGGTCGGGCCAAAAAATTAAGTATTGAGTTTTTCGGTGAAGAAATTCTCAGTAGTTGCCCGTAGTCAGGAAGTTGGCGGTGTCTCACCCCCGTGCCTCGGAAAACACGTAAAGCCGTTAGTCCTGCGCCTGATCCCTCATTGTGTCGTCATTATGAGAGTGAGGAAATAGAGAGTGCACTTGTGCTTACGCATGCACTTGGGCACTATAATCCTGTCCTGCGCCGATAGCTAGTCTCTAGTCTCCCTTGAGGCAGGCCACCGTGGCCGAAATTCGGTCTGGAGGACATTATTATTATATTATAATTTTGAAATACAAACGTAAGCCGCCTTTCGACGACAAACTCACTTTTCCTATTGTCAGAGTAAGAAATCAAATTTTGGCTTCCTCGTGACGTAATGTTATTGTTTTTAAAGACCTCTAAAATGTTTCTATATTGCTGCTTTTGTCGGAAATATGTTGAATCACTGAAATACAATTTAGGAAGCAAACATTAAGCTTACTTTTATGGCCAGATATCCTTAACTATTTAACTTTATTTAAATTACTTTTTTATCAGAAATATAACTATAAAAAATATTTTAATGTGTTTTCAATTTTGTTTGTTAGTTAATCTCTACAGGTATCACCATCTTACCTACGTCTGCTGTCCAAAAGCAGTGCTTGCACTGGTGTGTTAATTTCTGAAGGGTATAGTGAGCTGTTAAGTATAGATTGTAAAGATTTTTTTGTTTATCTCGTAACTACTGTTGGACAAATGTCTCTCTTATGGTTAGAGATTATTCGTTACTCGATATCACGTCCGTCATTGTTATACGTAAAACTTTATTCAATGATATACCGGCATTTGTTACAGAAAACAAAATCTTCCTTAAGTTTCCCACAAATTGAAATTTACCAACTTACCAAAAGATCATTTGTCCGTGCTCAAAAAAAAGTCAAGAATCTACAATAAATATAAGATTATTAAGATCAAGATCTGATGAGTTTAATTGCAACGTCGTAACTACTATTTCCTATCATTTATTAATAGCGTCAATAAAAAGTCCATTAAGAACAAAACGTTTGTTACTTCTCCTCCTGTTATTTTCTTTTTTTACTTATTCTTTCATGAGAAATTTTGTTTTATAGTTATACTTTTATGTATTTATTTCATATAAAAATAAATCCAAAATTTTATCATAAATCGTAAAGGCTATTCTGCATATGCTATGAGAAGTAGAGCCCTTCATCATTGTATCATCAGAGTCATCAACATTTTAAGTTCTTTGTCGAACAAAAGCCATAAAAAGTAAATACCGATATTTACTTTTTATCAAATGTATAATGTTTTGACTCTTTTGAGTAGACTGACGAATATCACAAACTCAAGGCAGCAATCGGAGCTGTTGTAGCTCAGAAACTAAGCGCTCGCTCTAAAGTTGACAGCATGCGAGCAACCCGGGTTTGATCCTCACCGGGCCCAAGCCTGCGTGTCTGAGAAATAAGAAAAAAACATTATTTCGATGACATCTAAAGTTCGCCAACATGCATTTGGGCAACGTGGCGGATATTTCCACGCCCCAAAACCCTTTTATTTATGAGAAGGCTTGTGCAAAGTATTGGGCCGTATATAGGCTGTAACTTACTTTAAATTTTAAGCTAACAAATAATTTTATTAAAAATTTTATATCCTATTTGTTGTAAGTGGATGTTGTGGCTCATAGTCACTTAGCGCTATTCTGGATTAAGAAACAAAATACAATTAGGCTATCACTCTTGAATACTAAGCTTGAACGGTTTGTGTAAATACACACTGCCGGTGCGCCTGCCTATTCTTTTCCAAACTCGGCAGACGCTCTATGTGTCTAGATATAACAAATGCATATCCATTATTCTTAGCGCATTCTGTATTTTATGCAATGACATAAATGAAATTAAAAATTAAATAAAACCGAGAGAATAAAAGTTGATGAACTTAAAACGGCTGAAACGATTTTCTAAAATCGTACCTAAGTGAATTGAGAATTTAAAATTGGTGGAGCAAACAACGGCATTGAAGCTGAGATCCATCTCTCCCGTTGCCAGTTTTACAGCTTTCCTGGGCTGGTCTTTGGAAGACTCCTCCTCAGATCAACTGCATTTTTTCACCTTAGGATCTGGACTATTAAAACACTTTATGTTTCACTTTATGTTACAAACGTTTATTATATTATTAAATATCACATTTTATTCATATATTATTTGAAATAACTAAGAAAATAATAAAATTTTTCTAATAGGGCAGCCCAGTATTAGAAGGAATAATAATCTGGTAAGGCGTGCAAGAAGTCGATGGATGCTGGTGGCTCAGGATCGTTCTTTGTAGACCTCCGTATATGTTCAGCAGTGGACTTGTGAAGGACTGCTATGATGATAATCATCGACTTTTCGTGCACATAGCCCACATTTGCCCGATGCGCCTCGTTAAAAGCACTCGCTCAGCGTGGTTTTAATTTTACGCCATCAAATTTTCGCTGTAATCGAATCAACGCTCCAAGACTTACTATAATTTTACGGCCAACATTAATCTTGCTGCATATATGGTTAAATATTTATTGTTAAGTAAACAACTCAACTCCTCGTTTTCTAAGGTAAGAGAAATGCGCCGAGCACACGACTCCAATGGACCAAGGATGCTTTTGCTTATGATTGAACAATTTCTCTCCCACCCTCGCCTTTTACTCTGGAGTAACCAAAACACGCTGATGACGGAGAAGTGCAGGCAGCTTTGGGAACAGTGAGGCGTTATATGGGTCAGCATTGTGCTAGACCCTAGGCAGCAACAAGCATTACATGATGCAATGGAGGCAGGTACTCGAGAAATGGTCTGCAGTGGAGATGTGTCTCACTGAGGACCCAGATTACCGTTCCTTTCCTTTGTATGCAAGAGAAAAGAGAGCGGTCGCGACATAAACCACAGGGACAGGGATAGAGAACGGCATCGCGATTGTGAAGAGAGGGACAAAGAGAGACTGCGTGAACGCGAGAAGAGGGACAGAGAAAGACATAGAGAGAGACAAAGGAGAGAAATGCATTCTCATTAAATATTACAAAGATCTCTCAGGCCTCTCATTTAGATTTTAGAACAAACAATTATGAAAGAGAATACAAAAGAGCCAGCAAGAGACTCAGACTCCATAACCAAAGGCCTCGGCCTCAAACCACTCCCCGGACTAAATTCCACATGACCTTAGATGCAGTGGACATATCTTGGGAAAACGAACATTTAAAAAGCATTCTCAGCAGTAAAGAGTATTGTGACTTTGAGAAGCCGCACAAAGCAGGCAGCTCAGGAACCAACACACTACAGACTTACCCCAAGTTCAACAAACTAGGACAACCTTTGATGCATAAGCACCTACCGGTGCTGGGCGCGCGCATCGAGGTGCACCGACAGAAAAACGCTTGTGCGGGCGCGGGAATGAGCGAAGCATCGTCATTGAGCGGAACTTGGGGGGCTAGCGAGGCGTGTGTTTGACTGGGCGAGCGTGTCAAGCTGTCGCTGCTGTGCGCGCAAATAGACGCAGGTGTCCGCCTGCCCAGTGGCGCCACGTGCGCAATCTTGCGCAAGTAGCGTTGCATCTGACGAGACAGCCGCGGCTGGACGGCATGGGCGCTAAATGAATAAAGCAGTGTAGGTGTGTGCACGAGTGCCTGGCCGATGCCTGCCTGGCTCCTGACTATCAGCGCGCTGCTAGCACGCAAAATTTAGCCACACAGATTGTTAATAACGTAAATAAAGACAAAATTATCCAGAGTGCTGAGATATCATAGATAAACTTCCAATATATTCCTAATAGTTTGTTTAGGATTTCTATCGAAGTGTAACGGATAAGTAATGACTTAGATCATTTTGCTTTTGTATGTAAATTGGCGCCGTTATGCTATTTTGAGTACTTTTACAGAATATAATATCAATAATTAAATAAGAGTTAATGGATACATAACCTTATGTTTCGCAATGTTCATAGATCATCTTAACACTTTGTCATACTGTCATATAATTCGGTCTGAATTAGGCGTAAAATTTAATATATAACTGGTTTATTTTTTTACAAAATATTATTTACAAAACAAATAAATATTTGATGTCAAGTAATAATTTTGAAGCATTAGTTGGTCTGATAATTGACTTAATATTTTCGTGATGTTTATTAATAAGTTTTTAATCGACTCTGGTTTTCGGAAATCGTCTAGGCTACAACTTTTAGTTATTTATAGCATAACTTGAAATAATTATGCTAAAATATTGATAGTTAGTATCGCGTAGTTTATTGTAAGAGAAAATAATGATTAAGAACGTGATTGACTTGCCAAATCAAACTCTTTGTCCACAAGTGCCTTCAGACAAGTCCAAACAATGAAATTTCCGACATTACATTGAATTTTTTTATTACAATGTTTAAATACTACACGCACTGTATCATTTGTTTTACGTAAAATGTAGACACCATTCAATGCTGGTTAAGGAGGTGATAATAATTTAAAATAAACTACATTTGAATTTATCCTATACCTTTAAACGAAACCGAAACGAACGACTTAAATCGAAATCTCGGAAATGGCTCCAACGATTTTTATAAAATTTGGTGTCCAGGGTGTTTCGGGGGCAATAAATCGATCTAGCTAGGATTTCTTTTTAGAAAATGTCTTTTTGTACGTGTTTTTAGGCAATGAAAAAATGCTACAATATCTTGTAGAAGATAAATTTTGAAGAAGGTAAATTTTGACAGTTTATTAACAATTACAAATAGCTTAATGGTTCGAGCCCAGACCGACCGCCCGACTTTTTTAAATTTTTTTTCAAGTTCCTTTCTTTTTTGAGAAAATCTATTTTTTCGAGCCCTTTTTAAGTATTTTTTAAAAACACGAAAATTTAAATCAAACTAATTTCACTCATGATTTTTTATTCAAATAACCAGTTTAGTTTTTTCTATTATGTCGATAAGATCAAAAAATATTATTCGTATTTCATCATTATGTAATTTGTATCTAAATATAATTTCCAAAACACACGAATTAAAAAAAACCGAGCGAAAAATACCGAGCAAAGCGCGGTCAACCGGGTACTGAATTTTAATGTTAGCTACGGGGGTAAGTAGAAAGAAAATAAGTCAACTTTTATTTTAAAATTCAACATATCACACGGTGCACCCTATTTATTAACGAGCGAGGCTTTGACGTTTCTATAGAAAAAAGGGTTTAACACATTCCACTTGAGAGGAAGTAGGTGCTGTGGCCCGTAGATATCTATATATCTTTGATTAGAAATCAAAATGTTGATGTGACGTCTCCCCTGAGGTTTAAAGTGGTACGACTTTTACAAACTAAAAATGTCGCCGTTTTTTTTTCACTCGCCAAACGAAATAAACAAGCGTTTGCTGATAATTTACGCTGGTATTCTGTGTGAGTCTGACCCGTCACCGGTCTGCCCTCCCAGAGAACTCCCCTCCAGGTTCGTGCGTAAACCAGTAGGACCTTCAATTATTACCGTTTAGTGATGATGAGTATAAGGTACGTCACCCTCGGCGATACACTCCCAATCCTTTCAACGTTGTTAACGACAGAATTGTGGAGGATAAATCCCACACCTCCTTGAGACAGATGGCCGACCTCCCGGTGATAGAACAAGTTGCCGGATTCGAGGATTACCGTGTCGTCCCGCTCTCTTCGAACCTCAGATAATCCTATAATATACCAATGCAAATTCTTTATCTCTTTTCCCATCCAGGATCCAGAATCTTCTCGGCAGTCATCAGGGTGCGTGAGTTATATGTTACCAGGTCAGATCGTCTTAGGTGGCAACCGAACATTCACCGGAGATTTTTAGCACCCCTGCCCCGCAATTACCATGGTCGCCACCGTAGCCAAGAATAGCGAGGCATCTGCATTTTTTATGTTGTAGTATTTCTGTTATCAGAAAGATGTTGCTGCCCATGTCCTTATATGCAAATAACTTACTCATAAGAATCGACGTCTTTAACTTATCATTTACTTATCTTATAATTTGATTTCTCTTTCACTTCATTAAATAACAAATGAGAACAGAACATGTTTAAATATTGTTTTTTATAATTTATTTCTCTGCAATATTAGCAAATATGCTAAATATTTATTCACTGGCTAACACTAAAGTATGTTATCACTTTTAAGTTTGTGCGCCTATTACTAATTTAGTTTGTGGCCAGTCGCTTTCAGCTCAGAAGTGACATGAGAGAAAGTAGCATCATTAAATCGTTCTAATGAACAAGGAATTTTTTACATAGCTTTAGTCTATTTTCATTCTGCTGCATATATCCTAGTCATAGATCGCACAAATCGAGAAAGTAGTGTTTAGAAATTCATTTTGGTCAACTTATAACTTCTAATAGATGAGTAGAAAGATTTTTCTAAACACGCTAGAATTTCGACGATACATGGCGTTAATTAAAAAGGTTCAAGAATAGCTTACGAATAATATTTTAACATAAAAAGCAAAAAACAAAAACAACTTTATGTCGTTGTAAAACGTACTTGTACAAATAATTTTTCTTTTTATAGGAAAAGTGTGACAAGCGAGCACGAAATCCACCTGATGGTAAGTGGATGCTGTAGCCCATAGACATCTATATCTATCCTCGTTTCCGAATCAAAATGAAGATGCGTTGTCAGCCTTGAGTACTAAGATGGAATGCCTCTTTTCCAGTAAAAAGGGCCTCCGGTTCTCTACACTCACCATACGAAACACAGCAGCATTAAACTGCTATTTGACGCTGGTATTCTGTGAGAGCGTGGTCCTTCCCCGGTCAAGCCGCTCCATTCGTGCTACAACTATACAATTAATATAGCTGCAGCATGGCTCGCACCTTGTAAAATATATATCCATAGGTTAATATGTATAATAACAAGATACGGGCTAATCTCCCGGTTTATTTATCTGCCACGCTTGGCAGGCGGAGCATTATGGATGGATGGATGGAACCTTAAGCCAAATATTTTGTTAAAATCGTAACAAGACTAACGAAAATAAAATAAAATGGAGGAAATAATGAATCTGTGTACAAAATCCTGCTACGTCGTGGTATTTTCGTTGTTCCGATTTATTGACATCACATTGTAATTTCACTTTATTATTATCCCAAAAGAAAATAGTTTTTGTGGTTGGGAGAGTTATTTATTAGTTTATAGAGTAACAAAGTTTAACATTCAGTTATGTGCAGTGTCTTTATTTTTAACTATAAAAATAAAACACTACTTTTGCAAACAACAAAAAAGGATTTAGTATTTTGATTGTAAAAATGTTTTATTTAGTTTTACACTTCTTTATTCTGTTTCTAATCATTAATGACAAAACATTTCACAGTTTACTTAATGGTAAGTGGATGTTGTGCCTCATATTCACTTATATTTATTTTAAGCTTAAAAATCATAATACAGTTACTTTATCACTCTTGAGAACTAAGCTGAAATGGCGGTGTGAGCTCTATTCTTTTGCGTTCTTAGCTGAAAACTTGTGTGTCAAGATAAGATGAATGCAGATACATTAATCTTACCACGTTCTATGTTGTTTTGTAATAACAAATAAGCTATCTTTTCAAATAAAAATAGTAAGAAAACCTGTGTGTCTGAGACTAAAAAAACTCGCACACATGTGAAGTAGGCCAACACGCATTGAGCAGTGCGAAGGACATTTTCTTTTCTCAAAAACCCTCCTACATACACTATGTTTTAGCCCTGACTTCTAAAAGTGAAATTATTATTTTTTGTTCGAGAGTTTGTTTGAGAGAGAGCAAACGAGCATACGGCTCACCTGATGGTAAGTGATTACCCACATATGTGAGTGATACATAAGTGACACATAGTAGTACATAAGTGAGTACACGTGTACAACAGCAGCTCTAGGGGAATTGCAGATGCATTGCCGGCACTTTAAAAAGGATTAGGCTCTTTTCTTAAAGATCTCTAAATCGTATCGGTTCGCAAAAACCACTGGTGGTAGTCGATTCCACAAAGAAGTTGTGCGAGGAAGAAACCTTCTTTTAAATCGCAAATTGGTGAACCACCAGTCATCGAGATGGTGTATGGTATCGCCAGCTTTGTCGCGAGGTGTTACGGTCAAATTCTGCGGCAACTCGAAATTATTTCGAACAATTCCTTGGAGCACTCCCCGCGGTAAATGCGATAAAATATATAAAGAGATGCAACATCTCTTCGCAGTGCCAGTGAGTGAAGCCGATCGGAAAGAGCTCGGTCGCCGATGATTCGAACTGCTCTGCGCTGGAAGCGATCAAATTGAAGGAGCTGGCACTGGGGAGCCCCAGCCCAGAAATGGGAACAGTATTCTATGTGCAACCGAACCAGCACCTTGTAAAGTTGCAGGCGGTATGCCGGCATGAAATACTGTCCCGATTTCTTGAACACGCTGAGATTTATAGAGGCTAATTTGGCCATCTCTTCCAAGTGACCATGAAACTGCACGTCACTCGATATGTCGACGGCGAGGATTCCGATACTGGCTAAGGCAACAAAGGGAGTGTCTTAAAACTGAGGAGACACGACCAAGGGCTTCTTTTTAGCGGTAAACGCGCAAACTTGTTTCTTTTGGGGTTTAAACTGGACTAGATTTATTCGCCTCCAGTCCGAGACTTTTTTCAACAAATTTTTGTATTATTTTTGTTATTAAAAGTCAATTTCTTACTCCTTTCAGTGAACCAATGAATGCAAGAATCTCAATTTCGTCTTATAGTAGTTACATTGATTTTTCATTCTCAATTTAACCACACTTAGGGGTGGATTATTTTGTAACATAATGTGAGAGGGCCGATAAAGTATAACCTCAGCGTATGCGCTACAACATCCAACATACAATATACAGCTACATCAACGAGGCATTCAATTAGTCAATCAGTCAGTGAAAATACCTGGTCGTAGTAAGAAATTATTTAACTGTCATCGGATGTAATATGAACATTTCAAATTAGTCAGACGTCTGGCAGTAAGTAGAAACCGAATTTAAAAATTCTGTTACATTCATACATTTACGAGGCCATGTTGCAGCTATATTGTGGATGTAGCACGAATGCATCGACTGGATACTTGGGAAGGACTCCCCTTTCACGAAACACCAGCCTAAAATAATAGCTCAATGCCGATGTGTTTCGTATGATGAGAACACTGCGGTCAATAGAGATATATATTTATCTTCGGTTTAAATCA